>CM057142.1:45458891-45685392 GCA_029964075.1 Patiria pectinifera | reverse complement strand
CGATTTCGCTGCCTCCCACATTATCCAGCTTCCAGAATTTCTTGACTTGGTGTTGAAGACTAGTGTCGGTGTCAATGACTAAGTGCGAAGATGCATGCTTCCTGGGCCCAGTGTCTGTGGGTCCATTTAGCGTCCAGCCCAATATGGTCCTCATCGCATAGGGTGCACTCAAGCCACCTTCGCGAACTTTCTTAGGTGTCATGACTGAAGGGTTGTCTTGTCGACATCTGGCAGAGTAATGTCCCACAAATGCAGCCACTTACTCAACTCTCCCTGGGTCACGAGACAGTCAAGAGTTCAGGGTGGTTAGGGTTAATATTTTCCCGCATTTCCAAGGTTAGTAACCTACACCTATGCTCCGAAGTACTTTTTGTATATTGTCCATCTTTCTTCTTCGACTCTCCAATGATAAGCTGACCATAATCTGGTTCAAAACAAGACTCTCCACCATGTACCACAGAGGCACTTTTTAGAGCAAATGCCACAAGTCACAACATACAGGGCGAGTCAAAAAAAGCAGAACCCAAACCCCCAAAAATATATTTCATATTTAAAAAAATATGTAGCACCACAAATAATAATGACTGGAAAGCCAATTTCATAAGCTACTTTTAGATGAAATAAAATTACTGAAATTGCTTAATCCGTTCAGAGAATACCACCATTTAAACACAATGACCCTAAAACCTGTCTCGTCAAAAAAACACCAATTTATTGTGTGTTTTGACTGTTTGGAACAACAAGCAAGTGACACAGAATACTTTGTTTCAACAACTGTCACCATCTGTAGTACACAATATTGTGGCCGTCGTGCCGACAGCAACCCCGAGTCGTCCTCGGCCGACGTCAGCGAGCGGTCAATTCTGATTAGGCCAAGGGAGCAGGCCCGTTTTGGGGCAGTCTACCGCCAGGCGCAGCAGGGGAACAACTTTATTCGCGGGCTGGTCTTACGCCAGCAGCACTCGCACCAGAACGGGGCACCTCTAAATCAAACACAGGACTCTTCTCTTTAGGTGAACATTCCTTTATTATAATCTACTCAGACAGATTGCAAATCGTCTCTAGACCTTGACAGGTGTTGGTCACCTTCCCAGGTGTCTCCCCTAAACAGGTGCGGGTTTCCTAAACAGGTTTCCTGTACAGGTTATAAATCTTCCCCACTAAGTTAACGTCCACTCACCACTACGGCCTCGCTACTTATTCCCGTGGACGGAGTTCCTCCCTTCTTCAACTGACCGAACAAGCCCCCGCTAAACTTATCCCAGTAAGAGCCTCACTTACGGACACAGCTGCCTACTACCACCAATCTGCACGGGCGAGGGACTGACTAAACACGCTCAGCAACTGCGACGCACTACTGGTCACCCGTGTCTCACTACTCTGGTACGGGACTGGAACGGAACTCATGAACTGAGGAACTGCCGCACTGAGCGCACGCTCGCGCTTTTATACCCACGCGGCAAATAGACTGGCGCCGCGGCGCATTACACGCATCAGCCCTGGCTGACGTCTAGGTCATTATCTATTTTACAGCTACGATAGCCCCTGGCTACCACCAAACTTCTATTGCGCCACACAGCCGCGCCTTAAGTTTCGGTCAGTCCCTTGACCGATTTAACTTACAAAAAATATAAGAGCAATATAGTTTGTGCCTAATAAGGTGCACAATGTTTGTCCGCAACACTTTTAAACTCGAAAAGGTCTAAAACTTGAAAACTTAAGAACTAGAAAACTTTATAAACCTTTACAAAACTTTATAACTTACAAAACTTTATAAACTCTGCAAAATTTCAGAAACTTTTCAATACGTTACAAAACTTTAGCTGAAACCTCTCAGGCGCAAACACTTCACTAACTTATATTTACAGTTAAACCAATACGGGCTTCTTAATGGTTCCTTAGAAGGTGTTATAAGCTTGATCTTCCTAGGGTTGTTTATTTGTTCGCGGCCACTCCGGCAGTGAATGCGACGTCATACACCCGTGTGGTCTTGTCCTTCATGATTTTCTGATCATCCTGGTACACCACTCTCGATGAGGTCTCGGTGACTCTGGTGACCTTCCCTGCCATGGCTTGTTCCAGGCCTTCTTCATTGTATGAAGGTCCGAGGCGCTCCTCCCCTGTATAAGTGGATTGGACGATCCTGCGGATCCTGGACTCAGGCGCTGACGGAGCAGGCTCGGTTGGCACTGGTCGTAGATAGACCACATCAAACTCCCGACGAGTTTCTCCTTGGAGCACCTTCGACTCCTCACGGTACAGGTACGTCTCCCTCACTTCCCGCACCTTCACAGCCTGGCCTGGCAAGATATTACTAAGCCTCAGCAACGGCCTCGCCCCTGAAGCACTTTGCTGGTCCACCTCCTCTCTCCCATCGCCGTGGTTACTGCCAATCTATATCTGCATCAAGCGAATGGACTTTCCACCTCTGGTTGGCCTGGGTACCTCGTCCACAAAGTCGTCGTCTGGCTCCCATACAGACATCGGGGTCGGTGACAGCTCAATTTCCGCCATCTCTCATAGGTCTTCAGCAGTAAGTGGTAGTGGCCCTTGCACCTCCGGAGCAGCATCATCGACCTTCTTGTCATGAGCTTCTCGCTCCCTCTGATCAACTCCCTGAGTTGTCACAGGTATATCCGCTTCTTCTTGTGGTTCCTCCGCCTGTGCAGGTGCTCCAATCACTTGCTCCTCTGAACCCGAGTCAGGCGCCCTTGACACCGTACAGGCGGCTGGTCTAGCAGGCTTCTTCTTGGTCGATCGCTTCTCGGTAGCTTCTTCCCTACTTCGCTTCTTGGACAACTCCCCGCCGCTCTGTGACCTGGCATCTGCTGATCTACATGTTTAAATGGTGATATTCTTTGAACGGATTGACCAATTTCAGTAATTTTTCATTTAAAAGTAGCTTACGAAATGGGCTTTCCAGTCATTATTATTTTTGGTGCTACATTTTTTTAAAATATGGAATATAATTTTTGGGGTTTAGGTTCCGCTTTTTTTTACCCACCCTGTATTAGTGTGGTATGCTGGGTGCATCAGGCTTGACACCAAATGGAGACATCAGCTGTACCCTCCTGCACACTGCGTCACTGTTGATGTAGTCTTTCATGGAGTTGCTGGTTTTGTGTCTACAACCTTCTTTATATTTGATCAACACAGCCTGGCATGGTTCACCTCCACGCCCACCTCCACAACTTTCTTGAACATAGTCATCTATGTCTTGTGAGGTTCCAAAGTGAAAAACTCCTGTCAAGTTTTGACAGTGGATTCCCACACCGAAGGTGAGTGCGCAAAACAACATGTGAATCTCACCATCAGAGAATGACTTCAGAATGCACTCTTTTACGGATTCCTCCATAGTGGAGTGAAACATGGCAAAGTGTTGCTTTGAGTGCATATGGAATTGTTGTTGAAAAGTGCTGAACAGTGATTGGCACTGGTGATGAGTTCTAAGGAAGATGATGGGTCTTGGTGTTCGCTCCGCATTCTTATATTTTTTTATGAGTTTATGTAGTGTTTTGTCCATACGAGGCAGGTAAATTTAATACAGGAAATAGTTCATCATCATCATGCTGTCGGCCGCGTAGCAACAAAGACTGCTTCCATATCATTTGATATCCACTCTCCAGGCATCTCTTTGGGTAGCCAGGAAAGGCCAGGACTTTGTGTTAATTCTGTTACAGATTCCTCTTGATAGTATCCTTGTAGTGGAGGCGAGGGCGGCCTCGTATTCTCACCACATCAGGAAGTTGAGAGTAGAGGATCTGTTGGGGTAGCCGTTCAGGTGGCATTCTCAGCAATTGTCCCTGGTGCCCACCGGAGGTTCTTTCTTATTAAAAGGAAATCTTCCATAGAGGGCAGATCTGCTCGCTCCAGGACCTCCCTGTTTGTTACCATGTCCTTCCAGGTGATTTTCATTATTGATCTGAGGTGTCTCATCCTAAAGGCGTGTAGTTTCTTCACATGGCTGTACATGTATGGTGTCCTTTCCATCAGATGACTTCAGGTGAACCGAGCCTTTTTTTCTGTGGATCCCAAACTTCTTTGAGTCCCTGATAGATATCTTACATATCATTCCTGACTGCTGCCCACTGTAGATCTTGTGCCTTCAGCTCCCACCAGTTTGATTTCACTTTTTTAGTGTTCTTTTGTAACAGCCTTCAAGCATCTTTATACGCTGTCACAGTAGCTCTAGTACTTCTAGTCTGTAACATTCTTTGGTGGGCCTGGTCTTTCTTCAGCATCAGTAGTTTCAGTGTGAAATCTTCAGGATCGAACCAATCTTGATGTTTCCGATTAGTTTTACCAATAGCAGAATTTGCTGTGTCAAACACAACTTTTCTGAGAGACGTCCACTCCTGGTCCAGCAACAAACTTTCTTGTACATGTATCTCCCATTTGTCTAGTGCCTCTTCCATCTCCTTATCTAACCTTTTTTCTGTACTCTGCTGTCTGAAGCTTTACAGTGTGTAGCCTGAAGGAGCTAGTGGATCCCTGTCTGTTGTGTTTAGGGCAAATGGTGAAGGCGACTTTGGATCTTAGCAACTGGTGATTGGTCCAGCTATTAATAGTTGGACAACTAATTAGTTCTCCAGATATAGGACTTTATGTATCTTTTAGATGACGTCTCATGGCCCATGATGACGTCATAAATATGCCTCCCAGGTCCATATGTTCAAACCTTGTTCCAATCCAATCTGACGTATAGTCCTCTGGATTCAAAATCTTAAAATATATACCTTTAAGATGATGTCACATGACCATTGATGATGTCATAATGACATCACTTGTCTAGGGCGAACTTAACCTTGGGGTGTTTGTGCCTAGTTTGAAGTCAATTGGATTGCAATGTATTTCATATTTTGCTAGTAGAAGAAATTGTAAACAGTTCAAAAATTAATAAAAAAAGATTGATGACGTCATCATGACGTCACTTCGGATTTCTGTACCAATTTTGATGACGATTGGACCTATCCTTATATGAGATTTTGAAAATTGCATTTTTGTTGACATAATCATGACATCACACACTTATCACATTTTTGAGCAAATATATTTGACCTAACATACACAGTACAGAAAGAATTTTGAATTTAACTTGTTTTATTGATGAGATATGGCGTAATGGTTCAAAAATTCAAAAATTTATATAAATTCACATGACAACGTCATCATGACGTCACCTCATTTGTTACCTATAACACGGACCTACCGGACATACCAAGTTTCAACCCAATCAGACTTACAGTTCTCTAGATATAGGACCTTAAAATATGCACCTTTAAGATGATGTCACGTAACCTGTGATGACGTCGTCATATGATCATAATGTGTCTTCGCGGACCATCTATGATATATTGTAGTGTCTGAGATGACCGGCCAACTGGGGGCGCTATAACACTTCAACGGTGTGGACCTGAGAGCCCCTGCTACAGACTGTAAAACCTGTCAAAGGGGCGCTTATGTGTATTCCATTACTTTGAGTCACATGTTTGAGAGTTGTTGTGAGCAGAAGTGTTTTTGTTGTAAAGTTTGTGAAATAAAGGAGTATTTTCAAGGAAATATCATTGCCTGGTTGTCTATTGATTGTGTTGCAATTACCCCCAATCGACACGAATATGCTTTATGCCTATGTTAAGTTTCAAAGTCATGACTATGCTCAGAATAAAGGGGGAAAATCTGTGGGATTTGGGATAGAAAAAGAAGAAATTAAAACTAGTTGCACAGCAGATTGGTGATAAGATTGATCAGTTTGATGATCAAGGCATTAAATTTGGCACACAGCCAGAGTATGTCATGGGAAAGATATTTGACTATAGGGCCACCGCAGATTTTTCCTTTGAAAAAAATATCATAGAATAACAAGACATTTTCAAAAGTTGCAAAATGGCGGCCATTGCTTGTTATTCTATGATATTTTTGTTCAAAGGACAAACCCTTAGCTGTAGCCTACTGTACCTCCGATGCTTCCTTGAAAATCCTGAAAATCCCTCCAAAAACGCACCTTTTGTGACCCAATCATTAAGCCTCTAAGTAACACTTTGTTGACATGTGCACTTCCCTATGGAGCCAGTGGGGCCCATGGTCCACCCGGCACCATGGGAAAGCACACGCGTAAGCAAAGCGTGACGTCATCAGTACAGAGGCTTATTCTATCTCTGGTGTAGTGGTTCCAAACGTTATTGTTTTACTTTGTGTTGGGAAACTAAGAACTGCTGGCAATATGTACATGTACTCGTAGTGTCTCCAACACACGGCTGAATTAACCTATCGCAGAAGAATCACGTCAACGCAGCTTGTGAAATATTGTCCAATTACATGGAATATTTCTGGACGCGGAACATGCAAAATCTGAGAAAAACAAAAGTTAACTTCACAGAATTTCATAGGGTTGTCTGAGGGGCGTGGCTAACTCACAAACGGCGATAGGTCAATTCACGCAGCCTTGACTCCATGGGCGCGTGCAAGATTCTTCACTGAGGTTAAACTATTTTGACATCTTTGTGACTCGACGAGAAAAAAAATTAACCATATAAATATCCTTAAACCATAAATGGGTTTTTTTTTTGTCGGACAATATAAACAGTGTTTCGGGTGAGGTGCATTACGAAATAACAGCTTTTTGGCACTTGGCCTGCACTGTCTTTTGCGATCAAGGGAACGCAGATCAAATTCACTTGGCCATCTTTTGGCCATGTTCAATTAACTTGTATACGCGAGAGGGTGCTACCACGACCAACCAATATCACCCACGGACTTGTCAGTAGCAACGTCTAGGGTATTCCCGAAATCTCCCCCCGAAAAATGCGCGACTTCTGCTGGCAATTAGTTCATTTTCAGTCCCTGCACAACAAAAGAGCTGACCAGAGAAGTTACACAAAGGTCTGTCTGCATCTTTCATTGTACTCTAATAAATTTGAGAGATTGCTGCGGAACTACTATGAATTTTTTAATTGCGCGCTGCATATATTAGGCCAAACAGGTGCGCGCCATTACACAACCAATAAGTGTCCTAGGGGTGCAGACCAAATTGCCTGCGCCGGCCAAATCACGATTTGCATGCCCTCAAAATCTTCGGTATTTGAGCATGCTGTGGGCCATGAACTTGAGGGTTTGTTAAAAATATGGATGGAAACCGTGCACAGGTCTTGGAGCTTGCAGTTCTGTGTAATTTTGATGTAATTTGGACCCTAAAAGCGCTCTACTTTGCAATGGAGTGTAGGCATCGTTTTTCAAAATGGCGATGGGCTTCAGGACTATTTTCAGGGGTGATCGTCTTCAGATGGAAATTTCTCCTAAAAGTCATCAGTTGACCCCCCGTAAATTGAACAGAAATTGAAAGATGATGAAATAAGCTTTAATTTGATGTGTGTCTCGAACACCTTGGAGAGTTGTGAGTATTTTTCCCGAATTTTTGAAGTGGGAGCATTTACCATTGGGGTCTATGGAAGTTTATTTACTGGTCTGCTAGCTACCCTAGACGTACCGACAAGTCCGTGGGTGATGTTGGTTGGTCGTGATAGCGCCCTCTCGCGGCGGCGGGTTATTTCGTTTCAAACCCTTCAACGTCTAGCTCCTAGAGTAGTATACCACTGGCTTATTTTAACAATAAAAAAATCAACCGACAACAATAAGTCCACACAACAAACAGAAAAGGTTTCACTTTCATTTGTTTTGTTTTTTTAATTGTCTCTAATCATACAACTCTACAAAGAATGGCAAGTGATTCAACTCATAAGATTTTTTTTCCAACTGGCATATGTACAAATGCCAGTTATTTTGGAAAGTTATGTTTCCTTAACTTATTAAAAATTACCATTTGTATTAAAAATGACGCATAATTATGCGATTTTCTGACACGGCGTACACCCTCTAATCCTTACAAACGTCCTCGAAATCACACATTGGCATTGTTATGCAGCCTCTCTCTTTAAAGACAATTCAAGGAAATTCATAAAATAAAAAGGTGTTCACTGAAGATTATTTTAGGTGTAAAAAGGGAAAGAGTGCGATTATATTGAGAAAGAATCTCGGTGAAAAATGCCTGTTGGTCTGGTGCATGTTTGTTTCTACCTAAGACGTGAAAAACCCTAGTGAAAATTATAAAATGATCAATTAATTGCAGCAAAGCAAATTTGAGCTTACTGTCTGACAGAAAATGTGTATTACTATAATGGCATGTGGAATAGAGTCTTGAACACTGTAAAATCCAGAAAAAAAACAGATAGAAAAATGAGCATTGTACTGTAGTTAATGATACTACTCAAGTTCACAATATGAGTTCTGAAATATCCTCAGCAATTTTTTTGTTGCAACTTTAGAAAGTTTTTTACAATTTCACGGAAATCTGTTACCATACAAGGCGAATGTCAAATCTGTTCAATTAAACATTACATGTATAGCTGTACATTCAAATGGAAAAATAGTAGCAAAATACTGATAAAATGGTGAAAATATCATTCCACAATTCCCTAAACTGCATAGTAAAGATAGAAACCGAAAAAAAAATATTCTCAGTTCGGTTTCCTTCCTCGTATATGTGCATTTATAGTAAAACTAAATATGTACAAACTATAGTCCACATGGAGATAAATTACACAAGTTTACACAAAGATTCTTGCAATATAAGACCACTTGAAATGTACTCATCAAAGATGTTAAAATACCACAACACTGACAGGTCAGAAGTTGAACACTGAGAATGTCCCATGAGGGCACCTAATGTGTTTACTACTGGTATTCCTTATTTAATCTGAAAGTGGTACTCCAGTTTTTGTACTGGTTTAAATAGACCAACATGCCTCATCATGATGTGGCCAGGAATGATAGTTACTCAGTCAATAAAGATGACCACAAATTCTGAGACTCAGGTCCCAAAAGTTTGACCCAAACCTGACGTACATGTACAAGCAAAGGGAGCCGGAAACGGGGGAAGAGGGGTCAGGGACGGCAACTTCTTGGTGCAAAACGTCTAAACAGCTGTTCCGACTACAATATAACTCTTTAACAGATCCTTTTCACACTATCGCCACGCCTACCCGTTTTGAAGTCAACACCGGTCCACCACAAGCAACACCGGTCCACCACAAGCAGCACCGGGTCTGATAGACAAACCCCGGCCACTGTGCGCATGTGGCTACCATGTGCCCCGTCCGCAATGCACGTTCCAGCCATGTGCATCATACGCACACGGATCGGAAGTAGATTTTTGGATTTTCTCGACACTGGTACTGACCAGGGTTGGATTTTATCCGTGCAGACCGCCGGACCCGTGTAGGACCTGTGGTTGGATTCTCGTCAGTGTGAACGGGATTCCAACAATCTCTGTTGGACCTGGGTCCAACACAGAGATTTTTAACATAGTGTGAAAGGACCTCTTAGGTTCACTATGAAAACTCTGCAGCCTTACTAATACAAGGTCATAACGGTTCCACTTCATTGGCCATTGGACCAGCATAAAGAGGTTAGAAAGCAACTTAGAATGTTTTTAGGGCTTCAGCATTAATACCAGAAATAGAACACGTTGCTGAATGCATGCACCATTATGAGAACTCTGTCATGTCTACAAAATTTAAGATAAAATATTGGCACAGGCTGTTACAAAGACTGTATATCATTCATTCTTTTTAACTTAAAAAAAATATATGTACAATACACATTAAAATTGAATGAATTTATATAAAGAAAGTGATTTTGTTGGTAGGAATGCGGTTAAAAAATACACAGGAGGTGGAATAATAAGACCCTACCAACAGCCTGAGGCAGGAGACGTCGAAAAAAGAAAGAAACGGAATTACACTTTTAAAGTTACCCAATTATGTCGTGGACAAATCTCCACTGCATGGAATGGAACATTTAAAACTTTAATTCTTAAGTCTGTGTGGAATAAGCCATTTGTGAATAACCTGTACCCTTTGCGAGTTCATTTGAATAACATGTGGTACACTGACTCGCTCATAATGCTTGGCACATTTTAACTTTGAATTCTCCAGACCAAAGACACTGTTGCTATAATATCACATGATTCGGGGCAAGCTCTTGCATAGTTACGCAAGAGATGCTCAGCATCAATACACTGTTCTCAATGGGTGAGAATGGCACAAAGGCACCAGACCATTCCAGAGCTGGGGGTTGCTAGCGTAAGGCTTGCCCTGAATCACGTGATATATCAACAGTCTCTGTGGTCTGGAGAATTCAAAGTTAAAATGTGCCAAGCATTGGAGCAAGTCAGGATACCAGGTGTTACTTGAATTTAACTCGCAAATGGCTTATTAGGCGATTGTGTAGAATTCAAATGTTTGTGTTCTGGGTGGGCAGTGTAAATACAGCAATATGAAGGTACCAACTATGCGAGTAAGTGAATAGTTTGAAGAAAGGCAGTTTTTGCAAAATGCACACTACTGAGGCAAATATTAGGGGCGGATCCAAGTTGGATCAAGAGGAGGGGGTAGCTGCGCAGAAGGTTAGCTGCATTTGCCATATTTTCGGCGTTTTTCCTTCTATTTTTGCACTTTTGGTTTAAACCCCTAACCTCCCCTTTTAAAGATGCTACCGTACTTGTTGCCCGCATGTTTAATACAATTGAAAATGAGGGGTGGTTTGGTCTGAAAATCCACCTTCAGCTTCAAAAGGCATGTTGTCACCAAGTACTTAAGGTGTTACCCTGGATTGATGAAAAAGATATGCCACATGGTCAAGCTCGTATAACACGGGCATTAACAAACTTGCTGGGGGGGGGGTCCTGATTTTAATGATAACACCTCCTGCATTGATTTGTCCTAAAAAGGATGATTAGGTAAATTTTGGTGTAGGGATCAAATTTTTTATTTTCTAAGGATCCCTGACACAGTGCTGGAAGAAATTTTAACTCAAAAACTGCGACAAAAAATCTATGAATAAAAAGTGTTGATGTAACAGAGACCAACATTTATGACATTAATTTCTGGCTTTCTAGAGTTATATGATATTAAGGCTGGATTGACTCTCGCGTCTTTGCTCTTTTGAACAATACATAAAGGAAGTCTATCTAAGGCTGGGCCAAGGTCAGTTAAACAAGAGAAGGATTTACTAACCTTGATGAAAAACTATAATTGTGTTTTCTTCTTCAGTGCCAAAATTTCAAATTAAAAAAAAAATGCACATCAATAAAATGTTTTTTGTTTTTTTTAATAAAACTGTTTTTCCCTTTAAAAAAAAATCACACACTTCCAAAGATGAGAACAAATTTTTTGGGGGAAAAGGGCCAACATTTCTTTCTTTCTTTTTCTTTCAGAAAAGAAATATCCAGGTGGCTTTTTAAGAATTTTGAGCTGGAAGGGGGATAGGGCAGTAGGCGTCAAAAGAATGTACGCGTTTGTGTTCACAAGATCTGATCGTACAAACATGTTTTCAGCATAATTTAAAAAGTAAAAAAAAAACAGAAGCACTGATGCTTGGAAATGTCAATAATTCACCATCCCACCATATACTAGTGTTGATAAAAAGTGCATATTTTTCCTAGAATTTTTGCCAACAGGTGCAAAAAATTTACAGTATAAGTTTAAATAAATTAATATGATTGTCAAATGACGAGCAGGAAAACATGATTCCAACCAAACTTCAAAATGCTCCAGAAAAAAACCCATATTTTTCGTCAACATCTAGGCTTGATCACTGAAAACTAATTAAAAATTGATTAAATAAAAACCCTCAAATGTAAAAATTAACTCATATAACTTAAAATGCCCTTGTTTATTACAAACGAAGACCCCAACATTTACCAAAATGCATTCGAATCGAACCGTAATATAAAAAATCTGTGCAAAACACCTCAATGTGCAGCATGAAAGACGTTGGGTCACTAACGGACGCCCACCTGAAAAAATAAGCATGAAGTTTTCATGCCATACATCTGCACCTGAAATCAACTCGCAATTGGTTCCGACCCGAGACCTCTAGAGGATCTGACGTTGGATATGTTAGAGGATCTGACCCTGACCCATCCAGGATCTAGGTCCATTATCATGGAGCTGTTAAGCAGGAAATACCTGTCACAGATAACGTGCATCCCATGCAACTGAGGCCAGTCCAATATCTGTGCTTTAGCAGCTCTATGAAATAAACCCCTGGCATCAGACCTCTCACCCTTGACCCATCTGACCTCTGACCCATCTGACCTCTGACCCATCCAGGATCGGAGTTCTGAAGCAACCAGGATCTGACCTCTGACTCGTCCAGGATTTGAGCTCTGACCCGTTCGGGATCAGACTTCTGACCCATCTAGGATAAGAGACCTTACCCATCCAGGATCAGACCTATCACACATCCAGGATCTGACCTATCCAGGAACTGACCCCTGACCCATCCAGGACTTGACCTCTGACCCATCCAGGATCGGACCACTGTCCTACCCTGGATCTGTCCTCGGACCCATCTAGGTTCCAATGCTATGAGGGAGCTGCTGTGACTGATGGGGGCGATGCAGTTGAGGAAACATTGGAAATGGAAGAGGAAATTGGAAGGGCTTCTGAAGGTTGAGTGGTGTCAACAGCGTCAGTGGAGGTTGAACCTGACTGAGTGTCCATTGCACTAGGAGCGGTGGCAGGAGTGGGATCAGTCTTCGTGGAAGGTTTGTTGGAATTGGTCTCAACAGGGCACTTTTTGGGTTTCATGTCAGAAAACACGTCAATCATCATGTCCAGTCCAAACAGGTAGCCATCCTCGTGGTTTCCCTCCACCCATGGGGTGCGATGATCATTGGACTCGGACGGAGGCAGCGGGGTGGTCTTGCCAAAGTCTATCATCCAGACGCTAGCCTTTCCTGTTCTGTCGTGCACAAACAGCAGTGAACTTCCAATGACCTGTGGAGAGCAAAACCATGAGCATTATTGTGTATTTTAAAAAATGTATCCATCTGTTTAGCTCAAACTCCAACAGGGTCATCACATTTCACCTGCAGGCTTGGACCACTGTGATCAGTCAAATTTTTACGAACACTTTTTAACGAGAATGTTTGTACCTCATGCAGAGCGAAAAATTCAGACGACTCCAGTGTAGCTCGGATGGCCTTCAAGCGGCGAATGTATTTGGTTTGGATGGAAGGATCACCGTCGATGAAGAAATTAAAGCATTCGCTGATCTGATCTTTTGTGCGCACAGTCTTGTAGTCCCGGCTAGAATGACCGTCTCCTTTCTATGAAAGAGGAAAAAACCCAGAATTTTGGTTTAAAATTAAGACTGTCTGTTTATATTTGTTCTCACTGCCATTAAACTATTTTCTTCAAACAACACAGTGGCAGACTTGTGCACAAGTCCTCAAAATTCCATCACAAGTTACAAAACACACACATCAAGTTTTAAGTCGAGCGTCAAGCTACTGATAATAACATATAGAAAAGGCATTTCTGTTTTTGCTCATGCCCTGTTACTTGGACCTTACTTGTAATGTAAGTTGGGGCTGACTTATGATTTTTTTTTCACAATACAACTTTACATTGTGGCCTGCGGCAGGTATTTTTTTACTCCATAAGTATTGCCAAGTTTGAGCAACGACGGCTAAACAAACAAGACAAAAAATGACATTTTCACAGAGAAAACTATGACAGGCCTCAAGTGGGAGCCTCCCCCCCCCCCCTCCCCACACACTTAGTTAAGCCACTGTGTTTTGTGCCTGTGGGTGATCATTGCTGTACCAAGTTTGGATCAAATTATCCAGCCACATTTCACACTTTTTGGCTCTGATTAATGTACGAGAAGTTTGCATACTGAATGAATGGACTGTAATCACATAATCGTCACTACATCAACAACAGCTCAACGAAGTATGTGTAGCTGAAGCCCCCATCACAAAGAAACAACTTTCATTTGCTATGACTTTCGCTTTTGTACCGTTAAATCCCATGAGGACAATGCAAGAAACTGGGGCCAATTTCACGGTGCTGCTAAGCACAAAAATTTGCTGAGCACAAAGAAAGTCTGGCTTATAAAAGCAGGTTACCAGCCAAAACTCCACGTGATGTATATTGCTCGTGATTAGTATTCAGCTGTTGTCTGCTTAGCTTGAAAATCACATGGAGTTTTGGCTGAAAACCTGCTTTTTATAAGCCAGACTTTTTTGGTGCGAAGCAAATTTTTGTGCTTAGCAGCGCCGTGAAATTGGCCCCTGGACAGACCACTGTCTTAAGGACACCATTGAAGATGAACTGAATGAATAGGACCCCCCCCCCCAAAAAAAACCCAAAAAATATCTGAAATCCCACAAAGCCTGAAGAAAAAAACAAATCACTTTTCAATGAATAGACCTTGTGCATTCTAGGTATCTCAGAGGTTGCATTTTTGTTATTTTGATTTGGTAACAATGACTATACATGTACAAAGACTTTACTCTTCTGGCATGTCTGGGAAAAACGAAGTGATTGCCCTCTGACTCAACCTTCACGCAAATGGTCTATAGCACAGTTAAATTGAGATTTGGCAGAGATCAACTTTGAATCGACACATCTTAAAACAAAAGTGCCTGTATTGTATCAGAGGATTTTAACAAGTTATTATTTATTACTTATGGTGATACAGTGGAACGTTGCTATACTGAACACCGCTATACCGAACATTCGGCTATACCGAACATCACTCTTGGCTCCTGAGTTTTGTGTACAAACCCAACCGAACATTGGTGTTGAAAACCGTCAACAGAAGAGCGAAAGTGGCTATTACTTCCCCAAGGCATAGAAGGGGAAAGCCACCCATCGATATAAGTAGTAAGCTCAAAACTGTGTAATTACATAATTCAATAGTCGGCACGTGTTCAAAGTCGTCTTTCAGTAACTACCAGGGTGTGCAGTGTGAAGTTCTGCAGGGCTCTGTTTATTGCAAAGTGAGTACCGGAGCACCAGCAGCTTAAAATCGCTATACCGAACGATTGCTATTACGAACAATTTCTGTGGATCCCGCGATGTTCCACTGGCTAATGTTGTTTACCTTAACTCCTTCAATCCTGAATCCTAGAGTGGCTGATGAACTCATGAACTCTCTCCACTGCATGTAGCGTGGCTTGGTCACAGCTCCGAGGCGGTGCTCTTCCGAAGTTGGCTCCTTCGGATCAATTTCAATCATCTTCTGGTACATGTCCTGCATTGGGAAATTAAGACACAAAACATTGAAATTCATGTATATACAGTCGACTCTCGTTAGTACAAACTCTGTTAATACAAAATTCTGGTTATAACAAACATAAAGCCTTGGTCCCGACTGTGCACAATGAATGGGGCTGATGTTCCTCTTAATACAAAATTCTGATATAACAAACAATTTGGCTAGGTCCGAACGAGTTTGTTATAACGAGACTCGATGTACATGTATATGCATCCTGTATCGCGTGTGGTTTGTCAACCGAGTCAGGTTCATGGATGGCCCTATGGGACACAAAGGCTGTACCGTTTATCGTGAATTACGACGCTAAAAACGTCAAGGTACTGTTACCAAGACTCTTTGCATTTTTAATGCTTATAGCCATGCACAGATACCCTACATTGTGAATGCATATAGCCCCGCATACATTTAGACCTCTAGTGTGTCTATTACCATCAGTCAAAGTACCGGTCCATCCAGTCGACAAAATTGCCACAGCCTGTCCATTCTACCAATCAGTCCAATTTACAAAACTGTTAAAACCTGTCACTTAAAGGGAATATACATCATTTGCTTTTGCTTTAATTTTCAGAAATGGATGGAATTGGGGGTTGGAAATATATAGCAAATATAGTTACACTGACTTTTTTGAGGTTTTGGGTTCGAAAATGCTATAAAAACCAAGAAAAACAATCATTTTTCTGTAGTCTGGTTCCCTGACTCCATATAAGAAGAAACAGAGCAGTTTACATACATTGGGGAATTGTAAGGTCAGGGAACCAGTCTAGCTGGCTTGTACCCGTTCATAGGTGTGTAATTGATTGCAAACAAGTGCGTTGGTCAATTGGGGCCAGTATTTGAAAAAAAGCCATTTTTTTTTCCAACGCTGGTCGGCCGACCAGCGTTGGAAATTGATACAAAAATACCACTTTTCTTGAAAATGACAGTATACCAGGTGCCATGATTTTACACGATGATTTACACTGTCATTCACTAACAGTCCAGCAAGGTATTTCAAAATGATTTGGTAGTTTTATTTTTTGATGTTTGCAAATGTGGTATTTTCCCTTTAATAGATTTTGACAGATTTTGCAATTGAGACAGGGAGGGTTTTAATGAGCTTGCAGTATAAACTGGAGAAGAGAAGTATGTTTATACATTTATAAAGTTGTTTCAGAGCATTATTCATACTTCCTCATTGAACTGCTTTTGTCCATGAAAAAAAGAAAACTTAAAACCAAAGTTTATCAAAACAAAATTGCTTTAACCAAGTTACATGTAGTTAACCATCTATTTTTTTTTCTTCAAATTATCCTATCCCTCTGATAAAGATCCTATTGTAGGGTGGGCTACAAAAAAATGCAAAAATAATGACGTACATTTATATGTAAGTTGCCTGGCAACGAACCATTTCCTCAATTAGAACCTCAAGCCAATCGCAGAGGAAAAATAGGAACAAAGACACAGAATACTTCCCTTAAGGGACCACAGAAAAACAACCACGACCCAACAATACAGGTCTCATTAACGAACAATTTCCAGCTGGCCGGATGTGCAAACATATCATAATAAACTGGCCGCAAGAATAACCTAATCATATTAAATCTAATTACAGCGCACAATTGGCTCACAATATTAGAACTAGTTTCTAAACCTACTAGTATTTTGGTTCATATTAATGATCCAAGTCAATACACCAACACCGGCCTTATTCCCGTGAGGATGCCGATAGTTACCAACATCCTCAGACCCCTTTTCATGACCTTTTAGCGTGGCGTATTTATAACTCCAAATGTCGTCATCAGGTGGAAGCGTGGGCGTTACTTGTCCATGTTTCTGCACTAGTGTGACGGGTGACGTCAGTTTAGTTGTGGCAATTCAGGGGGCTGAAGTATGATGCACTTCCCCCAACCTAGTAAACCTATGCCAGCTTGCACATGTAAAAGGTCAAACAAACTTTACTACTTTGCTATTATATGGTTAAAGGCCTGGTGCCTACGGTTTGGATCTGGTGTGCCCATGTTTCCCACCCTGGTGTGCCCATGGTTGGGGCCCAGTGTACAATGTTTCGGGCCTGGTGTGCCTATGTTTTGGGCCTGGTGTACCCATGTTTGGGGCCTGGTGTGCTCAAGGTTTGGGGCTAGGTGTGCCCTTGTTTGATACTTATTCCCAAAACTTAAGATAGTGAAAACATGCAATACAAGACTTGCACATGAAACAACCAGTCCAACACCCCTTCAGTACTGCATCAATCAACTGTGCCAACAGAAACATCTGGCACCCAGTCTCTATTCTACACACTCCCAATAGTCATGCCACTGGGGCTGCGTTTTGGTCCTAGTGACCGTAAACATGTTTCTGGTTCGGAACCGTTTTGGCGCCTCGGTTACACTGAAATGACGTTATCGTTCCGACCAAAGTTGAACCGAGACTTGTGATCGGTTCACTTATGGTTCAAGATGGCGGAAAGGTAAACACGTTTTACAAACGACGTTACTTTGTTACCACAAAAGAGATTTAAACTGTGGGTTTGTACAGTCGGTTAGTTAGATGTGACATCAAAACAATTACTCCTCTGCTCAGGGAAAATACTGGAAAAGTAACTGCCCGACTTTTGCTTGTAAATCGTGTAAAATTGAGTAAAACACTCCTCTTCCCATGGTGGTCATGATGGTCTCCTCACCACACAAAGTGACGTCACAAACAATTTTTTTTTGGTCAGGCATTTTTGCGGTGCACTGGAAACATGTTCATTTCATGGTTGTGATGTCAGAAACATGTTCCCAGACAGGGGCCCCCAAAACACAGCCCAGACTACGGAGCGGTCAATGAGTTCACCCTTACCTCAGTGTCTGGCAATAAATCAATTTACATGTATCTTCAAGGCTGTGGCATAAGTTCAAACAGACAGAATTGATTTTGTGTTCCTTAATTGAGTCCATGTACGCAGCTGCCAAATCAAATTAATTCTTTACAGAGCCGGTCAATATTAAGTTGCACATACATCTCCCGCATCGTCCGGTTAAACTCAAGCTTCAAGTACATGTATGATATTTTTAAAAATAGATAAAAAATACCAACTCTGACAATAATTAATGGCATTACTCTTTCCCTGTTCATTGCAGCATCTGTGTCTCGCATTCAAGGGAACGTAACCAATCAAATGCAACACGACAGTTGCCCGATCATTACTCCAAGTTCAGGACGATGTTGTTTTGTACATGAATGAGCAAGGGCAGTCTGCCCATTAGATAGCTGACATGAGCCCGTGTTTGCCTCCGGCAGACTTGTATCGATCCCTGGTCGGGGCCGGCTATACGAGTGAAATCGAGCGAACCCAATGACATCCTCAAGGCAGTGAGGATTTGGCCAGGGTGAGGGGGTTGCGTCTGTGAGCTCAACTGGCACTTGATCGCGTGGGATGTCTTGACATTGACAGTGTGCAGACCTTTATTTATCTACGTCACAAGGTACTTGGTTTTGCCAACTGGTGGTTTTGAAATAAATAAAAGAATAACTCACAAAGATACCAAACACTAATCCATACTCTACAGACAACTACCGTACCACAAGCCTAAATGAAGCTACATGTACCTCTCTTACTATACTGAGGAAATAGATGTGCCGCTTTGGGCAAATCGGCAGGAAACGACAGCCGCAAATGACGTACATGTAACCTGCGGCTGCACAAGTTGCAGTGACTATTTTTGTAAAACAAACAAAACATTTATTTGCGAATGTGTTTATGTGCATGGTTTGATATACCTGTGAAATGATTTTGAAATTGTGGCCACTCTAGTGACAACATTAATTGGAGGAGGGGAAGATGATTTTTAGTTTTCATATCCGATTCCCTTGCTCAATTTATATTCTGATTTAAAGGTAGGGTAGATCATTGTTAGTTGTGCATTTGTTTCGTCTGAAGCAACAAAAGAGCTCAAAATCTGAAGAAGGGAGCTTAACAAAATTAACCTGAAGAAGTTTAGGTCAGTGAATGCTATATATTCCAAAAATATAACATTCTTTGATCTCGATTTCAATTCAAAAGTTGCAGAGTCATGTTTTGAATTGCGCCCGAAATCAGCATCTGGGACACGTTCTCATTCAGTCGATTGCAGCTATGCCATGTCACGCACCGAACTGACGAATAATAGTAACTGCTCTTGTGCTTCGTGTCAATGCTTGCGCGCTCACCCATTCACGGATTCGCCAAATTACAAACCAACTACTAACGGACATTTCCAAAAGTGCATCACTTGACGCATCTTTGGAAACTGCCTTCTTTTGATTCGTTTTCTTCAAAATGACAGTATGCCAAAAAGAATAAATTCACAGGGAGTTTATTGCCATTACTATCTGAGATCTTGCGGCCTTGTAATCAAAAAGAGGCAGCACAGGAACGTCACATTATATTGAAAAAGCAACCGGACGGTTAACAAAAGCTCTGAAAAAACTTTCTAGGTTAAGTGCTGGTGGAAAAGAATCAACTAAGAATCTTAACTTCCTCTTGGGATAAAGTGCGGGCCATCAGTCTTTCAACAAACAAATGAAATAAGGATTTTGATAGTTTGACTGGTCTCACACCCACCTTTCGAAGCTTGGGCTTTTCTCTGGCCTTCTTCAGTTCCTCTTCCAGGTATGTGCTGAGGAGGGAATTACACAAACAACATGATTATAAAATACATGTAAGCAAAGTTTGACCTAAACAAATATCACATTGTTCTCTGTATTATCTTCTTGCTGTAACTGGACATCAAGTCAGAGGTCTTGAAACAAGACAAAGTGAGCCCAGTAAAGCTGCTCCCAAAAGCCTGTTCGATCGATTCAGAAGGGTAAGTCTTTTCATGCATCTGGTCCCGACGGGCCAGATTGGGCCCATCAGGAGGTTATCCTATAGGATAGCACTGCTCGGCTCTCTTCATGATCCAACAACCGATCCGAGTCGCACACATGACAATCAGTGAGTTGGTCAGTCTGTTAGGAAGCGCACTAGGCTGCCCATCTGGGACCGGCAAAAATCATATTCTAGAGTGATTTATTTTTAACCCAAACCTTCCTCAATCCCCCTGGAGACTATGGAGGATTGATGCTAAATGGCAAAACATGTTGGAGGATTCTGCAGGATGCATTGTGTGGAATTCATAGGCTGTACCCTGCATTATGTATGTTTAGCCATGCATAACTGAGCAGTATGCTTGATATCATCCGCACTGCTTCTGAATGGCATCGGCACTGCCTCCATCCATTAACAGCAATTGCTGGAGGATTTGTATGAAAGGGGGGGGGGGGGGCAGGGGCTTGACTAGACAATGCACTTTTTCTCCGTACTTTCGGCAAGTAAAAGTTAAGTTGACATTTGTGTTTTTTCTAATCTGTTAGTTTTCAAACATGCAAATGTCAGAGAAATGTCAGGGAAAATGCCACTTGTGATGAGATAAAAAAAATGTAGAACAAATAACGAAGAAATGTCTCTTGAGAGAAAAGGCCAGGCGGTGAACAGGAAGGCATGATTTGACTTTAACAAGACTACTGCAACTAGGCACTGAAGTAGCCATGTGAGATTGCAATAAAAAAATATGCTGCAGTGACTGTTTAGTTGTGATACCAACTCCCTTGAAGTACAGGGAGATTTTATGGAGATGCGTAAAGGTTCCATACAGTGTTGTGGTCGAGACCAGGAGGTCCGAGACCGAGACCACTGGGTATCGAGACCGAGACTGAGACCACAAAAAAACTGGTCTCGAGACCGGTCTCGGTCTCCTACAACACTGGTTACATAAATATATATGTTTTGTGCATCTTTCTACCCATCTTGAATGTATGAAAACTATTTGACATCCCTTTTTGGTTAATTTTATTGAGAAGTGCACTTCTGCAAACATTTAACATTTTCCACGCTTTTACGGACAACTTGTTGCTGTGACGTCATTTCAGGAAGACACTGTTCAGTTTAGGGGTTTTCTGTTCAAATTGTGAACCCGAAAATGTGCGCATTATTGAAAATGTTTGTGAGAAAGGTTTGCTCACTGGTTTACCGTCTTGTGCTGATTCAACAACAAATCACCAAATACCAGAAATTTTACGAAAGCAAAATATCCAATATCCTGGCAACTTTTGGTGCTGAAATAGGTTTCTGTCTGAAATGACATCTCACTCTTGTTCATAAATATGGAAATTACATTGTATAAAAAAAAAATTGAAAATAAGGGATAAAATGGGGTACATAAAGGTGCATTTTCAACGACTGCATTAAAAAAATAGAAAATGCCATGGCCCTTTAAAAGTACGTAGAAAAGTCGTGCTTGGTACAGATATGGGACAAAACCGGCATTGAACATTATAAAATAATTAAAATGTCCACATTTAAAAAGACTTGTTATACAGCGTTAATACATTTTTAATGGCAAAAGTATGAAGTGAAAAACTACGAAATCAGCTGGTCTGAGGAAAAGTTACAATTTCTTCGGATGCCATGCTTCTTTAAATGACCCACCTAAAGAAAACACCTTGAAAAGCCAGTTCATACCAGGTGCGAACATGAACACAAATTTGTGACGTTACTGCTCGTATTCCTGCTGCAAATTCACCAGAGTTGAACACATGTTTCAACTCCGGTGATTTTGCAGAGAACTTTTCATGACGCCAAATTCACTTCACATTTGCATGAATTCCAAACCAGCTTTTGTTCTAAAATTTCGACAAATTTAACAAACCTCTAAATTGGACAAAGGTTTCCTTAAGCCAAATACGTGCTCAGTGAAGCCCGGTTCATACTTCACGCGAAAGCAAGTGCGAAGCGAAATTCATGTCGTCAACAATGGTGGACGCGCTTCGAATGTATTGTTGACGTCACGAATTTCGCTTCGCTTTCGCTTTCGCGTGAAGTATGAACCCGGCTTAATGCCATGATGAACTTGGGCCCTGGTTCCAACCCCCCCCCCCCCCCATCTAAAATCCACA
The DNA here is from genome assembly GCA_029964075.1 of Patiria pectinifera. Lineage (NCBI taxonomy): Eukaryota > Metazoa > Echinodermata > Asteroidea > Valvatida > Asterinidae > Patiria > Patiria pectinifera. The sequence continues at coordinate 45,663,330 of CM057142.1, read as the reverse complement.
GTTGAATGGCGTCACGACTTTTTGAGTACGGAAGTAAGTGGAAGTACACCATTCAGTTGTTCAAACAGCTTATCTCCGCTTGGGACTCCATTACTGATGTCCCACGTGTCCCTGGATACCGGACGACGTCAGTCTCACGGAATCGGCATATGTCACAACAGATTCTAGCATGAGTACTCTGGGATTACTTCAGATTGTGAGGTCAAGATGTGGGGTCCCTAATGGAGGATGGAGCTGAAAGCATCAGCATAAACACAAGGGAATACATCCTTTTCCTCACTCACATTGTATGACCAAAAAACTGTGACTGCACCGTCTTCACACGCACACAAATGTAAAGAAAAAATTATTGTTACGAAAGACTCACTAATTTGAAATGCGCACAACTTTTTGGAATCTGCAGTTTGGACACTCGCTGTAATGTCATAAATTTGTGTTTGTGATCATTCTCGAAAATCAGCCGATTTTACCACGGAGTCAATCCTAGTTAGCCTTCAAATAATCAAGCCTAAAAGATTAAAACCAGTTCCTGTAAGTAATTTATCAAAAATGAAAATGCAAATCAGGAATCTCAAGAAGAAGAGTGTTGCTGGCTCAACGTCTGGTTCAATTTGGTATTCATATGAATAATGACTATCATGATTATGATAACTGTCCAAAGGGTATAAACTTGAATTTCTTCTATAAGATTTCCAAAAAAAAAAAACACTGGGTATCACTGATGCCTCCAATGATAAGATCGAACAAGATCTAGAAAATATATCTGACATCTTGATAGAAAACCCATTATAGGCTAATCTACAAGACCGAAAACCCTGGGTCATGATAATGTATCCTCCAAACCGGAAAAGTAAAAAGCCTCCTCGAGCAATGTCAGCATTAATTGTAACACTCTCTTGAATGTGAACGTGAACGACTTTTTGAGACTCTGCCGAATATTCGCAAGAGCTATCAACATTGCTTGCCGCATTTAATCATGTACTACCTCACTGTAAGTGCAGATGGAACAGAAGGGGTGTCCGAAATCTCTTGTCTAGGTCTTAGCCGTAGCTCTCGAAAGTCTGTTTTGGACACAGAACGAGTTGGCCTAAACTGCAATATGTACATGATGTGCATCTCAGATAGATGCATTTGTCTCCAGGCAAGGTTTTAGTTAGAGTAGTGTTTGGGGATCTTTAGACACCCTGAAGGTTATTTTATGGGCACCTCATTTTGTCATGCAAATTTATGAAGAAGCATTACACGTCAGCAACTTGATTCCATATTTGTTTTTCAAATCAAGGCAATTCTTGACATCAAAATTTCAAATGTTGAATTAAGTCTTGGGCCTAGGTCGAACTTCACTATTTTCAAATAGAAACCTTGCAATATAACGTGAAAAGTAAGATGGCGAGGTTTGATAGTTGTCCTCGGTGAAAAATAAATGTCCACGTACGAGCCACAGAAAATTGGAAATCTGTAGATAGAGATCTTGCGTTCATGGCTGACAGGGAAATGGCCACGGTTACTATGGCCGACAGAAAAATATGGCCGAGCGTAACCATGGCCGTGCACATGCCTACAAGCATGATGAAGGGAGAGATAATTAGTTACTGAAAAGGGCAGGCAGCAAAGCGCTGCGGTGCTGGAAATTTATTACACAAAAGGAACGTGCAGTGAAGACTGGTGTGAAATATTCAATGAGCAATTATCAATTTTTAAGAAATGACGTTCACGTAGTGCATGGACGACTGTTAGACGCACAATGCAAGGGCATGAAGATGGGAATTTTAAGGATACGCCGAATATTGCAAATTTTTACATAGATTCCAATTTTACTATTCCAGAAAAAATGTGCGCAGTGTCGACAGTGGCTGTTGTCGACAGTGGCTTTTACACGCACGAATTGAGAGTTTCCGCAAAGAATATGTGAGGCGTTCTGGCAAAATGAGATGGAAATGGGCACAGGCCGTAGTGGAGAAAAAAGAAAAAACCCGAATGGGGCCTTTTTTGTTTTTACGTAATTTACAGATTATTGGTGTTTGTAATCTTTGTTGTGTCTACTACACATATTTTACAGATATAGTATTAAAATGGTGGAATAATAGTGTTTTTAAAGGATAAACAATTTGGCATCTTTCATTTTCACGACTACAAAACTCCAAACTTCAAATGCCTTTTTATCAGCATTTTATTTTTAACGTGTCGATAAATGCAAACTTTAAACAACCATAATTTGTCAAAGTAATGTCCTATTAAAGTGAAACAAACGGTATCGTAAGAAGAAGTTTGTTCTCTTTCCTAACACCTGCATACCCTCATGTCGACTCTGCCCAGTTCTGTCTCATTTTGCCAGAGCGCCTCACATATTAGCTCCGATTTGCATCTTTGAAGTCATTCAAATATCCAAACTAGTCACCTGCCCAAATTGTTTTTTTAATGACCTCATTATCAATTTTCGACAGATGTATGCAAATCCTGACTGGCGTTTCATTTAATTCCTTACCAGCACAAGTCATTTCAGCTAACATGTAAAACTTGCATTGCAAATATTCAAATGCTTAATTCTTTTAAAATGCACAGCACTAGGAAATTTAGATCCATGGCATTGTTCATAAAAAAAACAATTCACCATAAGTACCCCCAAAAATCCCTCAATTACAAATGTAGGACTTCTTTTTTTTTATTGCTTTACAGGTCATTCTATAAACGTTTGACGTTTTTCCTGTCCCAGTTTTCTCTGAACTTTGTAATTTGCCATTCAAGTATCATTGAGAAAGACTTCAAACATTTTTAAAAAATTGATTTGTTAGATAGGTAGTTCGCTATGTACAATCATTCCTAGAGGACGACTGCATTAAAGGGAACGGTACATAATTGGTTTTTGCTGTAATTTTCAGAAATGAACTATTTGAGGGGTTAGTATAATAGATCAAATATTGTTTAACTGACATGTTTGAAGTTTTGTTTTCGAAAATAGTTGAAAAATAGTTAGGTTTTTTTTCCAACGGTGGTCGGCCCTTATGGCGTGGGGTCCGGGGCCCGCTTAAGGGCCCCGGAAAATTTTGGACTCTAGATGCTCTGTGGTGCAATCTGAGGCGATTCCCTGCCACTTTCCCCTGATTTTTTTTTAGCAGAAGTGTTTAAAATTATAAGAAATTTTGTTTCATTTGTTTCAATGATTGATACTCCTGCTCCTGTAAAGTTTCTTCTGTTTTCAATTTTAGAACATGTTTACAATGTATAAATTGTTCCAAGATCGATGCTTTCTGATGTATAACCATTTTTGGTAGTTCTTCAATGTTTTATAAAAAATTGAGATTTACTTTGTCAATATTAAGTGCGAGAACAAATCGCATGAACATTTCATATTCATGTAACGATTCATTGAATTCAAGTTTGAAGTCAGTGTAATTTAATCAATCTAAAACTAAACAGAGAGTAATTAGGCATGCATGTACAAGGTTTTACATGGAGGAATAAGAACCATCTCATTCTCAAGAGACACTGACAGCCAAGTTTCAATTTAAAGAAGCCTTGTGTTGTGTAGCGCTGCCGTAGTAGCAGTAGTTCCGATTTTAAATTTGTAAATAAAACCATCCGATCGGCAGGGAGAAAAATTGTAAAACCATGGAGGTCTCAGACAGAAAAAGTCGTCGGCGATTGCAATTTCCACATGCTACAACACAATGTGAAGGAGAAATCTCATTTTTATGTTAAAAAATATAATTGTAGATAATGACGATGAGAAATAATCACCGGGAATTGCTTCCTATCCCGGCCCCGGCCGGCCCGGCGTGCGGGCGCGGGCCAGCCCACGCCGGCTACGCCGGCGAACTTCGCGACCAAATTTTCCCTCAGCATTTGAGAAAGCAACGCATTCGTGGAGCGCTAAAAACTTGCTTTGTTGCAATACTTGCTGATTGGTTTTGTCCTAAGAACAAACAGATCCGTTTTTACTACCAAACTTATCGAACTGTTATTATCAGCAACGAGTGTAGTCAAAAATCCCAATTTTCGACAGCGACATTCTTCGAGAAGAATTCTTCACGCGCGGCCATCTTTATGGACGGATCCATTGATATCGTAGGGGTGCTTAACCTTTCTTTGGACATCGTTTCTCGAATAAATCCTTTACGAAAATTATGTTCCGACGTTGCAGAACTTATTTTCAAACAGTAACATGTTTCGGACTTGATAAAAAGTATTATTTATAATTTTAAAACAGTTGAAATGCTTGTAAATATTGACCTTAGGAAAGCACACCCGATACCGCAAAATGGTGTGGTCCACAGAGCGCTCTGTACGTGACATGTTGGTGACACGTACGTCCGTACGGAGTGCTGTATCTACGCAGCACAAAACAGCACGTGCTTATTGCTTTCATAGCGAATGCGTGTGGCGCAGCATCACGGAAGGGGTATCGTACGGGGTACGTGCGGTGGGATCGTTGTTTATTTTTTGCTGTGTCGTACGGCCAGTGCGCAATGCTCAAAGTCGCTGCGCTTGTATACGAACAAACGGCAGATATTTTTTTTTCGCAACCAAAATTTATAGCGTAGCGGTAGCGTAGCGGCGCGATTTAAGCGTAGCGGGTGCTAGCGCTATTTGATGCCTGGCTAGAACACTGTATACAAGCATGGTGCTGTGAATTTCAATTTAGGGATTCATATGCATTTTACATGAGGTTGTGGCTGATCGGTGAGGTATAACAAAACATTAATATTCCACGATCCCACTGCAAATCGATGCTTGGCTAGTGTATTTTATGTATTTCATAAATGAGGGATCAATATACAATATACATGCTTAGCAACTGGCTTATTTTTAGTAAGTTACAATTTTGAAATTGAAGATTGAGGCTCTGGCTGGCGTTGCAAAAGAAATTATTGGAGAGGACCCTTGCTTTATGATACTTGGGCGGGCATCCGTGGGGTTTGCTGGAGTCTGTTAGAGTGAGTATATACCGCTCTAGTAAACTGATTATGTTTTACATGGGGTCAGACATACCACCAATAATCAGAATCAGAATCAGTTTGGGTGTTGAGTTTACCATATGGTGTTGGAATTTGTAAGAGTGAGGAAGGTTAGTGTTAAGGCGTCAAAACTATTTTGTGTTTAAAATACTTCACTGCTTCACTCCCATGCGATATACATTTATTTGTTTTTCATTTTTATAACAGTGCTTGTACAAACTTGACAGATGACTGCTCTAGACCTCTTAAAGGGAATGTACAACATTGGCTTTTGCTGCAATTTTCAGAAATAAGTGCATTTGGAGGATTTATATGTTTTTAGCAAATATTGTTAAACTGACTTGTTTCACGTTTTTGGCTTGTAGATGCTGGAAAAACCAAGAAAACCAATTATATTCTTGTAGTCTGGTTCCCTGACCCCACTTAAGATGAAATGGAGCAATTTATAGACTTTGGGGAATTGTGCGGTCAGAGTATCAATTTAGCTGGCTTGTACCCATTCACAGGTGAGTAATCAATTGCAAAGAAGATGTGGAATAACTAAATATAAGAAATATGGAGTAGTTTTTGAAAATAGCCAGTTTTCTCCAGCGCTGGTCAGCTGACCAGTGTTGGAAAAATACAATTTTTCTTGAAAATGTCAGCACACCAGGAGCCACAATTTTACAGAATGCTTTAGACAGTCATTCCCTATCAATCCAGTAAGGTATTTCGTGATAAGTGGATCATTTCGTTTTTTGATGTTTGCAAATGTTGTATCTTCCCTTTAAAGTATAGAACCGGTAGGTACCAGTTTTACAATGTGTCTACCATATGGACACGTTCAGTGACAATTTAGGAATGCTTTCAGAATAAATATCGTGTACCTACCGTGTTCCAATTTTGCAGTCCATTACGGATGGGTTGTCAAACTCTCCAAGCAGATCTTGCATTTGTACATATTCTGATTGCAAAAAAGTTATTAAGGAAACTTGTTTTTGTTTTTTCCCCAGAAAAACAAACACGGGTGCCACTTTAGATTGTTTAAATCAGTTAACAATAGAACATTGAATTTCTCTCGAGCCGTGAGTCCATGAAATTCAATAGTTGCCAACCAAAGTTAAGTGTAACACCAGCTGAATGCTAGAGAACTCTAACCAAATTTGCCCCCTTCCCAGCTGCTTCCCTTTTTTTTCAATCACATTTGTGACCTGCTCCACAAAAAAGGATATTTTGTTGCAGAAAAGTGAAATTGAGTTATATACGTGGTAGCCCCTGCAGTGAGATATGACGTCTTGGCATATTAATTACTTCCTTGGAGTTCGAATTACACAACTGAGAAAATAGGCTTTGAAATAACTGGCTCTGTTGCATCCACCCCCCAATATTTTGTAAAGACTGCCCTTTTCTATTCAAATGCCCTTTTTTTCACCGGTGCTAACCCCCTCCCCCCAATATTTTTTAAAGAGTGCCCTTTTTTGTAATGATTGCCCTTTTTTCTGAGCAAGTGCCCTTAAGCGGTGGCCTTTTTGTTAATTTCGCGCATGTATCACCGTTAAAAGCACCATATATTGTCCGTTTTGAACAGCACCCCAATCAACAGATGGTACCAGCCCCCCTCCCCCCCCCCTCGTAGACATGTAGTCTATGGCATGTAATCTTTTAATACAGAACCAGTCTGTTGTTGTGGTCCTTGTTACTACTGCAGTAAAGCGTGTTGGCAACATACTATTTCATGTACTGCGACGATTATGAACTTGAATTGTGCTGAATAAAGATGCAAAATCTACCAAGGCCGTTATCGACAAGGTAGTGAGGCTACTAAAAAGGTAGTGAGGCTGCTAAATATTTATGAGGTGTAGTAAAACAAATACAGCATGGTATATTTCTGGAAAATAGTTGGTATTACTGGTCCCGAGGTGTAGGTCAGCTTGACTACCTTCGCGTCGGGAGGTACAGTACCGCCCAGAATTTACCATCCCCAAATGCCCGCACCAAAGTCCCTTTGCCCGCTGTGTGCGATCATGGTCCCGCATGCCCTTTGCCCGATGCCCTTTGCCCGATCCCCTTCCTTAGAATTCGGTCATTAATAGAGGGCATCGTGTAAACCACAGACAATAATCCCCGAGCGTACAGCAAAAGGGCATCGTGTAAACCACAGACAATAATCCCTAGTAGTCAACAAACTACCTTCTGAAACGGGCAACGTGTAAACCGCGCCATAACAAAACAAGAGGCCTGGAAGCCGACGTCGGCATACACGCACGACGTACACAAAAAGCCGACAGAAAACGAAGAGCCGAAAAAAAAACATAAAAAGAAATCATGCGTCGGGCGAGAGGAGTAAAACTTGTTAATATTTTTGGGGGAATGCATGCTCAATATAAAAAGAAATAATGCCGTCGGGCGAGAGGAGTACAACTTGTTAATATTTTTTGGGGGGACTGCATGCTCAATATAAAAAGAAACCACGCGGCCGGGCGAGAGGAGTAAAACTTGTTAATATTTTGGGGGACTGTATGCTCAATATAAAAAGAAATAATGCGGTCGGGCGAGAGGAATAATGCGGTCGGGATAGAGGAGTACAACTTCTTAATATTCTTGTGGGACTAGACTGGATGCTTGAAATAAAAATAATTAATGCGCTCGGGCGAGAGGAGTAAAACTTCTTAATATTTTTGGGGGACTGCATGCTCAATATAAAAAAGAAATAATGCGGTCGGGCGAGAGGAGTAAAACTTCTTAATATTTTTGGGGGACTGCATGCTCAATATAAAAAGAAATAATGCCGCCGGGCGAGAGGAGTACAACTTGTTAATATTTTTTGGGGACTGCATGCTCAACATACAAAGAAATAATGCGGTCGGGCGAGAGGAGTAAAACTTGTTAATATTTTTGGGGGACTGCATGCTCAACATAAAAAGAAATAATGCCGTCGGGCGAGAGGAGTAAAACTTGTTAATATTTTTGGGGGAATGCATGCTCAATATAGAAAGAAATCATGCCGTCGGGCGAGAGGAGTACAACTTGTTAATATTTTGGGGGGACTGCATGCTCAACATAAAAAGAAACCATGCAGTCGGGCGAGAGGAGTAAAACTTGTTAATATTTTTGGGGGACTGCATGCTCAACATAAAAAGAAATAATGCGGTCGGGCGAGAGGAGTAAAACTTGTTAATATTTTTGGGGGACAGCATGCTCAATATAAAAAGAAACCATGCGGTCGGGCGAGAGGAGTACAACTTGTTAATATTTTTGGGGGGGACTGCATGCTCAACATAAAAAGAAATAATGCGGTCGGGCGAGAGGAGTACAACTTGTTCATATTTTTGGGGGACTGTATGCTCAATATAAAAAGAAATAATGCGGTCGGGCGAGAGGAGTAAATCTTGTTAATATTTTTGGGGGACTGTATGCTCAATATAAAAAGAAATAATGCGGTCGGGCGAGAGGAATAATGCGGTCGGGATAGAGGAGTACAACTTGTTAATATTCTTGTGGGACTAGACTGGATGCTCAATATAAAAAGAAATAATGCGGGACGGTCGGGTGAGAGGAGTAAACCTTGTTCATATTGCGACACGGCTACTGTCACTGAGAAGTTTGCCAAATCAACGCAAACTTCAGGACCACGAGGTACGTCGACCCGCGGGCAACAAGCGCGGTGCGGCATTGTTGAAACTAGACTCCGTGTTGGTCTGATCATGGTATTACGGCAGTCCCAGGCATCGCAGGGGAGCCTCCTAGCAACAGTATTTCTAAGCAACCAGGTTGGGAATGTTATGGGCATGCAGCCATGCACCTGTGGCTCAGATAGCTAATCACTCCAGTTGCGCGTGGAAGGAAGTCATATTCATGAAAGCAGACGGTCCGTGATGAAAGCAACCAATGGCATATTTATTTGCCGAGAACCGGCTCATTTCATTGGCTGAGATACCATCATCACTGTTTATCATCTAAGAATCTTCCAATTGCTGGCGGCAAGTTCTCAAAGGCCTTGAAGTTCGGTGGCCTACAGCTGAATCCAAATGTATATGCTTTGTAACGAACAAGAGTGGCATTGTATCAATTTGAACAATGCGGCTATCAATCATTCTCTGGAAAGGCTTTTCGGAGCTGAGATTTTATTTGGGCTTTTTTTTTCTCAGAGACAGGGGAAAACTTTATGCGAAAAATGTGGGAAACTGAATTGAACGTGAAATTTCACATCCGTGTTGTGTACATGCACATAGATAAACGATTGGGGGATGACATTCCAAGTCCAAATAATTCATTAAATGTAGGGCTCCCGATGTCTTTTTTTCGTAGTACAATTTTATTCTTAGCTTAATATTTAAAAAATAAACTGCAGGGCCTACATTATTTTTGTAAATGTTACTCTAGAATATGATTTTTTCGGAATACATTTTGAAATTACGTTTTAAGTCAAAGGGCTGTTGATAATCTTATTCGTATTCCTTTTAAAATTAGGAAAAACTAAGCATAATTCGTATTAAAATTTCCTCTGGAATCTACAAAAGAATTACCTGAGAGTTCAGAACTTAATGGGCTAGGGTGTTTGAAATCGTTTTACTTTAAAAAATAAACCGAGAGAATAAGACATACTAAATCGTATTAAAATAACTCCTATTTATTTGATGTCTCTCTCTATCTGCGGCCGGGACAATTTAAAAGGGATGACGATTAATTCTTCGTGTATAATAAAATGAAACGCATGACCTACATTATTTTGTGAAAATGTTTTACTCTAGAATATATTTTGGAATATATTTTGACACTATTATTTGAGGGATGTTGTTAATCCTGATCATATTCATCTAAAAATAAGAAAAACCGAGCATAATTCGTATTAAATTTCCCCTGGAATCTACAAAAAGAATTAACTTAGAGTGCAAACTTTAACGGGCTAGGTTTTTTTTTAAAATCATTTCGCTTTCAAAAAAATATTTAGAGAACCAGACGTAAATCTCTCTCTGCGAGGCCGGGAAAATAAAAGAAAAGAGGATGACGATTTTATTCTTCATTTATTAAAAAAAAAACATGGCCTACATTATTTCGTGTACCGGTACATATTCTACTCAAGAATATATTTTGGAATATATTTGGACATGAAGCATTAAATGCAAGTGCTGTATTAAATGTGCCCCCTATTCCAGCCGGGAAATAGAAAAGTGTCTTATAAAAATATATTCTTGCTTTGAAGGAAATTTTGAGACAATGATTGACAGGCGTCCTTCAAAACTTATACATTGAATATTTTTGTTGATAATTATATATGATAGTTATGTTCAAAGCGATTGATTTGATGACCGCCCGTCCGCCCGCCATAATGACTCTTAAAAACGAAAAAGATAGCCATGTTCTCAAAGGGATGTATTTAATGCCCGCCCGCCCTAAGAGACTCGTAGAAAGAAAAAAAAACAGGGGGTTTGCGAAAGGGGGATCCGCGTGTGTGATGACGATCCTTACGAGTAATATAAACACAAAACAAATTTCACAATAGAGATCGCTTTTGTACAGAACTGCGCAAAGAGTTTACTTGTAAAACTTGTGTACTTGTTAACTATAAAAAGGAGGGATATTCCTTTTGACCAGATTTTCACACCCCTTTCTCAAGAGTGGAAGAGGAGCACGGGCCATGCATGCAGGGCTCACAGTTCAATCATAGAGCTGTGTTTTATTTCAATTCAGTGCGGGCATCGTGTTCTATGTGTCCCGAAGAATTGTGTCGCGGGCATTGTGTTTGTGTACTGATCATTTCACAAGCATGCCGACGTGCGGGCATTGGGGCTTGTGGTTTAGGAGAGTGCAGGCATAGGGGCTTGTGGTTTAGGAGAGTGCAGGCATGGGGCTTGTGGTTAGGAATTCTAAGAAAGGGTTCGGGACCCCCAATGCCCGGCAACCAATTAGGTCCCGATAAACGGGCATTGTGCCATGGTAAATTCTGGGCGGTACTGTAGTCCAGCTGACCAACACCTCGGGACCAGTAATTCCCATTACTTCCCCTCAAACCATGCTATATTTGTATAATACAGCCCAACGACTTCCTACTGGTTTTGTGCTGGTGGGTTACAAATGCTAAATATTTAACGTTCTTCAAGCATGGACCCACCAGTATATCCAATATGCCCGCCAGGGCAGCGACCTCAGACATCCTTGTCAACAAAGCTGAGATAAAGCCAGGATTTGAAAACTCAGGCAGACGATTGGTCTGGAGGAAATTGGACGGTTTCAATTCGGGCGATTCACAATGCAGTGCGCCACTAAGAGTTTGCCACGGAGAGCTCATTTTTTTCCAGTGCATTGTGGGAGATGGTCGACAAATTCGCAGCGCGGGACATTTGAAATTGATAGTCTTTCCGGCCAGAAAGTTTGTAAAAGTATGATTCGAATATAATGTTTACCCTTTTCTTTGCTTTTTTATCAATATGGAGTTTTTTGTAAGGCGGCAGAACGCTATGCCCCAATCTATAACAAATTAGCATAAGTTTTCTACTGACACTCGTTCAAATGGGCCATGTTTTGTCGACCGTAAACTTGAAAAATGAACTTTCCATTGTCAAACTCTTGGTGGCGCACTGCATTGTGAATCGCCCGAATTAAGACACTAAATCCTGCCCAAACAGGGGAGGTTACTGCCAAAAAAAAGGATACTCTCCGAGTTCTTCTCTACGACCCCTTTGTACTCTGGGATGTACGGCCTCAGGATGTCAGCCATCAGTTTTCTCAATGCCCACTGCTCCTTGGGGGTATGCTTCTTCAAGATAGTGCCGCACTCGCCAGCTTTGAAGTTGCCTGAAATGAACAATGTAAGCCCAAACGTTTTTTTTCAATAATATGGCAGAAGGGCCTTTCAACCTGTCGACAATCTCCATGTTGGACTCAGATCCGATATGGATCAAGAACCCCTTTCACACTAGCATGAATACAACACGGCTTCTACAAGGGTCCGGTGTAGCATGAATTTAGGTTCTATGAAATACAGACTCATTGGTGGTATTGCGCATGCTCATAGAGAGTTAGGAGAGGAACCGGTCACGTGAGAGGGTTTAACCAATAAAAGGGAAAAAGGAGTCAGATTTTCACACAAGTCCGATTTCATATCTGACACTGGCGCTCAACAAGGGTAAAATTCAACCCTGGTCGGGACCAAGGTTGAGGGGTTCCACCTCGGATGGAAAATCTAAAGTATACAGCTGACCCATGTACGGATAGGATAATTTATCAATGGCAACCGTTAGGTTGGATTATATACATGTACACATTTGTTAGTGTTATGGTTGACCCACATGTATCTGTTTCCAAGCATTTTTTTTTCTTTTCAAACGCATCCTGATGTTCTGACTTCTGTCTATAGATCTCTGTTGAGGTTAATTTTGTTTTGTAATGCTAATGAAATCTCAGCTCTGCTTTGAAGCTGTACATGTACATGTACAATACATGTACCACCTTTTCACCTGCTATTATACAGTTCAGGCACGTACCGTACTAACGACAAAACTATCAATGGCTGCGCACCTGAACTTTGACTTTTCCTAACTAAAGTGTCACTATTCAACAAATAGACAGTGACCTTTGAGCAATCAAGAGGGCCGACACACAAGTGGCTTATGAACTCGGCGGGTACAAGGCCAATGTAGGACCTAAATCACTGGGCCATTACGAGACCTGCATTGTACATAATTTACAAAAATAGGAATTATGCTAAAGGGATACAATTATTCTTTATTTGTAATATACAGTATGATGCATACATGTACAAAGCAATAGCTGACAAAGCAGGACAGTTGTAAATTCATGTAGCGCTCATCTAGTAACGAATCAGCAAGAAGCTTATAACTATCATTAGAGAAACGAAAAAAATAACGTTTTTGTAGCTTAGCACACTTGGAAATTTTTGTCACACTACAAGGTGCTCCCAAATTTTTTGTACACTTTTTCAGAGGCAGATTTCTCAAAATCTGGGAGACATATTGAAGTTACTTTAAGATATTCCTAAAGTAGAAGATGTAGGTGGTATGTGGTGAAAACCGGGTTGAAAATAAAGCTCAAGATAAGAAATAGCGGCCATTTACAGAATAGTGACCAAAAACCAAGTATACATGTATGGCAGTCATGTCAATCTAAATAATTGATGTGGCCTGATGTATCATGTTTCGATCTCAACAAGGTCTGCTTCGAGGCAGATCTTGTTAAGATCAAAAAGTCAGGCCGCTATAATTTGTTAGATTTGTATATTTCAGGTCAATCCAGTCAGAAAGCAGTTTGAAGCAGGTTTATTCATTTTCATGCAGTCATGAAGGCCCTATACCTAATTTACATTATTGCAGTTCTTTGTGCACCTAGTGCTATTGGTACAAACTTGTGTGTGGACAAACTGGTTTTTGACCAGCTTTCTTTAAACCATTGCCATTTCTTAATTTAAGCTTTATTTTCTGCGCCGTTTTCACAATATACCACGAAGATGCTTTAGTGTATGGGAATATCTCAAAACAATTTTAACATGTCTCCCCAATTTCAAGGAAATCTGCATCTAAAAAAGTGTAAACGTTTATGATATCAAGGGAATAAATATGCATGTGCTTGGCCCGTTTTAAATTAAGTCCGTTTAAGACCGGCTAAGGAATGGACGCTGATATTCGGTGAGGGACATTATCGGCAGCCAAAAATTATCGGTCAATAATAATAAACTTCCAACGATTTTGTTCAACACTTTTACTTCAAGTTTTTTTGCAACAAACCTAAGGCTATGTTATGGTATGTGCCTCTTGCGAGTACTCGTAAACAACTCCTTATATGGAGATTGGCGCGCGCATGGCGTGTTGTGCGATGTGGCACAGAACGCGGCGGTGCCAGTGTAGTGTGAATTATTCGAAATGCGGACTCATTGGTAGTATTGCAAATGCCTAAGTGAAGAATGTGAACGTTCAACCAATAAAAGGGTAAAAGGGACCAGACTTCATAGAAGTCCAAATTTCATGTGACACCTGAATAATGTTTAAAACCAGCCACCCAATTTGTTTTTATCAACCTTTCAAGACCGGACACGTGACGGGCTCTCAACCAATAGGAATGGGTAAACTGTCTTAGGTATTTATGAATGATCAATTACTATTGCTAACCCTAACAAAGTCCTGCCAAAATCCTCCACCGTAGTGTAATCCAATGGCATACTCTTTAAACAAGTACAGTTGTAGGTTCATTTTCAAGGGGCATTTAGTTCTAAGTAAAAATAAATGCCCCAAAACTCACAAAGGATTTAGGAGCTAGGGTTATCTCAGTAATGCAATACAAAACATCTCACTGTCACATTACCTTGATGGCCAGCCAGCTGAACCCAGGGGTATTTCTTCTTGAAAGACTGAACGAACGGTGACCAGTGTACCATGTTTCTGATCTTCCTCCATGAACTTGCCTGCAAAGAAAAACCAGCAAAATATAGCAACCTGTTAGAGAAAACGCCTCAAATGCTCAAAAACCAACATTCATGTACACACCACCTGCTTCAACAAATGTTTCAACAGAACACCGACTGAAACATTTTTCAGACGTCACAAACATGTAGCACATTCACTGTACACAACACATCTGTTTTGAATGACTGGTTTTTAACTTTTAAAGTTAAAGATCACAGACAGTATGGTACTCTCATTCAAAAGGAAAGTACCGGTATGTATCTATGAATGTAAAATGCCAGTTGAGGTTTGCTGTACATGTACAAATACATGTACATGTACCAAATGTCCATCAAATTTCAAACGATGAAATCTATCGACGTTTAAAACTCTCAGATGGTTAACCTCAGGTGGAAAAATGTGACAGAAATCTTTTTATCAAAAAAGTACAGGGAATTAATTCTGACAGTTTCCCATGTCCAAGGAGTGTTCGTACTTGCTGATGGGTGCGGCGTATGCCGGGGCAGTGCAGGCAGTGACCAGACGGCGACGCAGAATCATCCCGCGGACAAGTCACTCTTTTCCGGGAGAGCATGATGCTCGCCTATCCAAGACAACCTTCCTCAAGACAAATGCCGGGAGGAGACAAAATTCACGTGTCTCCAAGACGACCTAACTGATTGGGATGCACTCGCGGACACGAAAAAAAAACACTCTTTTGTAAGGAAGTCCGGAGAGCGAGTGCAAATTGTCAGATAATAAGAGATTGTGACTGGCTGTAATCTAATGAAGAAAGGCCAATTACTTGTAACTTCAACATCCTCTGCGTGGCCCTTGCATGTGTGGAGCTCCAAGTGAAGTGATTAAGCTCGGCCCCACGCTTTCTTGAGGAGATCAAAATTAGCAGCAACGCGAGAGTGTTTAGCAGGGACTCGGGAGGATGTACGATGTATCAGTGACTTTTAAGACCCCATCAAAACATAACCTTCTAGTGATACAACTTGCGTCATAACCCTGCAACGATGTAATGGCTCCAGGCCAGGATGCCCACTTTCTATCGTCATTATAGGGACGTGACAAACAAGTTATTTAAACCTTGTGCGTGAAACTTGAGAAAGGACACCGTATAGCAGTATTCTCCATTCAACATTATTTCAGCAGAGAATGCTATCCTTCAAGAATTGAGTAACGGAAGAAGGAATCCTGAATGATACGAAATCCACACGTACATTTGTATTCAAGAAAAGGAACTCTGGAAATGTCTCTCAATTATGCAAGTATAGAATGCAATCCTTCCAAGAATGGAATAATGGAAAAAGAATCCTGAATGAGTTCCACACGTACATGTTTTGTACATGTACATTAAGAAAAAAAAGGAACGCTGGAAATTTCCATTAATTAATTACACAAGTTCAGGCGCTTTAATTGAACAACTGTGAGCATGCAAGTACAGAGTATACTGTGCATGCATTGTATAACACACTCTACGCATACAGAAACTTTAAATTAATTTAAAGGGAATATACATCATTTGCTTTTGCTGTAATTTTCAGAAATGGATGGAATAAGGTTGGAAATATATAGCAAATATAGTTACACTGACTTTTTTGAGGTTTTGGGTTCAAAAATGCTATAAAAACCAAGAAAAACACTCATTTTCCTGTAGTCTGGTTCCCTGACTCCATTTAAGAAGAAACAGAGCAGTTTACATACATTGGGGAATTGTAAGGTCAGGGAACCAGTCTAGCTGGCTTGTACCCGTTCATAGGTGTGTAATCGATTGCAAACAAGTGCGATGGTCAATTGGGGCCAGTATTTGAAAAAAAGCCAGTTTTTTTCCAACGCTGGTCGGCCGATCAGCGTTGGAAATTGATACAAAAATACCACTTTTCTTGAAAATGACAGTATACCAGGTGCCATGATTTTACAAGATGCTTTACACTGTCATTCACTTAAAGTCCAGCAAGGTATTTCAAAATGATTTGGTAGTTTTATTTTTTGATGTTGGCAAATGTTGTATTTTCCCTTTAAGTATACTAACACTACTAGCAGTTTAATTCATACATTTCAGCAAGTTTCCGACAATACTGTACATGTACACGTACACACAGCTCATTTTTACTACACTCATGAGAACCTGCCCCTTTCCTTCATTAGTTCCCTTTTGTAAATTGTTTGTACTTTAACTCTCTCTCGACAGCACCCATAAGGATTGTACACAAATTCTCCCGAGGACCTGAGCCAATGTCCTCGGACCCATTGAAATCGCACACAGTTGTCTTAAGTCCTCAGTCTGAATGGATAACCAACCTACACGTACCGTACATGTACAGTTTGTGTGCTGACAGGTAGGGCCTACTGCACACATGTAAGGTACACAGACCATGTAATTTAATTCAATTGGCAAATAACAGACCCGAGCCACCGAAACAATTTTCACACATATGCCCATCATATCACAGGTTTCATGTGATACACATATATGCAGGGCAGACCACAATGGTTTGCTGAGAGGTAATGCATCATATGAATCTGAGGGGAAAAAAATTAATTGGATTCTGAAACGTTTGATTTCAGCACAGAATATCTACAATATGCGTACGTACAAGTACATGTACGTGACCATATACACGTACACGTGTACAAACTGGTACATGTTCAATACACGGCAGATCAATTTTCGGACTAACTTGTGCACGATTCATTTGTTTCAATTTGGAACTGATCACCACCGATTACAGAAGTCAAGTAGCATTTTCGTAACAATTTATAACTTCGCAGAAAAAAAAGAAGTACATAACAGCGTGCAGAGAACAAAATCACCTGGAGCAATTTCCTATAATGGCAATTTTTTTGCTGCGCGCAAAAGTCCATTGTGAGTACTAAGGCCGGGTAATAAAAATAAGTAGTTTCTAGCTCGTGATCGTCCGGCCTTTTTTTTTTTTTAAATGAAGGATGCGGACACTTTTTTTTCCTCCCCAAGATGGTGGAATTTTTCAAGATGGCGGATGGATTCTTCCGTATTCTGTACTATTTTGCTGATACAAAATTTGTGTCCAAAGCCATAACCCTTTCTACATAGCTACAATTTTGTTGAAAACAAATAAAAAGACAAGTACCGGAATATGTGACAGTATATGTGCAAAATACAGGGTGAGTAAAAAAAAAAAAACCCCAAAAGTTGGGACCATTATTTTAGTGAAGTTCTGCATGTAGCGCTTTCAAAATATAGGATATGAAAGCCCAATTCATAAGCTTTCTTTTCGTACAAAAATCATTCAAATCACTCAGGTACTTTTTAAGTTACAGAATAATAAACACAACCACCGATTTAAGGTTCTGTCCACAGATCACAAAAAGTTCAGTGTTCTTTCAGCAAAACGAAAACAAATCACATAGGGATGTGTGTGAATTGGTTTCGTTTTGCTGAAAGAACACACACCTTTTTTGTAATCTGTTTTTTTACTCACCCTGTATATTGCAAATGTATGAATTTAAAACAAAAAATTAAAAAGAGGAGCCGTGAAAAAAGGAAGCGGATGGGGACAAGAAACTATTTTTTTTTTTTACTTTTTCCTCAGCCTAATGATCTGTAGGGAAATATTTTAGGCAAACAAAATCGTTGGTGTTCTTTTCATAACACCTGTCACTTCCGGATTTGGTAGACAACACAGGATGTTCCATACTCGGGCTGTCAATGATGCCATTCTGTTGATGACGGCACCAATCAATAACGTCCATTTCTACAAACCATTTCCTACAGTGATGCCACCAGGGGTACATGTACATACTGTACACGTTATTTTTTTTTAATGATCAAACGTTACAACGGCGTATTTTTTTTCTCACCATCATTGGATGTTTCATTTAATAGAAAAACACCTGTTTTCAAAATTCTTGATGACATTTAAAGCCTATTGTGAGTTCAGCCCTTACGGTTAAATTATGTAAATGATGCAAAATAAAGTAGGCACTAAAAATAGATGTGCATTGTAATAAAAAAAAAAGGTCACATGCACTGTCTGGAGAAATTTCAGTCTTTAAGGCCTTACAATTAGTGACACAATGATACGGTGAACCCAAGTGCAGAAATGCCAACTCCACCCCCACCCCTCAAAAAAAAAAAAATTACGACGTTACAGAGTGAAGCTAATTTGAACCATAAGACTAGACTGGTACTAAATCCAATGTTCATTGTCAAAAGACGGAGCATTTAGTATTCTGGTGTCATAACATTGGAGACTACATATGTGTGTATAAAAAAGAAAAGACTGCAATGTTGTTCGCTATTTCTTTTTAACTTTCAATGTCTTTTACAGTGTAATCAAAGAGTGCTAAAGCATTGTCAAACCTTTAAATGTCTATTTTCTAGCTAGTTTTGGGACAAGATAAGACAATCTTAAATATCTGATGGGGCTACCCAGGTAAAATAAAATGATAAATAAATAAATAAATAAAATAAATAAATAAAGATTCCTTAATATTCAGATTACATGTACCAGCACAATACACCCAACATCCACATGCTAATGTTGTACAGCGATACGCCTAAAAAAATTACATGAAATTTATAAATTTGTACATGTACTACATGTACTACGGTACGGTACGTTTAGGCCTATTTGTACTGTGTACATAAAATGTATACCGCTACACGTACAGTGTGTTCATGCCCATGTTTATGGTGTAAATCCAGGACACACATGTGAAGCATCATCCAGTAATTGAGGACAGTCCCGAGTCAAATCGAGGACGACCTCGATTACGACCTCGCTTAGAAAACGTGTACAAAACCAATGGGAGCTGTTGTTAAAAAAGATCGACGATGAGGAACACTGATGAACACTGATGGCGTGACGTGTGGACCAGTGGAGAATTTTCGCTCTCCCAAACAGCACTCTTACACGTACCGGTACACCTTGTAAATGCGTTAAGTCTACACTGGTCCACACCATGCATGCCAAGCAAATTAACGAGACATCAAATTGGACGCACTGTCAATTACCGACGCAGAAGTAGAAGTTGCTAATTGACACCTCAACAAACTATTTTCCAATCGTCTTCATCCTTCACAACCAAATCCAAAGCAAACTTCTTACCAAGCTGAAACTGATTCACATCTAGACTAGGCACTGATGCATTGGATTTGAGATAACTCGGGGGAGAACACTCTCAAGACCAACCAATACTCTACAAGATTGCATAGGGCTGGTGTACATGATGTACCAGGTACTAGATGTCTGAAAAGCCTGCTTCACAGCTTGCAAGCCCATGCATGCAAGGCTTGGCATTACATACAGTTAGCATGTAACTGTTGTACGGATCACTGCATATTCCAATGATGAAAGAAACCTGGACAAAAGGAATCCTGTAATGGCACACACAAGGAGGTGCTCTTTTTTAAGTGAAATAAAGGATTATTGGATGGTGATATATTGGATCATCATATCAGGCATGCAACTGGGAAATCACAAAAAAAAGAGGAAATTCAAATTTTTCAAAGACTTTGTACAGTGTTTTTGTATTTTCAATGGCACACATGGGAGGTCAAAAAAGAGGAAATCAGCAGATCAGCTGAAAAGTTGCATGCCTGTCATATAAAAAGGACTGGCTCCACTGTAGGCACGGTGACCATTTTAGCCGATTTTCGGCTAACTTTGACAGATTTTTTGTTGAAAAACGAGTTTGACAGGAAATTTGACAGAATGTTTTTTTTGGCAGATTTCTGGCAGAATTCTGCAAAAATGGTTATTAGACAGAAAAACAAGCAAATTTAAAAAAAAAAAAAGGTACATTTGTTTAAAAAAGTTTCAATCTTTTCAAACAAACCCTTGCATGGGTTGGCTGGTCTAGGTGCTGAGGTTTACTTGGAACCGGACTTGGTCGTGATGCAACCGCGTTTTGCCTGAAATTTACGCAATTTCATGACATCTTTATGTGACTATATAGATTGTTTATAATGTAATTTGAACCTTAAATAAGGCAATACTACAAATCTGCATGTGATTTTAAGTGTTTATAGTGTATTTCGAGTAATTCTGGGGAATTTGGCAGATTTTTGATAAATCTGACAGATTTTTGAAGTGCATTGAATTTTGCCATGACCTCACGGTCACCCTGATTGTAGGAATGTTAAAAGGTTTACACAAAAAGTAAAACCTGAAGAGATACAGCATGCAGTCCCACTATCCCAGCATGTGTTTGTATTTATGGGAGAACAAAAATAAATAAATCATTACAAAACTAGGCAAGCCCAGTAAAGCTGGTTCCAGAGTGCACACAATTTTGTAGAATTTAGCTTTAGTGATAAAGTGATGGAAACAAAAAAAAAATTAGTTTTCGCCGTTCGCACGAAGACTTGATCTTGACTTACTGCCTTCACACATATCATGAAAGTATTCACTTACATGTAAACTACATGTACTATATCACATACAGCAGGCAAGCCTCGCAAAAGTGACAGTCAGTCAGTGAGATAGGTAACCAGTCTAATTCACAAAACAAAGTTTGTCAGCAAATACACAATGTACACTTTACCTCTGAAAATCTTGTAAACATTTGTTTGATAATGTACGTGTATGTACATTGTTATCAATAATTAATAACATTTGTTCATGAACTGTACATGTTTGATGTACATGTACATGTATGTGTGGATACAGCTGTCCACAGGCTGGAACTGGGAAGAAACAAAAAACCAAGAGGAAATTCCAAACTTTACAAAGACTTTTATACAGACTGATTTGTAATATTTAAAGGGAAGATACAAATTTGCAAACATCACAAAACGAAATAATCGAATTATCACGAAATACCTTACTGGATTGTTAGGTAATGACAGTCTAAAACATTCTGTGGCTCCTGGTGTGCTGTCATTTTCAAGAAAAATGGGATTTCTCCAACGCTGGTCGGCCGACCAGTGTTGGAGAAAACTGGCTTTTTTTCAAAAAGTGCTCCTAATTTTTCATAATTAGCTATTCCGCGTTTTCTTTCCAATTGATTACACACCTGTGAAGGGGTACAAGCCTGCTAGACTGATTCTCTGACCTTACAGTTCCGCAAAGTTTATAAATTGCTCTGTTTCATCTTAAGTGGGGTCAGGGAACCAGACTACAAGAACATGATTGGTTTTCTTGGTTGTTCCAGCATCTACAAGCCCAAATCATGAAACAAGTCATTTAACAATATTTGCTATAACATACTAATCCTCCAAATCCATTTATTTATGAAAATTGCAGCAAAAGCAAATGTTGTACTGGTACATTCCCTTTAATGGCATAAGTGCGAAGTGAAAAACGAGGAAAGTAGCTGATCCTAGAAAAAGTTGCATGATATGCCAGTGCAGTGGCGGATCCAACATTAACAGAGAGGGGGAGGGCACCAAAACGGAGGCAAAACCTGAACATACATGTACATGTACAAGCGGGGTATACATTTTGCTCATGTGGGTAAAAATTCCTGTCTTTGAGGTGAATAAATAACCAGTTGACAGCAGAAGAAACAGGGAAAAAGACAAGACATACCGCCTAAAACATTTTTTTTTTTTAACTGGAGGGAGGGGCGGGGGCAGCTGCACCCCCCTCTGAATCCACTACAGCAGTGTACAGTGAATGTGTATCCTGTTGAGGGAGTCCTTTGCCCAAAAGCTTTCAAGTTTAGAATTAATATTCATATATTTCAATGAAAAAGTGAACAACATACATTTTTGTGTGTACATTTCTTAACCACCTTTGCAGTTGGAGCCATGCAATTCAATACATAGTCCTACATGTGCACAATAGGCCGCTCCTAAAAAAAAAATTGAAAAATGGGAGTGGGCGGGCGCAGGCTGGTATATTTTAAAATATACCAAATGGCGGAATTTTAAAAAAAAGGTTTCAATAAGTTACACAAATATACTAAAAAAAAAAAACAGGTTCCTATGTTTGAATATATATGTATGCAGATTTTTAGAGGTTTTATAGGTTTTTAAGATTTTAAAGGTTTGCAGATGTGAATTGCAGGTTTTTGACTTGTATCTCGCTATAAATCAAAATTTTGTGACACTTTATAATCTTTAATTTTTAGAGTGCAGTAAAGTTCCAAACTTGTTTCAATAAACAAAACTTCAATAAACGTGATGTACTATGCCTACATTCACTCACTATAGCCTATTGGTGGAATGCATGTTTGTTTGGCAAGCATGCTGTATTTCTATAAGTACTTGTCAGGATATTACCCAATACATTCTCTGTCAAAGATTAAACCACTGCCCCCGTTCTACAAAATTAATCGTGTTGCTATTCACCAGGCTGTCATCGCCAGCTATTTAGACGAGTCCAACGACACAAAAATGGATATTCGTTTGCTTGCTACGCGTTTATGAGTCGGGTCCAAATGAAGTGGTGGCCCTATATTTTGGTCATTATATACCCTCATTAGCTACTGCAATGCACTCTCTGCAAATACTTGGCACAAAACATGCCCCAGAAATGGCAAAATAAAAAATTACATTTAGGCTTAGGCGACTCAGAGCGTTTTTGAATAGATTCCGATTTCGTATAGGGGTTATCCACTCCGTGTGTGTCACATTCGTAATCTGCAGATAGAGCCTTTGTTCATACTCATTTAATGAAAACATGAAGTGTTCCTGATTGTAACTTCCCGGCACCGAAGAACAAGATTGCTACTAGGAAACCTCAACATGGGCGCTGACAAAAAAAACACAGGTAATGAGCATTGTGACGGAGAACTCAGGGAGAAAACACACGCTGTGTTTACTTTAATGCGCTGTCCTCCATATGGACAAACACAGTCCTCCAATAAAACCTGGGCAAAAAAAAAATATTGGTGGGCATCTGATAAGCCAAGATTGCATCAGATTGACATCCTGAAGAGGCCAGATTAATATCAAGCAGCAGGCAACTGGAAACGCAGAACTTGAATGAATGTTGTTATTTAAGAGGAGAAAAAAACTTCAAAATTGCTGTCAGTGTTGGACTATGGTTGGACTATCACTGTGTACAAAATGTATGATTCTTGGAAGGGGGAGGGGAGGGGGCGGGGACGAGGGGGGGGGGCTATGTCAACCCCTCAGAGGAACTTTTCACATCCACTTTTAACTGCAGCAGCGTCTGATACTCAGACTACAGGCATGATTGGTGTGACCGGCAAAAGGGAAAAATTGTTAATGTGATTCGACCCCCCCCACCTCCCCCTAGCTTACCAGCCTCTGAAGTCATTTCTAACATGGTCCACATCCCCTCCTTCTTCAAGTCTGGAAAGTAAAAGGTGGAACTGGGTCCAGCATGCTTAATAATTATTCCTAAATTAACTTTTAAAAAAACTGACAAAGTGCTCTCCACTTTCCTTTGTTGGTACACACCACATCACATTCCTTAGTTTCAACATGGAGGACTGTGAGTTCTACAATAAAACTGTAATTCTTTCTACTTGTGGTACATAAATATCTCACAATGCACAAAATAAACACAATTTAGGAACAGCAAATTTAAAGGTCATCCGAGATCAAGATTGCAACAAACATATCTCATGGATACTGTACACAAGTATACATGTACCCTTCAATGGTTGCACATGGAGAGTTGTACACAAGACCTCAGACGCTCACGCGAAGACGCAATGGGTTTAATTGCGCACAATCAGAATAAATTGAGTTGTGTGCACAGCAAGCGCGCAATGTCCCCCATTTGGAGCTTTCAAAAAAAGGTCCAAAAAACACCATCCACATTCCGTGCAAAGAGTCCACAGTGTTAATTTGTATGGTATATTTGTCATGTTTGTCTCTACATACATGTACTGGTACATCTACAGTTGTTTCTGACACTGCAAACTTGTACTGTTAGAATTTTTTGTGAGGGGGGGGGGGGGGGAGGGTTGGGGTTGGGGAAGGGGAGGCCAAGATGTTGTCTTTTGGATTTCAATTGGATCAACATTGCTTTAAAACAAAAAAAATAGCAAGGTAAAACCTCAGGTAACTTTTAACGACTGTTGCCAGGGTCAATTTCCTGTGAAAACAAACTTTGTGAGTTGTCTGTTGCCATGGCAACCATTCATTTTAAATTAGCATCAAAAGGTTTGAACAGTAAGGGGCAATCGCTTCCAATGTGTTTTTCTTTAATTACAGTTAGAAACACAATGTACACAAAGTACATGGTTACCTTAGGCCACAAAAAAAAAGTCTCCGGTTTCTGGTATGGAGCTTGCCCAAAAAGTGGTGCGGTGACGCGGCTTTTTTTTTTTTTTTTTACCCGACTTTTTTGCTTCAAATGTCGGCTGATGACTGCAAATGGTGCCCGACTAAACTTAGTACAAATAGGCCTATATGGGATTGGGAGTCCAGAGAGGCCACATAAAGCTTATTCTCGACCATAACTCCATCTAAAAACACGTTAAAAATGTGCAGCAGCAGGATTCCAGTCAAACCAGTGAGTTTGGCGGTTTTGAGACATCATCTTTCATTGAAAAAAACCTTTTTCATTTTGCCGACGCTCATGGCTACAGCGACGCGTGCGCATACCAGATACCGGAGACTTTTTTTTTTTGGCCTTATTAGTAACCTCCTCCCATCTTGTGTAAGTTTACTTGTTCACCAGTGGCAAATTTAATTATTTTAAACTTTTGCTGTCTCTCTCTCTCGTACATTGATTTATATGCAGTTTCATTTTACGTTCTACATGTAAACACACCTACATATTGTTATCAGGGTTGCACACATATTTTCCTTGTATTGTAAGTGGATGCGGACCGCTTGGTTGGATTTCCTGGTTGGAATATGACAAACACATGAACAGTCTGTGTATAGATTAACAAAACAAAACCCGTTTGACGTCATTGTACCAGCAGAAATCTGTTTTGCCTTGGATTCACACATATTTTGTTGCCAAGCCTACACAACGGACTTTCTGTTCTGTTTAGGAACAAGTGGTGCGCTGCACTGCAAATGCAAACATGGCTGATTGGATGCTACAGGTCTACATAGGAACTCGGAAAACAATGGGTTTTTTCCCCAATATTTCTCATGTCATGAATAAAATGAACTCAATAGGGCTGTGCCAAATATACCGAATATTCGATCATAAACGGTAATATACAACATCAAAAACAAGACTACAAAATTATTATGAAATACATGTACCTTATTGACTGTAAGTGAATAATAGTTTCAAGCATCCCGTGAAATCATGGCACCTGGTGTGCTGTCATTTTCAAGAAAAGTGGACTTTTTGTAGCAATTTCCAACAATGGTCAGCCGACCATCGTTGGAAAAAAACTGACTTTTTTCCAAATACTATCCCCAATTTACAAAATTTAATTAGTCCACGTTTTGTTTGCAATCGGTTACACATCCGTGAACGGGTGCAAGCCAGCTAGTCTGGTTCCCTGACCTGACAATTCCCCGACGTCTATAAAATTGCTCTGTTTCCTCTGAAGTAGGGACAGGGAACCAGACTACAAGAGCAGCATTTGTTCTTGGTTTCTCCAGCATATATGATCACAAAACTTTAAACAGGTCGGTGTAACAATATTTTTTTGCTACAAAATACTAACCCCTGAATCCATCCATTTCTGAAATATTACAGCAAAAGCAAATGTATATTATAACCTTTAATTAACCAAATATCTGAATATCATTTCTTTCTTTATTCATCAAATTCAAGTATTTGAAAAATGTTGCGACCATGAGATGATTGTTTATACAAATTGCAGAGTCAGCTGTTCATGATACACATGTACAAATTAAACAATCCCAAAACAAGTTTGTATAAGTGTGTACATATGATTTTATTTTTTAAATCACCAAGAATAAGCTCAATAGTATACCCGAAGCTGCTGGCTTTTCCATTTCCTGTTACTTTTCTTTGAAAACTAAGTAAGGGTTCATGTACATCCCATATCCTGTGACTAAAATTACATGTATCTGAAGGTAAAACAAACCCTGCCCATTCACATAATACACTGCTCTTTTAAAAACACTTCACTAAAATCCAATGGACTTTTCAATTTTAGTGAGGTCTGCAACTGTTACAAAAGAAATATGTAATTGTAAAGGGCCACATTCAGTACATATACCTGATTACTAGTAACTATCTGAACTTTTTAAAAAGTTTTGAAATTGATTTTTCTTTCCTGTTCTAGATTTGTTGATGTTGAAAATGTGTGGTTTTAAAATAAACCAAAATAATCTGCCTTGTTCAATCTTTTATAATGTCGTCTAAGGCAAAACAGGATAAGTAAAAAACTAAATGTATACCAAACAGCCTTGAGGCGCATGTGTACAAACAAACAACTTGGCTCTAACCTTTTACGATCCTAGTTCAGCTAATGTGGTAAAAGGTTAACTCAAAATCCAGGCCCATGCATTTCCATAGAGACGACCTTTCTCTTAAGGACACCAAGTTTGACATCATGATGAATGGGGCTCCCTCCTGGTCTCAAGTTTTCAAAGTGTGCCTGTTCAGGGTCACGTTGGCCCACTTAGGGTATACATGAAAATCATGGTGTAGGGACCAGGGTTATCACAATATGTTCATGGACAACTTGACTGGAACTGATTTTTTTTTTTGGTGAGGAATAGAAGTGATCAGAAAATGTGCCAATCAGTAAACAGATTTATAAGGTTTCGTGGCAGCTATGCAGACAATTGTTCGTTGAGTAAAAAAAACACCGCACATAAATGTGTAGATTTTTAATTTGAAAAAGATTCACCTACAGACACAGTGAAACTCAATTCGGATGAGTTTAAAGGTGGACGTACATTTGGCCAGATTTTGCCAAAAAAATTAGATTGTTTTATAGGTTCCAATCTTAACACACAAGCCTTTGACGAATGTTTTAAAAAGAAACATGTGTGATTGGAATGACGATTAGCACTCCAACGGCTCTATTTTTGATGACCAAAATTTTTGTATCCTGAAATTTCGTTACCCACGTAGTACATTAAAAAAAAAAGTGAATGAATTTCCAAGATACATTGTGTGAATGTTTGTAAAATTTTATTTTCAACGATCTTTCCAAATGGTGGTTTTCTCTAGGAAGTACTCCTTTAAGTTATAATATGGCACCATGGGCTATTGGCCATGCTGACTATACTTACAGATCGACGAAGAAATTCTTTTCAGGGCTCTAGTCTAGGTAGATACATGTTACTTTCAATATTTAGTTCATGGAAATGTATCCAAATGACATGTATGTATCAGCTGTCTGTCATAATCCTAGACGGGCTTACCCTTGCTACCTTAGTTGGTGGTGTTTTCTCCGCGATGCACTTCTCGCACATGCAGATGCGAGAGCACTCGTCCTCCAGAGGCGAATCGCTGTCCTCATCTACAATCTCCATCTCCACTGTCTCCCCGTTGTTATTCTCTTGCATCTTGATGCGCTCGTCTCCCATGGCCAGCCGATGAGTCATTAGTCAGTGTGTGAGCGTGTGTGAGTGTGTAGGGCTTGCAAACCACTGCAGACTTACACGTACAGATGAGCAGGCACAGGATGACCACGGTTCATTAAGAAACACACCAAATTTAAAAACTACTCATTGCAGGGCAGTTCAGACATGGATGGTGCAGACTGAGAAGATTTGAGTCATCTTTCCAAGTCAGTCACTTCAATAGTTCTCTCTGCTGCGGCTGTATTGTAAATTGCTGGTGGACTGACAACATCAGAACTATTAGTTTGCCCTTGTATGATGAATATGGTAACTAGTTGTGACGAAATTTGTGTTGGACACCCAAGCTGTGTGTGCCGTACGCACTCAGCCTAGTCCCGGAGCAGAGTCCACGGCCCTCCGCCACCCACAATCAATAGGGTCTAATCAATGCTCAGATGGTTGCTCTCCCATTTATGATGTGTACACATCCAGTCAGCTTTTTTACACACTTGCTGAATGATCCGGCTTATGTTGGTTGTACAGTGCCGTGTACATGTAGGCCTACCTGCGCACTGTATACACAGGTTAGCTGAGGCAGGTGGGATGGGGGTCAGTCAGCTAACAATAACAACAATGGCAACAGTTGATCCCTGTAGCTATGACGTGGTAGTGATCAATGGGGCAATACATACATGTGTGGGTTACAATTGGTATAATATTCCCAACCTGTGAATGCACACAATGCACTCACGGCCAGCGTTGTTGATATTTCGACGTGATTGATAAAGACGAGTTCACCTATCTTCTGGGGGATTTTCCCCTGCACTATATTGTTTTGTGTTTTTCAACCCAGCTCTCTGTTCAAGCCCAGATCAACTAATGTACGTACATTTGTAGGTAGTCCACTTTGGCAAAGCAACATGCTTCACATGACACTACGTACACATTTAACACAGCACTTGTTCAGCATGAGAGAAATATTGCTGTCTTGCTGAGTATTTACATCCGGATTTGTCAGAGCTCATTAATAAACATGATTCCTTTCATCCTTCAGTGAGGTTTCTGTCTCAAGGGCGAGTGGTGAATACAGATGACTGACAATAAGAGTGGATGATGGCACCTCCGAGAATTCCTCATCTTCGTAATACAGTCTGCATTATAATAACTGCATTATGCAGAGGCTACGACCGTCTTCAAGTCAATCGCCTTGCATCGCTTGCGCACCAGCGCAGCCGTCACTCATTCATACCCAGCCTGGCTCACAACTAAATCAGGGAGACAGAAACTGACAGACTCCCTAGCTGGCCATCACTGTAGCGCATCCCGTGAAGAGCAAAACCTAAACACAGATCGTGTATTAAAAGACCAGTACATACATGTACATGTACATCTGGACTATTGAACCAAATCTGATTGATGTCCACAAATCAACAAACACCACCGCACACACAATTTTACGACCGGTACTGGCTCTGGTTTGAACGTTCATATCATGCTGGGCTGTACCATTTTGTAGGGGACCAGGTAATAATGGCATTTTATAAACGGATCCGTTTTTGCGTAGGAAGCACAATCACAATGCGGTTCTCATGGTAACGAGAAACCAAATAAACACATCCTACCCACACACATTGATTGTTTAATATTGTGACTGAAAGCAAAAAAGTGGGTCTACCCATTGCATGAATTCATTGATGTACACGTATACATACAATGCACAAGTACATGTTCATCATTAATTCACAAGTAGTATAGAAATGTATGTTGGCTGTAAATGATTTCTTCCAATAATTACATGTATGAAACATACATGAAATATACATCAATGTAAACTTCACAATTCTTCCATACATTAATGTGGAAAAGAAACCGTTACTAAAAACTATTGCATACATGTGTATAAAGTACATCTATACAAGAGCACATGTAAAATTATTAATTTTGTACATTGTATTCTTACCAGAGGGTTAATAATGTGTATAAAGTGCTCGTATCCACCAGTATTGGTGCTCAGGGACATCATTATTATTATTACCCTGCTCATTGGGCCAATGAAACATTCCAAGTACCCTGCTCAGCTCCCTGGGCAGGACAGCTCAATGCTGCCATTTCAGCACAAAGCAGCTACAATCAGTAACAGTAACCATGCATCTCTGCCCTGACAGGTACCCATTTACTCCCTGGTGGAGAGAAGCAATGAGTGACAAAGTGCCTTGCCCAGGGGCACACGTACATGTACCACATGTTAACATGTAACCTCTGGCTGGACTCGAACCCACAACCTGCAGAATTACCCGCAGACCACGAATTCAATGCCCAAGACCCAAGGCCACGGCAACTTTACAGCATTAACTGTGTTCCTCCCAATGGGGGAGGTGGTTAGGGAAGGCAACACCCTCCCCCAACTCAAGGTCTCCACCCCTTGGCCCCGCCCCCCCCTCCAATTCAGAATTTAGAATAGGCTAAAAAAAAAGTTATTGTTTGAAACTACAACCAAACCCATTGTGTGCCTCCTCCAGAAAAGGAGGCACCCCTACAAATATGTAGGTGCCCCTTTTAAATGGGCCTAGCGGAGGGGATGGAGGGGCAAATTCAATCTGACAGGAGCCATGAAAAAGTGCCTGGGATGTTGAAGAAATTTTTAGGGAATCAAATTTACACACATTCACATGAACCTGTACGTGCTCTATCGGATGAAGAAACATTGGACTAAATGTGAAAAAGGGGAAATATGAACACTTTACCCAACTTAACTTGATACGCAAGCATTATAATTGCCAGTTCAATTTCATGACGTCAATAACCGTTGTTTCATTGTCCTAACAAATTGGCTTCACTCTCAAATTTGCATGAAGTATTCATTGGGCTTAACAAGTTACTGGTACCCTACAAAATGGAACCACACCCCTACCCTGGATTGTTCAAACCACTCTCTTCCGTGTGCTTGTGTACAGACCACCTTTTTACGTGAACTTTCCTGTCATTCTGCATTTGTCACATTTATTGGCCCACTTTATGGTCCACTTTATGGCCCATCAGGCCACTGACGTCATCACTTATGCACTGAGCCACCCACCTAAAATTGCTATAAACAAGCTGTTACTACAAGACCAATCTACAACCAGGCACCAAAAAATGCGGACCCATAAAGTTGAACAAAAAATTGCAGTGTATGTGTACACGTACGTACGTACACTTAAACTTCAAGGATCACAATGCATGTTTTGCCGCCGCTTGCTGAATGACGTCAATGAGTGTGTGTTGGCATGCATAGGCATGACCCCAATGAACGTATTGACAGTCACATTATGGAGCCATACATGCAATGATGCAAGTACTCATACTGTACATGTGCAGCGAATGTAATTCATTCACTTCTTCCACAGCAAAGTCACATAAAAACTTGGTATCCCAAAAATGAGTATTGTACTCATTCTTTCCATGGCTGTAATATTCTTATTAGTGTTAAAAGGTAAAGGTAAAGATCCCATAGCCATTACTGGCCGTAGGGGCAGTGGGATGTTAGAGGTCCACTGTGTCTTGGGCGCGGCATATGAGTGGCGGTGCCCAGTCCTCTCCTCTCGCCGTCTTACCTTCCCTGAACGAATCAGGTACCCATTTTACTGTTGGGTCGTCAGAGAGAGTTTTCCAGTTTTTGGTCCGAATGGGATTCGAACCGCCAACCTTCCACTCCGTAGCTCCACGCTCTAACCGCTCGACATGTTAGACACGTGTACAAAAATGTATTTTAGAGACATGCATACAAAAAATTTACACGTAAATAAAACAAAAAAATCTCAACTTTTAACAGTTGCCAGCTGTGACTGGGGTATGGTAGGCTATACTAGTATGGTACCATTCATGGTTGAAATTTGTGTTTCAAACTTACAATTTCCGATAGAGATCCTAATTGCTAGTTTTACAAAACAAATTGCCCTCTGGCATGTCTGATGGTACAAGTGTACAATGTACATGTATGTAAACACAAGAAAAACCTCTCTAAAATGTTCACACATTGATGAAGTTTTTTAACATTATTAGTTGCAGTTAACTTAGTTTACTTTGAGCTTTCAATTTCAATGAGCAATTCCACGGTTACTTACGTTACATTTTTGATGTACTTTTGAGTTTCCTTGGGCTGTAATTACCTTATTGAAAAGGTTTAATAACTGTTATCCCCATGGTAGATAGAGTAGACCTAGACCTACCTAAGCACCAAAGATGACATCCAGAAACAAGACGTACGAAATCGGTTACTCACGTTACATTTTTGTAACGTGAGTAACCGATTTTGTGTGTCTTGTTTATCATACATAACACATTTTTCTGGATGTCATCTTTGGTGCTTACATGTACCATAGGTAGGTCTAGGTGTACTCTATCTACCATGGGGATAACAGTTATTAAACCTTTTCAGTAAGGTAATTACAGCCCAAGGAAACTCAAAAGTATATCAAAAATTTAACGTGAGTAACCGTGGAATTGCCCCAATGTGCATTTTAGGTACATGTATTTTATGACACAAGGACAAACAGAAACAGCCAAAAAAACTAAGCCATCAACCATTTGATGTACATAATTAAAAGAATGACAAACACTTACACTGTTTCACGCTGGCCAGGGAGAAAGCCCTCGAATCAAAGTTGATTACATTAACAGCCCTACATCAGGGGTGGATATAGGGGAATGTTCAAAGGGGGGGGGGGGTCAATCATGATACGCTTTTTGTAATTTTAAGTAAAATTTTTGGAAAAGTGTGACTGTCGGCTTTCTGCATACACAGAAATAAATTCTTGATAGTTTTAATTTTAAGATCACATAGTCTTGATCCGTAGTTGTGGGGACATTCACTCATCTGTACGAGCATGGTACAAAGTATTTGTGGGGACCGCAGATGCTGTGGGGGCAGCAGAAAGTCTCCATTATTTTACACCAATTGCAGGTACTGGTACAGCAGTGGTGTAGCCAGGATGTTTTCAGTTGGGGGCGGGCGGCTGACCTCATGTGACACTAAAGGTCATTCTTTTTCCTTCCCAAGTTAATCACATTTCATAAAACCCTAGGGTTAAAGGGAATGTACATCATTGGCTTTTGCTGTAATTTTCAGTAATGAACAATTTGAGGGGTTACTATAATAGATCAAATATTGTTACACTGACAAGTTTGAAGTTTTGTGTTCAAAAATGCTGGAAAAACCAAGAAAAACTAAAATGTTCAAGTTAAGTCTGGTTCCCTGACTCCACTAAAGATGAAATGGATCAATTTATAGATGCCGGAAAACTGTAAGGTAAGGGAACCAGTCTAGCTGGCCTGCACCCCTTCATGAACATGTAACCAATAGCAAACAAAATTTGGACTGAAAAAAAAATTAATAAATTTGGAGCAGCAGTTGAAAAATAGTTAGGTTTTTTTCAACGGTGGTCGACCACGTCCGTTGGAAATTTACAATAAAATACCACTTTTCTTGAAAATGACTTCACACCAGGTGCCATAATTGTACAAGATGCTTTAGACCGTCATTTACCAACATCCTAGTAAGTTATTTTGTAAAAATTTGGTATTTTGTTTTTTCGATGTTTGCAAATGTTGTATTCCCTTTAAGGGAATCAGAATCGAGTAAAAAAGGTGTCATCTACTGGCACCGTACATCTCTCTTCTGTTTATTTACACAATTGTTGTTTTTTTACTTAGACTTAGACACGTGCAAGCCAGCCCCCGATGTGTCCTTGCAAGAAAACCTGGACACTTTTAATTTTCTTGATTAATTAAGTAACCCAAAAAAGGAGTAAAATAAAACAGTAATTAGTGTTCACTTCAAACCACCAATCTTTAACAAATTCTTGGGTTTCGTGGGCTGTCTGTCATTCTAAAGGAAAACCCAAACTGTGTTCGAGATGAATCAGTGCTGTGTTTTGTTTTACAAACAAATAGCCTGATACAAGTAACATCTCTATAATCAAATTTTATGAAACCTTATTGCACGTGAATAAGAGAAAATCTGTCAACAGAGGGCAGCATCACCTTTCAATGATAACAACAGATAGATTCTGTATTGCACGGCAATTTCATATCTTGTCATCAGAAGAGGGCAGCAAACACATTTTGGGAACAGTCTAAGTTAGTAAGTTGCTGAGCATGCCAAGTGCAGTTTTTACCTCATTTTTTTTGTGGCTTAAATTTAGGTTGATTGCTGTATACAGGCCTGCTAACACTTACGCATTGAGCGTGAGACTCACGCATTTCAGGTTATTCTCATGCTCTCACACCCACACAGTATTTCTCTCACACTAAAAAAAAATACACACATAAAAACTCAAAAACAATGTTTAAATGATGACATTTTGCTAAAAAAATGTGTAAAGCAGTGGTGTGAGTGGACCCAAAAAAAAGAGCGGAAAGAAAACTGAAACTGCGACAGTGCGAACGCGAAGCGCGAACCCAACGATGGCGTGGGATCCGCTCCCGCTCGCCCGGGGCCCGATGAATGCACAGATACGAGAACGGCAGCAACCAACACAATACAGTATATGAACAATGTACGATACATACAGCACACGCTCACTTGTACATCGACCGGGGTTTTTCGCACGCGTTTCGGCTTCGTCGGAAAGATGGATCACGCAGGTAAAATCTGGCCCATTGACAGAAAAAAAGCGAAAAAACCTTGCGCGTTAAACAACAAAGCGGAAATCCGCTTAAAAGTAGAGATTTCACACCCCTGTTAAAGTGGTCAGAAATTGCCTCAGATCGCACCACAGAGCGTCCAGAATCCCCAACCCCACGCCGGGACGCGTTAGGGCTTCGAGCTTGGCGCTTGCATCAGTGCGGATCAAGCGCCATCATCCAATTCTCTTTTTGGCAGCCCTGATATACCATTGCACATGTAGTGCAATCTTTATAAAAAAAACAAATCATATCAAACCAGTGGTGGTTTACTAATTTAAAAGTGCACGTTTAAATTTACAATTTGCACATTTTAAGCATTACACTGACTTTTACATAATTTTCCAAATAAAAAAAATATAAAAAAATTAAGACTTAAAAACTGAACCCCCCCCCCCTTGCAAAAAAGGCTCACGTTTAAAAGAAAAAAAATCTTATTAAAAAAAAATCAGCATATTTCAGTTCCTGGCAACTTAAAAAAAAAATAATGAAGGAAAACATGCACTTATAAATGATGCTTGCATGCACCACACACTGCAAGTAAACACTTTGAAAACATTCACAAACACAAAAAAGTGTCGATCCAAGAAAACATCCAGAAACTCTTCAGCAGTTCTGTTACAAGGCATGCTATGCTCATAAATATACACGACTGGATATCTGCATAAAGTGTATTCTATTCATTAGTCATTATTCTTTTGTTCAACTTATCCTTCCCAGTGAGACTTAAATTGAATGAACAATATTTGCAAACATTAAAAAATGAAACTACCAATAAGTACCAAATTGTTATGCAATACCTTACTTGACTGTAATTGAATAATACATAGTCTCAAGCACATCCTGCACCCGGTAGGCTGTCATTTTCAGGAAAAGTGGAATTTTTGTATCAATCTCCAACAATGGTTTGGCCAACCATCGTTGGAAAAATACCAGCTATTTTCAAATACTGCCCCCAATTGACCAAATTTAGTTACTCCACATTTTGTCTGCGATCGGTTACATTTCGTGAGCTGGGTACTAGTCTGCTCCCTGAACTGACAATTCCCTGACGTCTATACATTATTTTGTTTTCGTCAGAAGGGTCAGAACAGGGAACCAGACAAGAGAAGCACTTTTCTTTGTCTTTTTTCGGCATCCATGAATGCAAAACTTTAAACAGGTCATTGGAATGATATTTGCTACAAAATACTAACCCCTCGAATCCGTCCATTTTTCTAAAACAACAGCAAAAGCGAACATTGTATATAAATTACCTTTAACTTGCACCTATGGAATCCATACTTCAGAGACACAAATTTGGCCTTTTATCTTTTCAATGTTGTTTTCCACTAAAGGGATGTTTCTCCCAACAAGAGAAAACTACAGTAACAGCATGCGGCTTTCATCTTGCTTCAGATCGCTAACGTCCCACTTTTGGTTGCCAGTATTGTGTCCTTACACAATTTGGCAAAAAGTCAAGTAATGTAGTCATGACGATACAAATGTACATGTATATAATACACAACAACATGAACCCAACTATTGAATGTTATTAGTCACAAAGCGTCACCCAACTTTCTTTGGTACCTTTTTTGTACGTACGTATGCAATATTTTCCACTCTCAAGAACCATCAAGCATCATTCAACGTTGTTCACACTGGTGTCTCTACAGGTGCATTTAGTGTCCATGTTTGTTTCCTTCCAACTAAACCCTCTAATGACACACCATCCACCACCTCCCCCTTACAATAGGCCTACAATACAAAAAAAGTACAATATCAAAAAGCCAATTTATCAAATGCGCACTTGAAATTCAACTTTGAACCGCGTCTCAATGGGGTTTAAATTTCATATCCGTAAGTCCGGGATGACTGTTTGCTAGTTTTGAATGACTCTAACTTCCTGGTTTCTGGCTAACGTTTACTGTATCGTGCGTATATTTACACACGATTTATTCATTTGGAATTTTTTTTTGGGGGGGGGGGGTAAAAATAAATAATTTGGAGGAATTGTGTACACAATTTCTAACTGATTCATGAGTGTACAATGTACATTTGTAATTCTGATGAAACACAAATTGTTTACTTTGGTGATTCGATACCCAAGTTTTAATATGCTCATTATTAGTCATAAAAAAAACAGTTTGGTTTCAGATAGGAAAACCACACACCTCTGAACTACATGTAGTGACTAAACAGCAGTGTAGTGGTGGCTTTAGGGTGTGCTTTTACGAGTGTAAATTTAACTGGGTACGCGTTGACTTTACAGTCAAGTACTTGTGGAATTGCAACATAAATAACCCATCAAACTCGACAGAGGTACACGATTGGTTGTTGAAGCTTCCATTGTCTGAGTCATATTAACCAACTGACGCCAAAATCAGCAGTTTGATTAAGCTTAAACTTAAAGGGAATATACAACATTTGCAAACATCGAAAAATAAAACTACCAAGTTTTTACGAAATACCTTACTAGGATGTTGGTAAATGACAGTCTAAAGCATCCTGTAAAATTATGGCACCTGGTGTGAAGTCATTTTCAAGAAAATGGTATTTTTGTATACATTTCCAACGGTGGTCGGCCGACCACCGTTGGAAAAACCTAACTATTTTTCAACCACTGCTCCAACTTTACACTTTTTTCAGTCCAAATTTTGTTTGCTATTGGTTACATGTTCATGGACGGGTGCAGGCCAGCTAGACTGGTTGCCTTACCTTACAATTTTCCGGCATCTATAAATTGATCGATTTTAACTTTAGTGGAGTCAAGGAACCAGACTACTTGAACATTTTTGTTTTTTTCGTGGTTTTTCCAGCATTTTCCAACACAAAACTTCAAATATGTCAGTGTAACAATATTTGATTTATACCAACCCCTCAAATAGTTCATTTCTGAAAATTACAGCAAAAGCCAATGATGTACATTCCCTTTAACCCTAAACCTTCCTCAATTCTCCAAAGTCCTGCGGGCGGTTTTGGAGGATTGTGGAGGATTGTGGAGGATTGAGGCTGAATGCAACATGCAATTTTGGAAGATTGTGGAGGGTTCAATTGAGGGCATATATGGACATTCAGTATCGGTTGATTTTGGAGGATTGTGAGGATGAATGGTGTTTGGAGAAGGAGGAGGATTTTGGAGGATTGAGGATGAATGCATTTTGAGAGGCAGGGCTGTTTGGAGAATTTTGAAGGATTGAGGCAGTGGGTATCCTTCATTTGAACATAAAAGCAAAATTTTGGAGGATTTTGGACAATTTAGGATGGTTCCTAGCAAACGAGAAACATACTTGTACCGAGATCCCCTACATTGAGTGCTTTTTGTTTGTTTACCAAAATGCCGAAGAAATCCACATACATTGTACATGTATCTTACACAAATTTACATGTATGGAGAAAATAATGAAATATCATTGCCTGATTCAGTTTGTTCACCTATGACGCAGCAGCTGTTTTTTCCCCCTTCGTCATTTCCAGCAGATATCAAAGCCATCGAATATCAAATTAATAAGAGCCAAACCTGACAATGTCAGACTATAGCGCCGCAATCAATGCATATGTGCAGCAAGTGAACACGGACTGTGAGAAAAATCAGGCACCGCTACCTACATTACAATAAAGCAATGTGTGTTTGAAGCAGCATTTCAAAAAGAAAGACTAACGCGCTAAGAGCTCAATTTTCAGGGACCTTATATTCCGTTGCACCATAATTACACTCAAATTAGCACAACTTTCAAGGTATTGTTGTGTGTACATTCATAATCTACCTTTTTAAAGGATCTTTTAAACTATTTATTAGCATTTTCATGGGAAACACATTTTAGAGCCAACAATGGTGCCTTCTAGCCAGAAAGGGAACAGCTCTGTTAAAGGGAAAATACAACATTTGCAAACATCAAAAAATAAAACTACCAAATCATTTTGAAATACCTTGCTGGACTGTTAGTGAATGACAGTGTAAAGCATCCTGTAAAATCATGGCACCTGGTATACTGTCATTTTCAAGAAAAGTGGTATTTTTGTATCAATTTCCAACGCTGATCAGCCGACCAGCGTTGGGAAAAAACTGGCTTTTTTTCAAATACTGGCCCCAGTTGACCATCGCACTTGTTTGCAATCGATTACACACCTATGAACGGGTACAAGCCAGCTAGACTGGTTCCCTGACCTTACAATTCCCCAATGTATGTAAACTGCTCTGTTTCTTCTTAAATGGAGTCAGGGAACCAGACTACAGGAAAATGATTGTTTTTCTTGGTTTTTATAGCATTTTCGAACCCAAAACCTAAAAAAAGTCAGTGTAACTATATTTGCTATATATTTCCAACCCCCCAATTCCATCCATTTCTGAAAATTACAGCAAAATCAAATGATGTATATTCCCTTTAATTACAGGAGAAAAAAATAATCATTTTCGTCGATGAATCACAAAGCAACAAGTGTCTACCAGTTTCAAATAGTTGGGTTTTTTCCATCTACATACCAGTGGTTGGAGAAATCGGAGATTTCAAAATCCGGTTATCCTAAATGTTCTCAAACCGAGTAACGGTCAAATCTGATGTCATCGGAAGTTCCCGTCCAGCTCACACAGTCATGCCAAAAAAAAGTGACGAGTGTGGTAAATGCCCTCCCAATGACTGGGTATAGTTTGTGGTAGGCTATTCAATGGCCACTGGGCCTAAGTTACAAAAACACCTCAGAGCTGTAATGTTGACCCAAAAAATGGATGAGAACTCTCTGGGCAGGCTATTAATTAAACCAAGAAGACCACTAGCGAGTGAATGCAGTTACAATCAGAGACCATGGAGCAAATTGGGGGATGTGCCAGTAGGTTTTGTTCAGCCTGTGGCACAAAAAAATGGAAGGCTTAATTTTTTTATTTTTTTTTTAAGGGTGGTTTCGAATATCCGGTTTTCAAAATCGAAACCAAATTTCAAAAACCCGGAATTAAATCATGTACTCATTAAATGCAAAGATAATTTTCTTGTTTCACTTCAAACCAGCATGCATGCTGGTATCACACTGAGGTTTGGGATAAAAGAGGAAGGAAGTCAAACGGCAATATTCTGCAACAAGAAGTTGCCTACATGTCAACGAGCTGGGATTCACTTCTATACATGTACAATGTACATGTAAATGTATACATGTACATGTACAATACTTGTTCAACATTTTTCTGAGTAAATGTACTAGCCCACATGTAGGCATACATGTACACTTCAAACGTTTTACACTTCCTTGTTGGTGAATGGCTCAGCAGTATATGCAGGCAAATGCTTAAACAATGGGAAAGAAGATCTGGGTAACGCTCATCAATAGATTGTGTTTTTTTTATTTAGCTGTGCGCCATCACATGGTACAATGCATTGGCAATTTGTCATTTTTTACTCCTGTTGGTGCACACCTGTCACTTAGCACTTTGGCCGATTAAAGGGGAATATACAACATTTGCAAACATCGAAAAATAAAATTACCAAGTTTTTGCGAAATACCTTAATAGGATGTTGGTAAATGACAGTCTAAAGCATCCTGTAAAATTATGGCACCTGGTATACTGTCATTTTCAAGAAAAGTGGTATTTTTGTATCAATTTCCAACGCTGATCGGCCGATCAGCGTTGGAAACAACTGGCTTTTTTTTCAAATACTGACCCCAATTGACCATTGCACTTGTTTGCAATCGATTACAAACCTACAGTATGAACGGGTACGAGCCAGCTAGACTGGTTCCCTGACCTTACAATTCCCCAATGTATGTAAACTGCTCTGTTTCTTCTTATATGGAGTCAGGGAACCAGACTACAGGAAAATGATCGTTTTTCTTGGTTTTTATAGCATTTTCGAACCCCAAACCTCCAAAAAGTCAGTGTAACTATATTTGCTTTATATTTCCAACCCCCCCAATTCCATCCATTTCTGAAAATTATGGCAAAAGCAAATGATGTATACCCTTTAAAAATAAGACTGTGCCATTGGCAAAAAGTACGAGTAACAGGACATGTACCGGTATTGTGGACAAAATCTGTGTGTTCATCCTACAGAGTACTGACGTGCGCCGCGTATTCTGTTCCACGCGCACAGCTTACCGTAAGTGTGCGAAGACATCAGCGCGCAAACCAGAGTGAACCACAGAACAATGACAGCTGACGTCACACTTCAGTACTCTGTCAGCGATACTTAGTACTAAATCCACAGCAAGCGGAGGCCCAAGATCTAAATGTATGTTTTTCGTGAATATGTCCCGAAAAACAAAACGATTATCGATGCATGTACTTCGGCAGTTCCGATTCTTTGGCAACACTGTTTCCAATAAAAACAATAACAGATGACTTAATTAAGAAGTGCAGTGTAGTTGTGTCAATACAGTTCATTGTAGACCATACTGTACACATATATATGTATTTTGTCATTCAATTAATTTAGGGTCTAAAATGTGACGTTTTTCCTGTCCTTGTTACCGTCGTACTTTGTAATTTGCCATTCAAGCATCGTTAAGACTTGACTTCAAAGACTATTTTTTGTTGGGTCTACAGGTAGTAAATTTGCTATTCATAATCGCACTTGGAGGACGACTAGAGTACATCAGAATTATAAAATCATAGATGTCACACGACAGAGTCAGAAAAAAAGCGGCCGCCAAATTTATAAAATGACCCACTTACATTGTACCTGTAGAAACGTACAGTTTGTACAAAAAGGAACTCACCATGTTATGTCGTTAATGGTTACAACCCTGCATGGTTACAACCGTTGTGTATCCAAGCAAGACAAATTGCATGTACATTGTATTTATTGCACATTTATAGCTACAATGTACATGTGTATCATGTACAGTACAAGTAAGATAACTTAAGTACACAACTTAAGCAGTAATCTTTCAGCCAACTGCTCCATATGCTAAATGGCCACCAATGTCGTTTTCAGATAATTTAAAGGGAAAATACAACATTTGCAAACATCGAAAAATAAAACTACCAAGTTTTTTACGAAATACCTTACTAGGATGTTGGTAAATAAAAGTCTAAAGCATTCTGCAAAATTATGGCACCTGGTATGAAGTCATTTTCAAGAAAATGATATTTTTGTATACATTTCCAACGGTGGTCGGCCGACCACCTTTGGAAAAACCTAACTATTTTCAACTACTGCTCCATAAATACCATTTGTTTCGGTCCAAATTGTGTTTGCTATTGGTTACACATGTTCATGAACGGGTGCAGGCCAGCTAGACTTGTTCCCTTACCTTACAATTTTCCGGCATCTTTAAATCGATCCATTTCATTTTTAGTGGAGTCAGGGAACCAGACTACTTGAACATTTTTGTTTT
Source organism: Patiria pectinifera (assembly GCA_029964075.1). Taxonomy (NCBI): domain Eukaryota; kingdom Metazoa; phylum Echinodermata; class Asteroidea; order Valvatida; family Asterinidae; genus Patiria; species Patiria pectinifera. The sequence continues at coordinate 45,621,664 of CM057142.1, read as the reverse complement.
TCTTGGTTTTTCCAGCATTTTCGGACACAAAACTTTAAACATGTCAGTGTAACAATATTGTGTTCTATTATACTAACCCCTCAACTAGTTCATTTCTGAGAATTACAGCGAAAGCCAATGATATACATGTACATTCCCTTTAAAGGGAAATATCGTCTCTAATTTGGCAGTTGAATATCATGAATTATTATGCATATTTTTGGCTTTTCCGTGTATAATTTTTTTTAGAATTCTCACGTACATGTACTGATGTGACTTTCGACCATACAGATGTGATGTGTATATTTATAGGTGTCCATGTTTTAGTGTTAAAATAGAAAAAATAATCGAGATCAGGTGTTCCGTAAACTTTTTTACTTTCAAAAGTAGAAGCACATTAGTACATGATCACATCCCAGTATGCAGTTTTTAGCAGACAGGCCTACATTTTATTATAATTTCTAATGAAAGCATTTTCAGAAACATTATGTGCAATTTATTTTGTTCAATGTTTTCAAACATATCAGTACACCCATATGGGTGAACACACATGTATACGTTACATGCACCTAGTGTGGACATTCTTTTGTTTTCGGGTAGTTAAGAAAAACCTGTGAAAAAAAAATAATTTAACTCACACTGTGAAATTAACTCTTTCAACCCAATTTTGTTTCTATGATTCCCTTTACTGATTCTCTTCATTTTGCCACTGATAAACTTAACCCAAAAATGCCTCTAAACCTGTTTTCCAGAGAGGGAAAACATTGTGTGGACATGGGCAAGTCCACACAACGTCGCTGCTACTCTACAGTACCTGGTTTATGTGGACCTCTTTTGTTCGGAAGCCCACACAGTGAATGTAATTATGCTTGTACATTGTCCGCCTGTACATTGTGTTTAATGTTTTCAATATGTACATGTATCATGCATGCCACAAATTGTCAGTGTCCCTCTTTCTTATTCAGTGCCCCTCTTCCAAATTTTCACCAGGCTAGCTGGGTAGACCAAACAATTTAACTGATTGTGAGGGTTTTGAAAAATATTTTTCGAATTCAATATGGCGGAGAAGATTGGCAGTGAACATGAAATAGACAATTTTTTGTAAAAATTATAAAAAATTACAACTGTCTACATGTAACCCCCCCCCCTTCCCAAAAAATCAATGATTTTGCCAGCTACGACAGGCTTTATATAACTGTCACTTTAATTTAATATACATTTTGTACATGCATGTACATGAACTCTCTGGTTAACAAAAAACTTAAAAGAAACCATTCTCCAATGAAAACAATTCAATCTTGTCTTTGCCTTGGCTTGAAGGCAAAATGTAGTTTGTCTTCGAACAGTGAGAACTTCTCGACGTCATAAAACGGAAAAAATGCAAAAGAACAAATCAACAACAAAATAACAAGAAAAGGAATTACCAACACACAATGGATAACCTGAAAAATCAATATAGCACTTCAAGAAATGAATAAAGGAATGACTATGAAAAGTACAATGCATTCTGTTCAAATGTACAATGTATGAAATGTTATTTAACCAGAATGGAACATTATGTCAGTGAACAAATGGAAAACTATGTAGTTGTTATTCATGCTACATGTGTAGGCTACATGTAAATCACACAGATGCTATGACGTAGACCTTTTTATGTAACTTGCATACCAGTAAATATGTACAAGTACTATGTACTGGTACATACACTGTAAGTGTGTGTAATGGTCCATTTTCGTATTACGTATTCGTATTTTATGACTTTTGAGAATGATTTCTGAGTCAGACAGTGAGGGTGAACAGCAATTTAATTCAGACACCCAAATTTGATAAGGCCAACAAAAAAAAAACAAATTAGTTCCGTTTTCGATTACACGTACATGGCATTTGAAAAAAGGGTAGGTACGGTAGGTAGGGAATTTTTTTTTGGGGGGGGGGGGGCATTTTTGTGTGTGTTGATCATCATGTATACATATGTAAAGTGTCTGCGCGTAGTCAAGGGTAAAAGATATAATTGATGGTTTGGGGGGTTTTCCCCTCAGTTTTCCAAAAAAATTAGGGTAGGGGCTATCAAAATAGGGTAGATAGGGTAACCGGAAGCAGAACTAGTATTTTTGGGGGCCTTATTTGTTGGTTTTTTTTTTTCTTTTTCCACAATTCTTTATTTCTTGGCAATGTCCTCTGAATCATGCAACTCAAGGTTGTTCCCCGTGGACAGTAAAAGTTGCTTTATACATATTTTCACTGGTACGTGGTCTTCAGCATATGGGGGGAAAATACCTTTTTTTTTTTTAAAGTTTGGACATCTTCCACCACCTGAAAATATAAATTTTAGGTTTCTTTTGTACCAATGACACACAAAAGATACGCATGAATTGTTGTCAAGCCGCATATAATTCAAATTATTCAATATAATTAAGTACTTATTCAATAACCAAACGTGGGCAGATTTGTTTCGACTCAATTTCTCCTCGTTCGTAAAGTGAATAATTTCTTTTGTATTGCTAGAAAAACAGCAATTCAAAAACAAAATCTATTTTTAGGAGTGAAACTCAAAAACTGCACAGGGAGAGCAATGTAATGCATAGAAATGAGTGCACAAGAGAAAGACATGCACGCAGAATCAGATTCAATTATTAAAATTTGAGAACCACATTTTGAGGGCAACTGTATTAAATTCCACACGCTTTATTGCAGAAACCAGGTGGGCCCTGCCATACAGGGTGAGTCAAAAAAAAAGGAAACCCAAAAGGCAGGACCATTTTGTTAATAAAGTTCTGCATGTAGCACTTTCAAAATCTAGAATATGAAAGCCCAATTAATAAGCTTTCTTTTAGGCCAAAAAAAAAATAAGTCGGTCTCTGGTCAGCGCGCGCGTCGATTTTAATCATGCGCGTCGATCTTTTTTTTTTCCAAAATGTTCCGCGGTAGCGCCCTCTATTTCCGCACCTCCTCAATTTTTTTTACCAAAGAGCACCAAGGAATGGGAAATTGCACCAAGGCAAATGATCGAAAGCACCAAGGCAAATTATGGAGGACACCAATGTACATGAGGACACCAAAAAAGCAAAATAGTACCCACCTTGTCGTACAATCCAAGCTTGAAGTAAAAAAAAAAAAAAGCAAAACAAAAACAAAAAAAGCCGCGTGGCCGCGTCAATTCCGGAACTTTGGTCTGACCAGAGACCAAATATTTTTTTTTTTTGGCCTTAGTACAAGAATCATTCAAATCACTAAAAATGTACTTTTTAAGTTGCGGAATTTGAAACACAAACACTGTTGTGAAGTTCTGTCCACGGATCACAAAAAAAGGATAGTGTTCTTTCAGCAAAACGAAAACAATTCACATAGGGATGTGAGTAAATTGTTTTCGTTTTGCTGAAAGAACACACACCAAAGAAAGCTTATCAGTTGGGTTTTCGTATACTAGATTTTAAAAGTGCTACATGCGAACTTAATTAAGAAAATGGTCCTGCTATTTGGATTTCCTTTTTTTTTTTACTCACCCTGTACATGTACACGGTGACTATAATCAAGGAAAAATCAGTTCATCATGATGAATGCACTACGCGCATTCAGTGTTGCACCTGCTTGAAATAGATTTCTTGTGTGTACACGTATCCTGTCGGCAAATTAACCTACATGTACAAATGTCCTTGTGAGGAGTACCTAGGCCTACTTATTCAATTGCTTTTAAATGGCCTACTCTCTTGTGTGTAGCAGATGCTCCAGAGAATCCGCAATTGCTACGGGGATATTTATGCAGATCTCACGGTTTAGTCGAGAGTATATGCGGCCAGCGTGATGCGGTACAGGATACGGAAAGACTTGTCACCATGACGACTAATTGATGAAACTTCCACAGTGAATTAAAATTGTATTATATTGTCTAATGACATTACAAGGACTGGGATTGTGCGGGCTAATCTCCAGTAGATACTGGCATGCAAAATTATGCGCTTCAGTAGGGTGGGACAACCACAAAAATTCAGGTGAATTTTATAATGAGAGGACAGTTTGCATTTATAATCCCATTCAAATGTCGACGGCGCATCTGGGGCTGAATCACCATCCATTAAAATTATGAAAGATGAATGGCAATTGGTTCAAATTTGTGTCAGGCAGAAGAATCTGGAAATTTTTAACAGGTAGATTTTGACCAATAAAATTTACTTCTATCCTACTGCATGTACACACACCTTAAAAATGAGCATCAACAAACTTGGGAGATTATAACAAAAGAAGCAATAACAAAAGAAGTGAGAACTTACTAAAAGAGAAGTTTGGTTCTCGACAGAAACCAAACATATATCAATTGATGTTTTTGGTTACTGTTATGCACACACTGACTGTCAGCAGGGAAATCATCATGCAAAGTCTCAAATCACAATAACTATTATATATTTTTTTTTATGTTAACTATAGCGCAATTTGTTCTGTTTGTGAACTTTGCCAGTTGTTTTTAAACCTACATGTAGTCAAATCCAATTCGGGCGATTCACAATGCAGTTTGCCATGGAGAGTCAATTTTTCAATTTTACTGTCAACAAAACATGGCCCATTTGAATGAGTGTCAGTAGACAACTTGAGCTAATTTTAAAGCGTTCTGCTGCCTTACAAAAAACACCATATTGATAAAAAGAAAAGAAAAGGGCAAACAGATCCTTGAATCATACGCTTACGAAACTACAGTACTGACCGAAAAAAAACGAACAATTTCAAATGTCCCGCGCTGCGAATTTGTCAACCATCTCCCACAATGCACTGGGGAAAAGGAGAACAGACCATGTACATGCACCACCTTCCAAACTTCTTGACGGGTTGCTCAGCACTGTGACCATTTCCTTTTTTTGTATTCTCCAGCCTCAATGTGGCGTGCATAGGGAAAAATCTGAAGGTTTCACCAGTCAATGCGTATGTGATAGGGTTGAACATTTTTGAATAATTTCATTTTGAATTATTCCAACTTCGACTTGATTGAATATTTGAATAGTCAATTTCCAAATACACTAATCAAGTTAACCAGTTCACGCCGGGAATATTGGTATTTTGACAAGAACGGAACGAGGCGCAGGATTACTTTTCACTCGACCTCAAGCCAGGCGGGTTGAAGCCATCACCCTCGGGCAGCACACTCATATTTCCGGCCTCGCTCACTGCGAGCGGGTCGCTGACAGATATTTCTGGCCTCGCTCCCTGCATGTTTATCCGTCATCCGTTCCGAATATTGCAAAACCTTTGCATGTATACACGTCATCCGGTGCGAACTGGTTAAACATGGCCAGGCTAACCTGCACTTGTCGAAAATTGAGAAAGAACTTGTTAAAATGCTATAAAAAATAGATAGTGGAACGGCAGATATTTGACAAATTTGAAGAAGAAATTTGAGCTAATATTCCTCATGGAACCTCTCAAATTATGCATAAAAGTGGCATTCAACGAAAAGAGTGTCATTTGACAAACATAAAACCACACAACTTATCGCCTTGAGACTGCTCACAGCCCTAGTACATAGGCCTACATGTGTTTGTGTGTTAATATGGCAAATATAGATGTCAATCAAATTAGGTTTGCCCTTCACCGACGTTTCTTAAACACTGTATACTCAGTGTGTTACCTCCCGAGTGAAAGTTGGAAAAAATTACTCGGGTGGGACTCGAACCCACGACCTCCTGCTTTCTAGTGCAGATGTCTTACCACTCGACCACCGAGCTAACGGGATCGGTTCGAGTTTGAGTCCCACCCGAGTGATTTTTTCCAACTTTCACTCGGGAGGTAACACACTGAGTATACAGTGTTTAAAAACGTCGGTGAAGGGCAAAACCTAATTTGATTTATATCACCCCGACGCAAAATTCCATCTTAAAATATAGATGTTGCTGTGCAATGTCATCAGTGGTGAGTTATTGAGCCCGGAAATACTGATCTGAGCAGTCTCTTGTCTGACAGGGTGTGAAATGTTCAAACTAGGCACCTTAGAACAGTGCAGCACCCTTTCAATTACATGTTCACAAGTGGCTCCTCTCCTTCAAGTACCAATAGCTCCCAGCTGAAGTGACTTGTACGTGTAATTGCGCTGTCAAGAGTGATTCATGTAAGCTAAACTACAATTCCAGTAGCGCACACGTGTGAAATTGAAAAAGAGCACGATGTACCGGTAAACGTCTTAATAAAGGTACGCTTATGTCAGGGAGTATTTGGCGTTTATTAAAGGTGCACTTTCGAGAGGCAACTGCATGAAAGCGTTTACCATGAAATGAAAATAGTTGGAAAGATTGTTAAAAACACACATTCATACTTTACCTTGGGAATGTGCCGTTTTCATGTAATTATGGCATGAAGAAATTTCAGGTACATGTACAAACAATTGGTCCTCGAAAATTGAACTGTTGGAGCATTTCTCATTACAGTGGCATTTCGTTTAGGGAGTTTCTTCAAACATGTGTGTGAAGGCATTTGGGAATGCTATTGGGCATTTGTGTACATTTAAGAATCTAGTGTGGGACCTGATACAATGTTTCATAGTGAATCTCACAGCGAATTGAATACATTTTATGTGGCGCCAGTCTTTTTATATTTACAACATTTGTTTTTGCTGACATTTTCAGAAATGGATGGATTTGGGGGTTTGCATTTTATAACATATATTGTAACACTGACCTGTTTAGAGTTTTGTGTTCATAGATGCTGGAAATACCAAGAAAAAATGTCGCTCTTGTAGTCTGGTTCCCTGGCCCTACTTCAGACGAAACAGAGCAATTTATAGACGTTGGGGAATTGTCAGGTCAGGGAACCAGACTAGCTGGCTTGCACCCGTTCACGGATTTGTAATCGATTGCAGACAAAATGTGGACTAACTAAATTTAGTAAATTGGGGCAGTACAGTGTATTTGAGAAAAAGTCTGTTTTTTCCAACGATGGTCAGCCAACCATCATTGGAAATTGATAAAAAAATCTTGAAAATAACAGCATACCAGGTGCCATGATTTCACAGGATGCTTGAGACTATTATTCACTGACAGTCAAGTAAGATATATTTCATAATAATTTGGTCGTTTTTTTTTTTTTTATGTTTGCAAACGTTGTACATTATCTTTAAGAGTATGGCTCAAAATCTGATGCATGTAGACAAGCCCAAGCTGCTACCTCATCAGATGTAAACAAACAGGGTTTTTCAATGTTTTTTTCCATAAATGTAAGACATCAATGTGGATTCACCCAGACCTCCAAAACAGGGTTCACACAAATCTGGCTAAATATGCATCTTTTTACTTGAAGACTACAGTACATGTACAATGTAGGCAGGAATCTCCCGCAGAAAAAATAACAAGAATCAGGAGATCATCAAGCCTTCTGACTGAAACCCTTCTACGCTCATGAGTATAAGGAAATAAGCAGTGGGAGCAAGGTCAGTTTTATTGCATTTTGTCCAAGGAACAATTTGATTACTGAAAAAAAGAAAAATATCCAAACCCCCGACAAATTGCTTTGCTTTTCAAAGAAAGATCAGAAGTGAAGGAGGGCCACAGGAAATCTAAAACAAAATTATGGCCAGAGGGAAACTCTCTAGCCAAATCAAGAATGAGTTGCAAGCTGCAGTCACTTTTAGAGTATGGCACATGACTGTCAACCAAGACAGGCTTGATGAAATTACAAGTTCGTGAAGTGGATTCTTATTCAATTTGATTTCTAGACAGCTCCCGAGAAATTCTGACGAAAGGCTGGCTCAATATTAGTTTACATGTACATTTTGCAAGCCTCTAATAATACTCGCATCGATTCAGCGATGAATTGTGCCAAACAAGACTCAAGATTCTCACCATTCAGCGGGCGCCTTCTATCGGGCCTTCCCTATAACTCCCTGCTGTATTACAAAAAAACGGAAGCCAAATTGACCATCTTCATCTTAGTCCACATTTCTGGTCGAAATGAAGTCAAAATGTCTGAAGTCCACATGCACAATTATGGCATTACGACGAAACATTAACAGCTCGGTGGTCGAGTGGTAAGACATCTATCTGCACTAGAAAGCAGGAGGTCGTGGGTTCGAGTCCCACCCGAGTGATTTTTTTCCCAACTTTCACTCGGGGGTAACACACTGAATATACAGTGTTTAAACGTCGGTAAAGGGCAAAACCTAATTTGATTTATATCACCCCGACGCAAAATTCCATCTTATAATAGAAACATTAACAGTAACGTTTAAGTTTATTTTAAATAAATTTCAAGTCAAAAGTTTCCAGATTTTTGAGTCACAAAATTGTGTTGTTTTTTCCCCTTACAATGTACACAGCTTTCCCTGCCATGAGATGAAATGTACAAAAATTATTCTAATTTGTTTGGTTGGAATGTACACGTACAATGTACAATTACTAAATATAGTGTACACAAATATATAACATTTAATGACAATATGTACGTACACCGTATGTCTCGTAGACAGTACTTAGCATTTCGTAACCATGGTTTGTACAATGTACATGTACATCATTATTTGTACCGGTTAATGCCCCTAAAAGTGCCCATTTGTTCACAATATCAAGCAATATTAACAAACAAGTTGCTGGTACTGCCGACAAGCCACAGTGACCTTCGATGGAATGCTAATCACCGTGACCATGGCAAGCAATGACAAATTTGTTCTACAATGACATTGCATTTACAGCCAAATCAGCATTCTGTGGAGATGAATCACCATGAGTGGTTTTTTTATCTGATTGAATATAATCTATTTAAAAAAAAAAATGTGTCAAAAACTTGAGTCATGGTGTGTAAGATCAACTGAAAATCTTATCAATGATCAATGCTATACATTGTACATGTAGAAATATACTGTAAAATAGGCCTAAAGCTTATTTCTAAACCAACTTACTGTAAAAAAGAGACTATGACATGTGTACGTACAAAACAAACCGGTATCTCAATTCATTTGTACCATTTTCCATACGTCTCCTCAATGATCAGCATTGATGCAACAAACAACAAACAAACATCTTTAACTACACGTATCTTATCATTATTCCCATCTCCAACGCAGTCAGGTTTTCATTTTGATACTGTTTTTCCGGATCTATCATTTTGACTGATATGCTTAAATATTTATTTTCATAGAAGTCGTAAGTATTATTTTAGTAATTTTCTTATTTAAATTTTCTGGATTATATTTATGAATTATCTATTTATGTATTGCATGTGACAAAACAAATTTCCTGGAAGGACCAATAAATTGAAATTGAAATTGAATTGAATTGAATTGATGTACATACACTGTGACAAAATACCCCAAATACAAATCTGGAATACTCGTAAGTTTCAATAAAGTACATGTACAGTATGTGCCGTACTTTCTTCCAAGTATGTCCAGATTTACTCCAATGTATGTTTAAGAAAAAAAAATGTCTTCATGTACTTACCTTTTTGGGCTCATCTCTGCTACCGTTATCATCTGTCAGATCATCGTCTAAGGAATCATGGCTGAACGACGAAATACTGCTGGCACTGGACAGTTTGCGCATCGTCCCTGATCGCTTGATGTCGTCAATGGTAAGGCCCATCTCAGAAGAGGATGCCTTACTGGGTGTGAAGACTGAGGTATTCAAGCTACCGTCCCACGAAATGTTACTGACTTCCTCGTCGCAATGGTCACTGACTATGACGGAGGGAAGGCACTCAAAGCTTTGCATACTGGACTGTAACGTGTCCGACCGGTAACCAAAGTCACGACGGCGCTCCTCCACGGTGAGAAAGGGCCGGGAGTTGTTCGGCAGGGTCACTTCGGGGGAGTTGGACTCCTGAGAGGACTGGTCTAGTGAACTGCCGGGGCTCCGAAGTCTGATGGTGAGCTTTGACTTCTTGACTTCCCTTGCGGTTTGGTGATCCCGAGGTGACGATGCCAGGGTGGGATCAAAACTGTTGGACTTGTCACTGTCTTGGAACCCTTCATCGGGAGACAGGGGGCTTGGCTCTCTGCTACCTGATGAGGCAGAGTCCCCTCGGTCGATACTCTCAAAGACATTGCTTGAACGCGTCAGTGTCTTGGGTCTACTGTGGGGCACAGTCAGGCTTATCACTGATGTCTCCGTGGACGATGCTGTACTGTTGGACGGCACTTGGCCTTCTAACTGTGCTCCTGATTCCACAGAAATGTTTGCGACCCCACTATCCTGGCTAGACGTCCGTACTGACCTTCTGCTATCTACATCAGGGAGAGCAAGGTGGTCTTGGCTTGTTTTGTCGCTACTTTGAGTCAGGTCGGTGGCTAGCGCGGGGGAATTACTCCGAGGACTTAGGCACATGGGACTGCTGGAATAGAAGCCACTTCCATATCCACTGCTGGGGCTGTTGCCTGGGGAGAGCAGATTTCTAGTGGCTGCACTCAAACCTTGTCCAGTCTCCGAGTCCGATGAATCACTTGGAAGTAACAGCTTTGTGGGCTTGGGGCTCACCGAACGTCTTGTAAGCAGTGGGGAAACGGGGGAATCTGGTTTCTTAGAAATCAAAGCTCCAGATGCTGACAGTGATCGTGCACGGGGCTTTGGAAGATCCAAATACGAATCTGTTGAGGTATTCACTGGGGCAAATTTATTGCATAGACTTAGGATTCGCGGAGACACTGGCCTGACAGTCACAGGATCAGACGAAAGACTTCTTGCGGGCTTGGAGTTTGCAGGAGTTGATTGTCTGTCAGTAGGTAATAACAGATCCACATGTAACTGTCCAGGAGTCCTCCGTGAATCTCCTCTAGAACTTGTTTCCCTTCTAGAGTGAGACACTGGCATCTTAAAACGATCCTGTGGTCCAGACTTGGACTCCTCTGCACTTTCTATGGTGTGAACGGGTACAGTGCGAGGAGAAGTGGATCTCGGCCAACAGGGCGTCCGGTTGGACTGAGGTGGAGAGTTTTCAGACATTATGTCGGCAACTTCCGATGGGATTAAACTCGGTGAATGGATCGGATAAAAAGCAGACGGGCACGAATCTGCTTGGCCAAAGTTTTCCTGGAGATGACGGAATCTTCCGCCATGATTAACGTAATCCTGTCTGGGGATATTCACAGGGGAGGACTTGCGTCTCTGGGATCCGGAGGAATAGCTCGACGACTGGCTTCTGCCATCACGAATAAAGCCGGGATGTGGATTCATTCCAGAGAACAGAGCTTGAAAGAAAGCGCATCAAATTTTGATTGCAGTTCACCAGTTCAGAGGATGCACAAACAGGCACACGGAATCATTCCTTCCATCAAGGAATTCAACGGCTTTCTGATGAACTCAAGATGTTCAAGGCTACTGATCAAGGCTAAGTAATCTTGGTGAATGCACGTTGCAAGTACAAACTGGAGGCAGAAGGCTTCGTTCACTCTCCTCTCAGGCACAATTTTCTGCAATGGCAGCTGCTCTATCTAATGCAGGCCATTACTTCTACTCCACAAATGCTTGAAGCAAGTAGTAATTCTTGGATAGTGATATGCCCGGCCCTGGAAAGACCAGTTACATTTTGTTTTTGTTAAATACGAGTAAGATCATCCACTGGCACTAATTGAGAACAACTCGGAGCATTTTCTAGTGAAGTCGATCCACAGTCGGAACTCAACTGGGAATGGCAGGCTTCCTGCCTTCACAATCTTTCAAGCAAACACAATACCCGTGTTAATCCCTCCACATACAAGGTGTGTGTGCTCTCAGCTATTGTCCTTCATCAGGCATAAAAGGCATGGCAAACGCCTCCTTCCCAGCATGTGTGTGTGCTGTTAATAGGACCTTTGTTGTCTAATGATTCTAACTGTTAACGGGAGAGTGGCTTGAACAGGAGAATATTAGCTGACGGAGGGCAAGGATGTGAGTTTCGTCTTCTTCAGAGAAGGAAACAGCCTCTGACTAATTATCTGCAAGAAATAAATGAAAGCAATAAATCATTGGATACCTTGAGCAAATTCTGAAACCCAATCTTCGAAAGGAAATAGGATTCCTGTGTACATTGTGACATACAGGTTCTGCAACGTAATATTAAATTACCAGATCAGCCACTGTTATACCAGGGTAGCTATCGTAAATGTCCCTTCACATCAAACACAATAACACCAATTTTATGTGTACTACATGTACATGTTGCAATATACATGTACTGTGAACATCCATTCAAGGTACAGGCACTAGTTCGCACAATATCTCCAAGCATTTATTCTACAAGTACATAGATCTACAGGATTTGAAGTGTCTGATATTTTAATAAGGCGCTTTCTATAAAACCTGTGAAGATAATTCTTACAAGTATGAAGTCCAACTTTCAAAGATTACCACTGCCTGACATCTGGTTTTGTTGTACGGTTTATAGTTAGACACAGAACTGTACAACCATAGGATATTAAATTTTTAGAGCTCAATTACTCGCCACAGCCCAATGTAGCCTGCATTAGGTGCATCCATATTTGTGCACAAACTAGTGGAGGGTTTGAAATTTGCATATATATCTGCATCTGTATGAAACTAATGCAGTCAAGGTTAAAACACTCAACCGGTTAATTTGTGTTTTATTTTGCTTTGCGCTTGAGCAAGCACTTCTAAGCAACATGCACACCATGTACACATGTGCCCTACCAATTTTTGTTGTTGACATCACGCCTATGTACGCTGGTCGCGTTATACTCCCACGTTACATTTAGTGCACAAAATTCAAATTTGTGTTCTTTGATCACACACACATTAACTAAAAATATCTGCCCCCCAGACACGTACTTGAGAGAGCATTCTACGTGATAGAATGAGAAGTCAGTGCTCTAGTAATTTAATATGGCTCAAAAGTGTACAGCGCAACCACACATGGGGCCAGATACGTGTACATTATTACGTGAATGTACAGTATATACATTTGCAAATCCCAATTTTGTACTTAAAAGGTAATATACAACATTTGACTGTGCGTTGATAGCCACCCGAGGCGATTTGTGGACACCAGACAAGACAAACAAGACACCTGACAAGACAAATATCAAAAAACAAAACTATCAAATTATCACGCAACACCTAACATGTAACTTGACAGTAAGTGGATAGTAGGGTGGTCTCAAGCATCCTGTGAAATCAGCACCTGATGTGCTGTCATTTCCAAGAAAAGTGTATTTTTTTCAATTTTGTATCAGATTTTTTGCAGAAAAAAAAACCTTTAAACAAATTTAGTTAGTCCACATTTTGTTTGCAATCAGTTACACATCTGTGAACGGGTGCAAGCCAGCTAGTCTGGTTCCCTGACCTGACAATTTCCTGACGTCAATAAATTGCTCTGTTTCGTCAGAAGTTCATGTACATGTAGGGTGAGGGAACCTGACTACAAGAACAGCATTTTTCCTTGCTTTTTCCAGCGTCTATGAACACAAAACTTTAGACAGGTCATTGTAAAAATATTTGCTATTAAATTCCAACCTCCAAATCCATCCATTTCTGAAAATTACAGCAAAAGCAAATGATGACATGTAGCTTTAACTATGTGTCACTGAATGACTAAGCCAATTTTTTTTTTTAAATGTTTAGTGTCCCCGCCTGCTTCCTTTTCGGAGGCCACCTCCTTTTCTCTTTTTCTTTTTAACAGGAAAAAACATATAAATTTTAAACAGTGACATCTTTCTGGCCTCTTTGTCTGTTACATCCAGCCCATATAAAGCTGGTATGTCATTCCTGAGTCCAAGTGGCAGCCATTTAAAAAAGAAAGCTGGCGGCCATCTTGAAAAATAGCCGGTCAGGTGGCCATTTTGGAAGGAAAAAAAAGGGGGGTGCCTCCTTCCTTTTTTTCCCAAAAAGCAGGACGCTAAACATTTTTTTCTTGTTTACTTGGCTTTAGTATGTACATTTTTTTGCACATGTATGTAAGCGTCTGGATTTTGCTAGATACAGGATGGAAGATTCTCCGAGTTTATTTTTATGTATTTTCTGACAAATGTGAAAGTAACCTTCACGATTGGCATTTATACATGAAGCTTTGTGAAAAACAAATCACTTGTAATTAAGGACCGTGTGTGCAGGAAAAGACCTGTTAAATTTCTACAACACTGCTGTCAAAGTACCAACATGTACATGTATTCTCAGACAACACACAGGGAAAACTCTTCCAAACCATTGTCTTGATTTTTTTGGCCAAGTTCCTCAAATTGGCCTACTCCTTTTGGCCTATTACCAAATTAAGCAAACAAAACAAGTTTTTAACTTTAAAGTAAAAGATTCCATTAGCCAGCCTTACCAACAACTAACTTGACACACATGCCACCCAAAAAACAAAAAACAAAAAAAACTTTGACCCAAAATCGGAACTCTTGCCACAAAAATCTTGTCCTAAAAATAGCTCAGCTGAATCAGGACGGGGAATTAAAGTATTGCGCAAGTCCGGCTGAATAGACTGTACGTCAACAATACGGGTGGGGTGTACATGTACATGGGCCTAATGCCAACATGTTTGACGTAAGGCTTGGCAGTGTAAAATAGCCTAACCCAACACAACAGACTTTAGTCAATCCACTAATGCCTCACAACCATTATTTGCCCAGTATGGGTGTAGGGGGGGGGGACCAGTGGTAAAGTTCACAGGCACTGCAAAGTTCTGTCAACAAAAATCAGTGCAGCATACACACAGGGCTAGATTCTGGCGGAGCGGCCTTATACCACAGGCATTTATGTAGGCATTATCATCAAGTTAAAACCCACTCCAGATAGCATAAAATGGACCTGGGAAGGGCTTATCATGACCGTATCAACCATTTAAAAGATAAGATTAAATCAACCATTTTACTTTGCTTGGACTTGGAGTGTATACATGTATCTTTACGACCAAACAACCTTATTGATTTAAACTATGGTTTGTCACTACTAAACACTGCACTGGGAATTTCTATAAACGTTGAGTCCACTTGTTACATCTGACATCTATGATTTTCATAATTCTTTTTAATGCCATCATCCTTCAAGAGTGTTTATGAATAGCAAACTACACACACAACAAAATGAAAAACTTAAAATAGAGGAAATTTTCGGGTAACACCATGTGGAAAGAAATCTCTTCTTGGAAGAAGTGTGGTTCTGAAAAGAACCGGTTGGTTGAGTGTATAACTCGACGTTTCGGAGAGTGTGCTCTTTATTAAAAAAAAAACACAACTTTTGTCCGAAACGTCGAGTTATACACTCAACCAACCGGTTCTTTTCAGAACCATACTTCTTCCAAGAAGAGATTTCTTTCCACGTGGTGTTACCCAAAAATGTCCTCTATTTTATCTCATCCGCCATGCAAAGCTTCAAGTCATAAAAAAAAAACTTGTTTGAAGTCATTCATAATGATACTGCAACGGTAAATTACAAAGTACCAAGGTAACAGGGACAGAACAAATGTCACACTTTGGACCCAATTTATAGAATGACCTGTTTTAAACAAATTATAAATACAAAGATTGAATTCTGCTAAATATTTTTTTTCCAAGAATTTGGGTTATTTTAAAGTGAACCAAATTGAATTGAACCACACCAGACTAAACCATACCGAATCAAAGCAAGGGAAAAAATTGATTATAATTTTCTCCTGAAATTTTTAATTTTCTTAGAATTTGGGTAATAATGTGAACCACATTAAATTGAACCATGCCGGACCAAACCTTACCAAACCAGAGAATGAAATAAAAGGTCATTTAGTATTTCCCTTCAAAACATTAGTTGTACATTACAAGTACCGTGTAAGAAGGAAATGGTCTGATAAAAAGGAACTAAAGGGAACTACATGTAGATTTAATATTTATAAAAAGTAGGTTTATTTAAAATTTAAAAAAAATTAAAATCTTGCTTTTTTTCTTCTTTCTTCAGGCATGCAACTGGGAAGTCACACAAAAAAGAGGAAACTCAATTCTTTCCTGGAGTTTGTACAGCGTTTTTCTATTTTCAATGACACACACATGGGAGGTCGAAAAAGAGGAAATCAGCTGATCCGAGGAAACGTTGCATGCCTGTTTCTTTTTGGAAACTGCCTATTATCAAACTATCAAATTTTGTTGTTACTTAAAAGTAAAAAAAAAAAAAACACATCTCATGGCATGTTGCAGAGTGTATAACAAGCCTCTAGACCAGGATAAATTTATTTTATCACTGAAAATTTTTCAATGGAATTTTCATGACTAAACACTGACTGCGTCACTGCACCCTAATTGTTACCTCCATTTGAATCGCAGTGCACTGAGCAAAAAGCAATATGTATGAAAATAATACGCAAGCATGGGCTTAACGCCACTCAAAAAGTGACCTCGCACAATGAATCTATAACGGTCCACACATCTTTTAAAAATTGCTTTCAATAGGCCCTATGCATGCATGCGCACACAATAGTATACATTACGTACATGTGGATTTAAAACAATTGTGGACAAAAAAAATGAAAGGATGATTCCCAAACAAAAAATTTTTTTGGAGTGAAAATCAAAGGAGGCTTTTAACAGGCCTATACTTTCAAGATTGATTAAAACACGCATTCAGTGACTATCAAAATTTTAGAAATTGTGGACAAAAAAGTAATTGAAAAGGCATACATCATGTACGTGTACGGAGAGCAATTTACAAATTGACATGTACAATGTACATGTAACTTGAAAACATTAACAAAAGAGATACATGGATCGGAAGAGTTTCCCTTGCAAATTACACACACGTATGTGTATTGTATTCTTTGTAAATTTGTATTCGTTGTACGTACATGTACGTACATGTACGTGAATGCACTTTTTTAAAGGTAGAGTACATCATTTGCAATTTGTGATTATGTTCGTTTGAAGCAACAAAAGTGCTCAAAATGTAAAGAAGGGTGCTGAACAACTAACCTGATAAAGTTTTAGCTCAGTCATGCTGTATAATCCGAGAAAACAATATTCTCGGATCTCGATTTCAAATAAACAGTTGCTGAGTCATGTTTTGAATTGCGCCCGAATTCAGCGTCTGGGACACGCTCTCATTCAGCTGATTGCAGCTACGCGATGTCGCGCACTGATCCCACGAATTATAGCAACCGTGCGCACGTGTGCGTCGTTTCAACGCTTGCGTGCGCTTTGCCGAATTAAAAACGAACTACTAACAGAAATTTACAAGAATGCGTCTTTAGACGCATCGTTGGAATGGCCTTCTTTCATTGATTTCTTCAAAATGACAGCTTGCCAGAAAGAAAAATTTCAGCAGGAGTTTATTCCCATTAGTATCTTTAAACCAAGTAGGCTTTTCAACAATAATTACTTAAGTTACTTTTTCGATGGCTACAAATGACAGACTGTAGCTTTAAGCACATGCTTGTAAACATGTACTTGGCATGGCAGCAATTTGTCCTCTTCTGTCTGTTCTCTATTTCGTCTCCAATCCTCACCAGGCATGTTAGAAGACAGGTTTTAAAGTAGCACTCTCAAGAGAAAAGTGTCCATTTGGACTCGAAAACACGAATAACAGTTTGTGATTTACCAGAAGTTCCCATCCAGCTCACAGTCATGCCAACAATAAGTGACGAGTGAGGTGCCGCATCAAATGCCCTCGCAATGACTGGGTATAGTTTTCAAGATTCAATAACCACTGGGCCTTTTATAAAAACAATCTAGACATATAAATGTTGTAGAAAAAAAAAATGGAAACTCTCTTCCAAGTCGAAAGGGCAGGCTATCCATACACCACTCGCATGTGAATGCACTTAAAGATAATGTACAAAATTTGCTTTTGTTGCAATTTTCAGAAATAAATGGATTTGGAGGATTAGTATGTTATAGCAAATATTGTTTTAAACTGACTTAATTCACGTTTTGGGCTTGTAGATGCTGGAAAAACCAAGAAAACCTATCATATTCTTGTAGTCTGGTTCCCTGACCCCACTTAAGATGAAAAGGAGCAATTTATAGACTTTGGGGAATTGTTAGGACAGAGAATCAGTCTAGGAGGCTTCAACCCCTTCACAGGTGTGTATCAATTGCAAAGAAAATACGGAATAACTAAATGTGAACAACTAGGAGCAGTTTTTGAAAAAAGTCAGTTTTCTCCAACGCTGGTTGGCTAACCAGCATTGGAAAAATACAAATTTTCCTTAAAATGTCAGCACACCAGGAGCCACGATTGTACAGGATGCTTTAGACTGTCATTCCCTAACAATCCAGTGAGGTATTTCATGATAATTTGATGATTTCGTTTTTTTGATGTTTGCAAATGTTGTATCTTCCCTTTAAAGTCGGGGACCATGGAGCATATTAGGGGATGTTCCAGTTGGTTTTTTTAGATTGTGTAACAAAAAACGGAAGGCTTAATTTTTTTCAAGGTTGGTTTCGAATATCCGGTTTCCAAAATCGAAACCAAATAGTGGAATTGAAACCGAACTTTAAAAAAATCTGGATTTAAATCCCACCACTAGTTTGTAGTAAACAATATCAAAAACAAGCCATGAAATGTTCGTGAAATCTGACCATGTGCAGTGCACCTTTAACATCATGAAGCACTTTGTCAGTAGACAAGAATGGAGAGAAAACAAGTGTTTTTGTTCATCAGACAAATATTTCAAGTATTTCTGGCTGTATAGTCTACAGGGTATCCCTACATTATAAGTGTTGTCAATAAAGGCAGGCTCCCAGCACAGCATGGACCACAAAAGCCACCACATGTTCATCAACAATATCATCAAAAATGAAAAACAAAGTAATGCTGGTAGGTAATGTACAAAACAAAATGCCAATGACCAGCGAAAAAAAACAGGCCACATGTATGGAAGTGGTGACGCCAACTGAGGGTAGCAATTCTCATAGGAAGCTGTAGTGATCCCCGTCCAATATTGGGGGAAGTGACAACAGGTACTATGCATGCAAATCGGAAACAGACTCTTGCTTCCACAGAATCATGCCATGAAGGTATGACGCACATATTTTTTTCAAATGATTTTAAAAGATGTACTTACATACACGCATACATGTATACGACTAAATGTTGCCATTTTTGAGTTTCAAGAACCCCCCCCCCCAAAAAAAATTACATTTGATTGAGAAAAATGATCTAACCAAAAAACAAGTGATGTTTAAAGGGAAAATACAACATTTGCAAACATCAAAAAACGAAATGATCACATTACCACGAAATACCTTACTGAATTGTTAGGGACGGACAGTCTAAAGCGTTCTTTAAAATCGTGGCTCCTGAACTGGCTTTTTTTCAAAAACTGTTCTTAATTTTTCATATTTAGTTATTCTGACTTTTCTTTGTAATTGATCACACACCTGTGAAGGGGTACAAGCCTGCTAGACTGATTCTCTGACTTTACAATTCCCCAGAGTGTATTAATTGCTTCGTTTCATCTTAAGTGGGGTCAGGGAACCAGACTACAAGAAAATGATAGGTTTTCTTGGTTTTTCCAGCATCTACAAGCCCAAAACATGAAACAAGTCAGTTTAACAATATTTTATGTAACATACTAATCCTCCAAATCCATTTATTTCTGAAGCAAAAGCAAATGTTGTACATTCCCTTTAACTATATGAAATAATTAATTGTGAAGTTTTGAGTTATTGGCAGGGCAGACTGGTTCCTGCCATCCTATCACAATTTATTGATAAAGTAGGCACCGGGAGCCTGTCTACTCACACACAGCAGATGCGCAAAAGAAACAATTAACTTTTGCAGATAGTTGCAGGCACCCACAAAAGAAAAGATGGAGAAAAATATAACGTGCATGCAAGTTGATTGATCAGTTTTGCATATATGTGTCTCATGAATACAAAAAAAAATCCAATTGAATTAATACATTCACTTGAGGTGTTCTTGACTAAAACAATTTGACTAATTCTTCAAGGATTACAACCCTCAAGAAATTTGTTCAAATCCTGGGGTGCTATTCCAAGCAGTATGGCTACATGTAATATAGGCCATAGTGGAAATTGCACAAGCTGTACATGGAAGAGACCTGCCCTTTATTTGATTCTCCCTGAGTACTGTGTAGGTTCATTAGCTAACCCTAACGTACCTAATTAGTACGGCAGGTAGGTGATGGGACTATTCATTTGATGATACAAGCATGGAATTTGGCACACAGTCAGAGTATGTCATGAGAAAGATACAATGTTATGTATTTGGCTATAGGGCCATCGCAGATTTGTCCTTTGAAAAAATATAGAATAACTAGAAATGGCAGCCAATTTGAAATTTGCTTGTTTATTCTATATTTTTGCAAAGGACAAATCTGCGATGGCCCTATATAGCCAAATATCTTTCTCAATTTAACCCTAACTCTCCAACCTAATTTACTAGGAACCATACCCATTCTGGCAAATTCCAACACCCACATGTGAAATTGTAAACACACACACTGTTGGACTTAGTTTCTGGAGGTACAATGTATGCCAACCCCAGTGTAAAAGACCATCAGTTTAGGGGTACTGTACCTATCCCAACAGATTTAAACAAAACTTGCTGTTGAACTTTGATGGGTTGAGTTCGGTTAGGGTTAAGACATACTCTGAGCGTGCCAAATGCCATGCTTTTATCATTAAAGTGAACACCCCCCCCCCCCCCCAAATATTTTCCCTATATGCCCCACTATGTGGATCCAAGTCCTTGGTAAAAGCCACACAACCAACGTTGATGACCCACAACATGTTTAACAACATGAAGCTAAGCACTGGAGATCTCACTAAATTGAATGAGGATGGCAACAGCCTCTAAGATTTGGCTATCTGTAATCTTACTGGCTGCTAACTGTTTTTAAAAACAGTCTTCCCATTCTACCAAGTATTAAGGCCTTATATTATAACACTTTCCTCTTGCCTACATGTGTAGAAATCAACATACATGTACGTCCACCCAGAGCAGGTCAGCGTCCCAATAAACAGGGGTCTTCAAAGCTGTGAGCCTCAGTTTACTGCTCTGTTTGCAGGAGTCACTTGCAAATCTTATTTTTTTTAAAGTGTCTAGTTTTAAATGTTTAGTGTGATGTCTTTACATCTGTTCAATCCCTCGGTGAGCTGTGAACAGAGTCTTACAACTTTGATCTCCGACAGCAGACCCAGCGCCGTATCGATATCACTGTATCGATATCCCCTCTGTAGACATAAAATGGTCAGACTGAACCAAGGTAATGACGTCAACTGCCGCAGGTCAGTTCTCTCGTACATATGTCTGCTATATCCGTGCAAGTGTAGCCCAATGCTGATGAATAAAACTCCAAGTCTCCAAATAATTTCTCCAAAAAATGAGGTCCTTAAAACCATTAACAACTTTTAACTATAGACAAGGATCAAGTAGGGGCTGCTTGTTGGAGACAGTTTTGTGTGAGGAAGTAGAAATTATCTGAATTCGAGTAATTCACCAATCACCGCCGTTTTTGAAAACCCAAATCACGGCAACCCACAAAAAGCAAATAATGTTGTTTATCTGGGCATATGTGCTACGACTCTACAAATCCCCATTTTAAATTTTTTTTTTTTCCATTAGGGGGCAAAATGGACTTTACTGTGTATGCAGTATTCAGAATACCCGACGGCAGTTACATGTCCTACTCAGCATAAATAATCGAGGCGCCTTGTGATTGGCTGTTCTGATCCAAGGATGCGTTTTTTCCCCGCATATGATACGGCCATATCCCAGAAGCAACCCGCTTCGTGTGTACGTGTACATTAACGCAAGGGACTTATTTTGTAAAAATGTAAACACCGGGAGTTGCACAAAAAATACAATTTTTTTCAGGTTAAACTTGATCATATCGTCATTTTGAAATAAGAGGATTCTCTGCTGCATAAAGCAAAGGATGAACATTGTGTCATACAATGTTGTACATGTAGGTGAGTTTCTGCTTGTAATTTGAATAGAAATTTAAAATATTAGCCAAAAAAACACATAAACCTCCTTCTAAGTCAAGTGAGTATCTTTGACTCTACTGTCCCAGACCATGTCTAAATGTTAAAAAAAAGGCGATAAGAAGTCAAAGTAACTTGGACCAACTTATCGCCTTTTTTAACATTCAGACATGGTCTGGCGATAGTAGGGTCCAAGCTAAAACGCATCAATCGGCTGACACAATTTTGTCATTGACCCAAAAACCCAACATTGCCCAACAAAAACATCAGATTTCACCCTCAAAACGACCTCCAAATAACTAAATACGCCACCTGAGGTACAAGTAGAGATCGATGATTAAGATCGAGGTACTAAAGTTTTCTTATGATCCGAATGAAAAGTTAAATTTCCCATTCAATTCCGAGAGCTCCCCTCGCGATCGTGAACATGTTAAATTTCTGACCCGTGTTTGAACAATGCAATGTGGTCATGCCCTAGTCCGAGTAACTTGGACCCAACTTATCGCCTTTTTTAACATTTGGACATGGTCTGGCGATAGTAAGGTCCAAGCTAATACCGCGAGCTGGACAACACCGTCCCGAAAACCAACATTTTCCAACAAAAAAACATCAGATTTCACCTTCAAAACAGCCTCCAAATTACTAGATATGCCACCTGAGGTACAAGTAGACATCGATGATTAAGATGGTTGTACTGAAGTTTACTTACGATCCGGAAAAAAAGTGAAATTTTCCGTTCATTTCGGAGAGCTCCCCTCGCGATCTTGAACACGTTATATTTCCGATCGTGTTTAATGTTTGAACGACGCGATTTCTTCTTCATGCCCAGCGTACATTCGATGGTCCCCGTATCCCGAGTGCGATTCCGTTACCGAGCGCGCGCGATGCATCGATTATGACAATGAGTAGACTGGATCACATTTGTAAACACATGTGCATTTCAAACGATAATAGGGAGTCGGGAACTAGCGCAGCTTTTATGGCGGATACCAGTTCAAGCTGGTTCCCGATTCCCTTTTACAGTTGGAAATGCACATGTACTTGTATGTGTTTTTACAAACGTGACTCATTATCATAATAATAGTTGTCCAGCTTGTGGTATTAGCTTGGACCTTACTATCGCCAGACCATGTCCAAATGTTAAAAAAGGCGATAAGTTGGGTCCAAGTTACTCGGACTAGTCATGCCCAGCGTTCATTCGATGGTCCCCATATCCTGAGTGTGATTGCGCTACCGAGCGCGATGCTTCGATTATGATAATAAGAAGACTGGGTCACGTTTGTAAACACAAGTGCATTTCGAATGGTAAAAGGGAGTCAGGAACTAGCCTGAACAGGTTTCTGCCCATAAAAGCTGCCCTAGTTCCCGACTCCCTATTATCGTTCGAAATTTGTGTTTACAAACGAGATCCAGTCTACTCATTATCATAATTGATGCATCGCGCTCGGGAACGGAATCGCACCCGGGATACGGGGACCATCGAATGTACGGTGGGCATGGCCACATCGCATCGTTCAAACACGAGTCAGAAATTTAGAAGGTTCACGATCGCAAGGGGAGCCCTCGATATTGAACGGGTAATTTCACTTTTCATCCGGATCGCAAGTAAACTTCAGTACAACTATCTTAATCATCAATGTCTACTTGTACCTCAGGTGGCATATCTAGTAATTTGTAGGCCATTTTGAAGGTGAAATCTGATGTTTTGTTGGGCTATGTCCAACTCCATCACAAAATGATAAAAATCAAGTGCCAAGGTAACATATGAAGTAGCCTATCTCAAGGCTGCAAACCTTTATTTTAAAATAATACAAATTCTGAAACAATTTTCAAAATTCAGCGGGAAAAGATTTCCATATCTGGCCATCACTTGTCACCCTGTGCACAAACCCTACGAGACTGGTCTGAAAATTTCTAAGTGTTTTCTCAGTAAATAGTCCGACTTCAATATTTTCCCTGCTAAATTTGACTTTTTAGGACATCACTTTCTGATGGCTGGTGATCGGTCACTGAACTTCTGAAGGGAAAAGTTAGTGATGGCCAGATATGGGACTCTTTCCTTGACTGAGCGGAACAAAAAGTATAGGTTTCCTAAAAGTAACGATTACCAAAAGACTCACCTAGTACATCAGAGCACGACATTTATGGCCACCATTGCAATTTGACTGTGTATTAATTATACACGTAGGCTATGTAGTATGTACAACATGTACAACTACATGTAGAAATGCATGTGGCCAGTTTTGATGTCACTCACTCACAGTCTCAGCACAGTTGCCAAAATAACTACAAAGAACCTTACATCACAAATACAACCGTCCAGAAAAATGTATCCTACCTGCATGACAATAACTTGACAGAATTTCTCGCACAGTTCTGAGTAAATGGTTTTATGCATGGAATGAATGTCACGATTCATTTTTTACTTCCGGTACACGGACGGCGGACGTACGTAGACTAGACGCGGCCGGCCAGGATCGAGCAGCGTTGATGAAAAGTGATATCGGAACGCTGCCACCTGTTAATGCGAGGGCGCCCTATAGTTTTATGTTCACTCACAGTTCTAGTTGCGCGGTCCAAAAGACGTTCATGGGTAGATCAGATCGACCCGTCTAATCAGTTCATTCAAGTTGAAGCACGATTGTGACGGCCAGATTTGCCCCACATCCACAAAACGTGTAGAAACGCTACTGTTTGCAAAAAACTGTGCATTTGCTGGTTTAAGGAACAGCAATACAATAATTCTGAGGCAGGTTATATAAAAAATAACCTTTCAAAACCATAACTCAGTACATACTTTTTTAGAAAGCTGTTATGTGAAAAAAAAAATACATCGTAAAAAATTAAAGCGACCTACATGTAATAATACATCTTCATTTTCTTGACGCAATTACCTACCCGGTGCAAGAATTTCACTTGCTTGATCCTACTATTTACTTACAAATCAATTAGGATATTTCATGATATTTTTGACAGTTTCATTTTTGAATGTTTACATTCGGTGTCCATTACCTTAAAGGCGGAGTAAACCTTTTGTGCATTCATTGTTTCATTCGAATAACAAATTATACCCTCTGAGGTTCCACTGCACTAATTACGCGCTCATACTTATATAGGAAACAAAGTAAACTCGAACTAACAGAAAGAGCGCCACCAGAAGGCACTCCGAGAGCAAGGTGGTGATTTGCCTTTTCACTGGAAATTAAAGATTACGACCTCCGGGAAAAATTTCTTTTTACTTTCACCAGGCACTACACTCCCGGTAAAATTATTCTTGCAGGGGGAGGGGGACAAGGGCGGATCCAGAACGCAAATTTTTTTTTGGGGGGGGGGGCAAAAAAAATTGGGGTCCCCCAAAAAGTGGGTCCAAAAAATTACGGCGTGGGGTTCGGGGCCCACTTAAGGTCCCCCAAAAAATGTTGGATTCTATATGCTCTGTGGTGCGATCTGAGGCAATTTCTGACCACTTTAACCAACTTTGAGGAAAAGATGGTGGTGTACTCATTGCCTGCCTTTATTGCGACGTCACATCCCCCCCCCCCCCCGCGGATCCACCCTTGGAGGGGGAGGGGGTCAGACAGGCCCGTCATGATTTTTATGTCCGATTGTTTGCGAACAGGCGGACATAATAGGTGCCGTGCGCCAGCCAATCGGAGTCGACTTTAGACATTGTGCCGTCATTTCGATCAGAAATATGTGCTAAGCTGTTGATTGGTCAATTTGGCCGCCATGTGATACAACGACGGGGTTAAGGAAGACCCGATAGAAGGCGTTCTCTGAATGGTCAGAATTTGGAGGTCAAGACACAGTCTTGTTTTGCATAATTAATCGCCGAACCTGCTCGCATAATAAGGGATATCCCATAGACTCCTTTTACATAAGAAAGAGTAAAAACTCGTGACAATGGTATTAAAGAGGTAGGCCTATATACCGACGAAACGTTGTGGCATGGCTGAAAATGGAGGAAAACAGATTTTCTCAAATGCAGAAATTCAATTAATTACTTGAACGAACTCCATCTATGTCTTAATGGATGGTAATTGTGAAGAAATTGCTTAGGGGCTCATGGAATTCATACTTTTGGGGAAATTACTATTTGGTTGAAACAACAAAATTGCACAGAACTTTCACCTTTTTTTTTTAAAATAGGGCCTATGCAATTAAAAAAGTCAAAATGGAATGCCATGACCAGGATTCGAACCTGGGTTATTGCGACCACAACGCAATGTCCTAACCACTAGACGATCACAGCAGCTGTTGGATGGCTTTGAAGAACTCCATCTATGTCTTAATGGATGGTAATTGTGAAGAAATTGCTTAGGGGCTCATGGAATTCGTACTTTTGGGGAAATTACTATTTGGTTGAAACAACAAAATGGCACAGAACTTTCACCTTTTTTTTTTTTAAATATGCAATTAAAAAAGTCAAAATGCACTGCCATGACCAGGATTCGAACCTGGGTTATTGCGACCACAACGCAATGTCCTAACCACTAGACGATCATAGCAGATGATGAGTCTATCGATAAATTACTATCAAATTGTGTAAAGCACTTTCTGTTATACAAAATCAAAATGGAATGCCATGACCAGGATTCGAACCTGGGTTATTGCGACCACAACGCAATGTCCTAACCACTAGACGATCACAGCAGTTGTTGGACACTATTGATAAATTACTATCAAATTGCCCAAGGCACTTTCTGTTATATGAAATAAAAATGGAATGCCATGACCAGGATTCGAACCTGGGTTATTGCGACCACAACGCAATGTCCTAACCACTAGACGATCACAGCAGTTGTTGGATGGCTTTGAAAAATTACTATCAAATTGCGCAAAGCACTTTCTTTTATATGAAATAAAAATGTAATGCCATGACCAGGATTCGAACCTGGGTTATTGCGACCACAACGCAATGTCCTAACCACTAGACGATCACAGCAGATGCTTGGTATATCGATAAATTACTATCAAATTGCGCAAGGCACTTTCTGTTATGAAAAAAAAAATTGGAATGCCATGACCAGGATTCGAACCTGGGTTATTGCGACCACAACGCAATGTCCTAACCACTAGACGATCACAGCAGTTGTTGGACACTGCAAATAAATTACTATCAAATTGCGCAAAGCACTTTCTGTTATATAAAATCAAAATGGAATGTCATGACCAGGATTCGAACCTGGGTTATTGCGACCACAACGCAAAGTCCTAACCGCTAGACGATCACAGCAGTTGTTGGACACTCTCAATAAATTACTATCAAATTGCGCAAAGCACTTTCTGTTATAAAAAAAAAAGGTATTGCCATGACCAGGATTCGAACCTGGGTTATTGCGACCACAACGCAATGTCCTCACCACTAGACGATCACAGCAGATGATGGGTCTATCGATAAATTACTATCAAATTGCGCAAGGCACCTTGTGTTATAAAAAATAAAAATGTAATGCCATGACCAGGATTCGAACCTGGGTTATTGCGACCACAACGCAATGTCCTAACCACTAGACGATCACGGCAGCTGCTGGACACTATTGATAAATTACTATCAAATTGCGCATAGCACTTTCTGTTATAAAAAATAAAAATGAAATGCCATGACCAGGATTCGAACCTGGGTTATTGCGACCACAACGCAATGTCCTAACCACTAGACGATCACAGAAGTTGTTGGACACTATTGAAAAATTACCATCAAATTGCCCAAGGCACTTTCTGTTATATAAAATCAAAATGTAATGCCATGACCAGGATTCGAACCTGGGTTATTGCGACCACAACTCAATGTCCTAACAACGTTAACCAGACGATCACATCAGCTGTTGGATGCTCTTAATAAATTACTATCAAATTGTGCAAGGCATTTTTGTTATGTAAAATCAAAATGTAATGCCATGACCAGGATTCGAACCTGGGTTATTGCGACCACAACGCAATGTCCTAACCACTAGACGATCACAGCAGTTGTTGGACACTCTCAATAAATTACTATCAAATTGCGCAAAGCACTTTCTGTTATAAAAAAAAAAATGTAATGCCATGACCAGGATTCGAACCTGGGTTATTGCGACCACAACGCAATGTCCTCACCACTAGACGATCATAGCAGATGATGGGTCTATCGATAAATTACTATCAAATTGCGCATAGCACCTCTGTTATAAAAAATAAAAATGAAATGGCATGACCAGGATTCGAACCTGGGTTATTGCGACCACAACGCAATGTCCTAACCACTAGACGATCACGGCAGCTGCTGGACACTATTGAAAAATTACCATCAAATTGCGCAAGGCACTTTCTGTTATATAAAATCAAAATGTAATGCCATGACCAGGATTCGAACCTGGGTTATTGCGACCACAACGCAATGTCCTAACCACTAGACGATCACAGCAGTTGTTGGATGACTTTTAAAAATTACTATCAAATTGCGCAAGGCACTTTTTTTTATATGAAATAAAAATGTAATGCCATGACCAGGATTCGAACGTGGGTTATTGCGACCACAACGCAATGTCTTAACCACTACACGATCATAGCAGATGATGGGTCTATCGATAAATTACTATCAAATTGCGCAAAGCACTTTCTTTTACACGAAAATAAAATGAAGTGCCGTGACCAGGATTCGAACCTGGGTTATTGCGACCACAACGCAATGTCCTAACCACTAGACGATCACGGCAGCTGCTGGACACTATTGATAAATTACTATCAAATTGCGCAAGGCACTTTGTGTTATAAAAAATAAAAATGTAATGCCATGACCAGGATTCGAACCTGGGTTATTGCGACCACAACGCAATGTCCTAACCACTAGACGATCACGGCACGATAGAAGACACACAAAGTTTTTGTGATAATAACATACTTTTCCACCATCTCATTGATGTCTTCCTGCGTGGGTCAGTTCCTCATCACACATTCGGATTAGGGGTCCGAACTTGAGCTAGCGCTTGTCCCGTCGTAAGTTGCACTCACCGTAATTGAGGCAGTGCGGTTTGCTTTGGATTCCTGGCCCGTGCTGATCCATGGGTCAAAAGAATGCGATGTGACTAAATCAGTTTGAAGTGTAATATGCACTTCGAAATTTATGTGGCGCTGTTAGCATCTGCAATATCTTCTCATCAGGAACTACAAGTTCCATAAATAATGTACCTTACGGCAGTGTGAATCACGACGAACGAGAGAACGTCGACCGAAATCATGGTAGTGGTTGATTTTAGTTAGCATTAAACGAAACAGGAATCACCTGTCTTTTCTTTCTTTGCAAAGCCCACCAAAGGCATGATGGATGAACCTGTCACTATGCACTGCTTAATTAATCTTTTAGTTAAGGCGGATCTGGCGCGGTGCTCAAAACCTAGAAAAACTCGAATTGTGTTTTTACATGTTCACTTTTATTTTCCCCGGGGCAGTTGGCTTCGAAGACCGTATATTATCTCTTTTGATAGAAGCCTTTTGGCTCGAAACTATATTGTTGAGGGCTTTGTTGTAAAAAAAAAACACCTTGTGTTGACGTTATTCGACCTCATCAAGAGCATGGTTAGTATGTCTGTCGATTGATATTGGGATACAAATACAATTGTTGACAATGTTTGCCTTTGTCTATGCATGATAAAAAAAAAAGAGAAGACCCAAACAAGAAAGGTTCAAGGGAGGGTATATGCTCTAGCTTCCTGAGAAAAAACGTAACCACCCCGTCAAAAAAACTGGTGTTTTTTTAAGTTGTTTATTAAGCCAACATTTTCACCTAATGTAATAAAAATCCAGACACTACCGAAACCAGCCTCATCAAATATGACATTAATTAACTTTCCCAAAACGTTTTAGCCCCCCCCACACCAAAAGTCGTTTATAATCATGTTTATTCATCGGTTTGGAAACCAAAGCAGTTAACGCGTAGCCTTTACACTCAGTGTAGCACGTCTCTCTTGTTCTTTCCACAGTGTTTAATGCTGTAGATGTTACATGATATGAAGATTTTGAAATAGGATAACTTAAAAAAATCAAATTTTTTTCGATAACTGAAAAAAACCCAGATTTTATTGCAGGATAAAGAACAAAGTACACAAATACAATATAGTACAAACAATATTTTGGGTAACAATTGTATTAATATTTCATATACGAATGGATAAGTACTTTTAACAAAAGCATTTTGTTTCACTCTATCTCCTTAAGATTTAAGATTTCATAACAAAAAAATGCAGCAAATACTTGAAATATCAAATGATGAAACAGGTCTTATAATAAAGTGTGTCATGTAGTCCCGATTCCATAGAGCGTCAATGCAAAAATATTACATAGCGAATTCATTTACAAAGCAAAAATAGGCTAAGAACCAGTAGATAACAAACAATTATACACCTCATAACAGTTTGGCGGTATTTTGTGATAAGCAGGTATTTCTTTATGCTTAGCGAGCTTTGGCCCCCGTGTGGGATTTGATGCCGGTGTCACATGATATTTGGACTCCTATGAAACCCGCTTTCTTTTATATGGACTCTAATCCTCACAGAGACAGTGTCACTGTTCTAATAATCACACTGTAAAAACTGCGTTATAGAGTTTAAGCTCAATTCTAAAAACTTAAATGACATCATTGTTCACGTATGAATCTACATGTTTAGGTTTATCAATGTCTGCATGTCACATGTTAAGGTACAAACAACGAAAACCTGTTGAACACCAAGCATAAGTAGTAAAGCTAAATACAAATGACTTACAGGGTTGAAGTCGAACGATAGGCTGAATAATCACTCTTATCACGCTTTTATATCACGAGTTTCAGAAGGAAAAACTCGAATGTATGATACGTTTTAAGTTAAAGTTGGTATATAGTAGTGCCTTTTTCGAACGAAATTTTAAGGAATAAAATGTCCTGTAACAAACGGATTGTTTGTTTTTGCAGGCCTTTATACAGTTTTTAAAAAAGAGTCGTTTCAAATGGCGCGCTCCAGTTCAGAAATTGCGCGCACTATTCAGAACGAATTAAAAGCGTCCCGCTCTTAATTCAAAAGTTGAACTTAATTAATTTATTACTTGTTGTGAGCCGCTTTTTTCGTGCGATGTCTCATTGGATGCTCTGAAATTTGAAAATCTATTTTTCAAGGTGAAACACCCAAAAAGCTCGTAGACACCAACTTTAAGTTATTGTTGATTGCACTACTTGGCTTTCACACTGTGTGCAAAGCAAATTTTTTTTTTCCGAGGTCATGATCTGCGCAATGAATATTCATAACTTTGCCCAAGGGCGCCCGCGAAAGCATACATATTCAACGCGCAAAACCAGTCCGCCATTTTGAAATCATGTTACAACTGTAATGTAGTAACCAACGGATAATGTATCACCGACCGATAATGTCACACAAATTGACCGATACTGTATCACTAACCGATAATGTAACAGAAATTGACCGATAGTGTAGTAAAAATGTACTACATTATCAGTAAATTGTTGTTACATTATCGGTCTTAACAGATAATGTAACAAACTTTGACTGATAGTGTAGTAACATTTACTAAACTATCGGTCAATTTATGTTACATTATCGGTTAGTGATACAGTATCGGTCAATTTGTGTGACATTATCGGTTGGTGATACATTATCAATTGGTTACTACACTATCAGTTGTAACAAATCTCATGGAGGAACATTTTTGAGACGATTTTGTGGGAGCTAAGACTGATTGTCGTTTCTTGGCCAGATGGATGAAGATTTTTAGATTTACATGCATTAAAGGAAAGTGTTTTTGAAAAGGTATGAGTTCCTCTACGAACAGGTACCCTAATTTTGCAAATCTCTGTCCTGGGTGAGACGATAGTCTCGCTCAAAGTCGGTAGAAAAATCGCTACAATCAGCATGATCAGTTTTAGGCGTCCGGGGAGCATTCGCCGCTCTGGCCGTACTAGAGCTTGTGATACGGCCAGAGGCATTCGGGCTATAAGGCATGCGCAATACAATCATGGAGTCCCTTTTTCACAAAGTCCTTATTTCACACTACACTCGTAGCTGATGTCTAGTAGTCGATCGGATAGCCGGGCTGATTGGTGAACTGTTGGTACTGTCCAACTTTGGGAGGCGGGTGTTGGACGACTTCGTCGTAGGCTGGTGGCGGGCAATAATTTACACCTAGAGCTCCCTGCTGTGGTGTCGGCACAGCTACGGAGGAAAGGAAATTATTTTTAAAGATATGTCCGTGCTGCTTTTGAGTTTCAACTCGCCCACCCCCTCCAAAAAATAATTAATTAATAAAAAAAAAATGCTTTTAAAATGGTTAATTTTCCATCCATATTTTTATACAAACGTTACTTACTTTTGAATGAGACATCAAACGGAGAATAAATTAGACGTTTCGTTATTGAATGATTAGGCCTACTTCACACAATTTGAATTACTTGTGGCCCGTAAAAAAAATCTGTGCTCGCATGTAGTAAACTAAATCAAGTTCAAAAACATTTTATATCCTAAAAGACATCTTAGTCTCCTCCTATTTATTCATAAATGTTCATCTTTGTACAAGCACACCGGGTTGTGCTGGCCAACATGTATTATAGATTCTCAGAAGTGAGAGGTCAATTTTTGGCACAATATTTTCTCTTTCACGTCAGGCAATTTTCCATGCAGTTTCCATAAACTGAGATGCTGGTAACAATTTTACAAAGGCCTATTACGAGGGTGATTTTCTTAAGAAATCAATGTACCAAAAATAATTGCGCATTTTATAATTTTGTTGACGTTAATTTGGCTATTCGATGGGTCCGGAAGCGCGCCAACAGGCAGGGGCGGTGGAGCCGGGGAGGGGGGCACTTGCCCCCCAGATTTACCCAAGTGCACCTCTTGCGGACATAAATGTGCCCCCTCGAGCATAAATGTGCCCCCTCGCGGTGAAAACAAAACTGGCCCTAAAATTTCGGATAATTTGTTTTCAGTAACCATTTCCCAAAATGGCGAAGAGTTCCGATATGAACGAGAAATATGAAAACCAAGCCCCGACACCCTAACAATGCGCCCTGAAAATGGGCACATAATGGCCGGTTTAGAAGAGCGCCCCCTATTTTCGAAGATGGGACCCCCCCCCCCACCCCCAACACTGAAAAATTACCTGGGTTAATTTTACCCAAGGAATTAAGGGTGAAAACTGCAACTACCCAAAACTGGGTTGTCCTTTACCCAATCGACTACATTTAACTTGGTCTTGTATGACCACAAGTTTTGGTTGAATTTAACAGAAATTCTAACCCAAACAATTTTAAAGGACAACCCAATTTTGGGTAGTTGCAGTTTTCACCCTAGTCTGAGTATCACCCGTGAGCCAAGTCCTACATGTATAACGTCTGATATGTCTAGACATGCAGATATATGCAAGCCGCGCGCCAGCCAAATCGTGACGTCATTTCATTCCTATATCAGGACTAAAAGGTTTGATTGGTCAATTCGAATGCAGTGTTTTGTAATACAACAGCAGCCGTAACATGATACAGAGCGCGTGACACTTTTTTTATCCAATGTCTATGACGCGCAGCGGGTGAATGACCGAAGACCCGATGTAGAAAGCGCCCGGTGATTGGTCAAAATCTAGGAGGTTAAGAGGCGGGGTCTTGCCTATTAATCAGCGAATCTGCTCACGCATAATAGACCATGGCTTTTGCCATGGTCTATTACATAGGCTATTTTCACCCTTGCTTGGGTAAAATTAACCCAGGCAATATTTCAGTGCACCCACTATTTGATTTAACGGAGGCCAAGTGTCATGTGGAAAAAACGTGTCGACATTGCAGCACGAAAAAAAAATGCTTGATACGCTGCTTTTTACTGCGTATGCGATGCCTTTTACTGAGCAAGTGCCCCTTTTTGGTGATTGCCCCCCCCCCCAGGTTGGAAACCGTTCCGCCGCCGCTGCCACCAGGGGTGAACTTTCAGTTTCTATGACAGGGATGAGAAGAGGAGGGTGTCACTTACTCTGTACTGTAGAGACTACAACGGGAGGGCGGGGCATCGGCCTCCTTCCTGCGCAGACGCAGCAGACGATCATGAGAGTGACGAGAAGAGATACGCCGACCACACTACCAAAAGATACACCGACTATGGTGCCAGTGCTGTTCGTGCAAATGATACAAATCATCAACATTTTATGAAGAACAACCATGAGGATTTTCAATCGCTCTAGTGATTTATTGTTTGGAATCTACATAAATGCGTCTTATTGACCATGCAAGCACCTTGGAGGAAGTACATTTCTGTTGCTTGTGATATTGTGGTATACAGCGAACATCATTCTCGCAACCATACATTACACCCCAGATCGACGTTTTGAGATTATGCCTGAAAGGCGGTAGATTCGTTGTTATACACACATACAAAATATTGTTGGCCTAAACATTTTTCTTTAAGATGAAAAAAAAAGTTTTTCTATAAAGGCCCATATTTATTGGACCAGTGGTTGTCAGTTCACCACAGTTTTTTTGCAGTGTAGGCCTATAAAATGACCGATCACACGTTTGTGCGAATATGGCAGAGTCAGTCTGACAGTAAACAATCGGGAATTCCTGTCGAATCCATCACTCCATCATCAATAAATTAAGGCTCATAGAGCGATCGACTATGTCGCGGCTTTGAGGCGCAGCTGTTTACTTTAAAGTTGGAATAACTTATTCCACTACAATTACAACCGACTCGAAATGGCCTCATGAATCAATGATAACAGAAAGTTCATGTCATTTACCGGTATTAGATTTCTGAAACCAGCTGGTCTGCCATTTTAATGATAGTTTGATTCCGTGAACAATCTGGTTTTGCCATGAGACGCACAAGACAAGACAAGTTGAGTCCAGAGACTTGCAACAATGGACCTTATTCACGAAGAAGCCATTTTCGACCGTGTTTCCTGAATCTAGTTTATAAATTGTAAGCTGTTGAATGGGATGGTGCCAGACTATTTTGTGAATGGCGTGCATTTCAAGCCTCGCTTTCAAGTTTTTGTTTAAATGTGGCCTAAAATTGAACATTGGGTTATGTTGAATCACAAGTTATCCATCAGAGCAGACTGATATTAATTTGCAAGTAAGTTTATTTCATTACTTTCATTTCTACTCGCAAGTTCCAAAAATGGAGACTTTTACCTCGCTTTCAATTTAATATGGCTGACTCGTGAATAAAGTCCATTATAGTCAGATCGCCTCTTCTTGGGAATACTTACTCCCAATAACCATGGTAATCATAAAAGTCACAGCAGTGATGCTCTGAGGTAAATTCCTCGCAGCAGTATGTCCAATCCGTAGACTGGCCCGGCTCAGGACAGTGGAACGTGTCGGTGTATGACGAATCTTCATAGATGCTCGAGCAATAACCCGCGTAAGCTTTGCAAGGAAATATGAATAAAAAAACAATCGAAACTGAACAAGTTTGTTAATCGATCTACTTCATGCATGACTGTAATCTTCTTTTTTTTAGAACAAGGTTTTTCTTGTATTTTATGGTTTAATTTTAATACGTGTCATGCTAAGATATAGTAAAAAAAGAAAGGAAAATATGAACAAATAATTTAATATATCTAAAATGCAACATCAATATATTTTGCTTGATTATTAATCACACAATATCTTAGATTTTGTTTCTTTTGGGTCGGAAAAATGTTAATCTAATACATGTATTTGATGTTGCCTTCACCGCGGTGTCTTAAAGAACGAAAGGAACAGTACTCTCTAATTTCCAAGGAGTGAAAAAGGGGACTAAACGATTTAGAGTGAACATCACTTTAGGTTGAACTCTGACAAAGTGGAAACTCGAGTGAAACCATTAGATTAAATGAATTTCTTCTTTTCCATAGTTCGAGTCAGTGGAGGTGAATTTCACTTGAATCAGCCAAGTTTGGTACTTTGAACCAGTCGGTCACGATCTTGTCAAAAATTGGATCTAAGCCACTTAAAGCCCCTGTCACACTGTCACGATGTAGCCTCCCCATCACGATAAGACAGTGCTGAGACGCAAGACTCAACGACATCGTGAAACTCGGAACGACAACTGAACTTTATCTGAGCGACTTCTTGAGCGTCGTTTCGTACAGGTCGTAGATGGTCGGCAGTGGACCACGATTAGTTTCAACTGTTGCAACATATCGTGATGGTCGGCAAAATATCCAAAACAGATCAGAGTCTGTTCTCTGTCTGTACTCAAACGGTTGTGTACGTAACGAAGTCGTCACGACATCGCAATAGTCTGTACGAGATCGGCAGTAGTCGTACATGGTCGGCCATTTTTTAAGCTGACTTTGACACGACCATTACGACGTGAAATTCCACAGATGACGTCACTCCGTCATTTTGGAGTCGCTTCGGCATCGGTTCTCGATCTTTTGTGTCGTTACTCAATCGGTTGTGTCGGTACTCTGTCGGTACTCTGCCAGTTATGTCGTAACGAGATCGGAACTCACTCGTGAAAAAACATTCAATTGAACGGATCAATGAGTCGTAGCGAAGTCGTAATATTCGGTTCGAGGTCGTTTGGAGTCGTAGTATTCGGGACGACATCACAGAAATATGAATTTGGCGCCACACTTCCTACGTTTTTGATACGATTTTTAAGAAATGTTTTAATCTCATGGTCTTGATGATGTCTTAGTATTTTGTCTTGGATGTGTGACAGGGGCTTAACTGTAATTATACTCACCACATGAAAATGAAACGACGAGAACAAACAGGGCCAGAAGAGTGCGAGGTGCCGCCATTTTAGGCAAAGATGGAGTGGGACTATTAATCGTGTGACACTGTTTCACGAGAAGAGAACTGTGACGCACACGTACGCGAGCCCGGACAAACTGAAACTCGAATCTGATCATTATGATCACAAGTTTACACAGTTGATGTTGAACTTCGGATTTATGGACTACTGGGCTGCAAATAGATAAACGCTGGTACACAAATAATGTTGTTGCCATCAATCCACTTTTTTATGCAAACAAATGTTTACTCTGATATCATTTGCCTGCGTCAAGATATCAAAGGGTCAAAGTGCATATATAAGTGGGTTTCGAAAACAAAAGGCGTCCACATCCAAACTTAATTTACCAAAAAGTAATTTAAAATCATGTGAAAAAAAACAACTTTCTCCTGGTATATAGCTATATAAATTAAAGGAAACTGAATTGCAATGGCAATGGAAAGAAAGGTTTACTTAAAAACAACAACAACAAAAACAACAACAACAAAAACAACAACAAACAAACAACCCCAACAACCCCCAAAACAAACAAACACATAAACACATAAACAAACAAACACCCCAACACCCCAACAGCCCAACAAACCTTGTTTGGATTCCTGATCAGGAAACTGTGGCGGTACCCATGAGGCAGGTGATCCATATACTCCTTCCCTGTAAGTGTAAGGCTCATGGCAAAGTCCTCGACGAATACCAAGCTGGCATCCTTGTGTTCTGCCTCCAGTGTCTTCTTCACCCAGGCGTATGTGAAGATAGAGGAGTCATACCGTATGCACAGCCTGCACCAGGCAGAATGGCCGTGGCTCTTGGCACTGGGGTGAACGCAGATTCACTCTCTGGTCCCCCAACGAGGGCCTTGTTATAGGGGTTATTGTACCAAACCTGACTGGTTTTGCAGTGTATGCTTTAGTACACTTCACATCAACAGGTTCGCAATGTCTAGACATACAATGATGATCCGTGTTTGTGACATTTAATTATTCAGAGCAATTTTCCTAACGACTTCAACAATTTCAGTAGTTAATAGACAACATCAAATAACTTTTGCATTCTATCCCACAACAGTGGTAGATTCAGAGAGGTGCGTAGGGAGTGCCCCCTCCCAGCAGTGGCCAAAATTTTCTCAAATAAGGCATTTGTTTTCATGTGAGAGAGCCCTTCCTCCCCCCTGGCACCCCCACAACATGCAGAAATCACATTTAAAAGTTGAACAATTATGTGTGCATCTAGTACATGTACCTCAAAAAATGTGTTGCTAGGAACCTTGCTAAACTCTCCTACATACATACATGTACATGTACATCTAACATGAAGTTGTCAAAGAACACAAGGAAATAAGCCTGAACTAAGCTCAACATATACTGAATCCATCATAAAAATGTAAAATATCATTGGGTTACCATGTATTTACTAATTCATCAAAAAACTTTTGACTTTTGCCAGTTGAAAACTGTGCTGCTTAACATTTTCTTCATCTTAACATAACAGCTAGCTGTCTGAAATGGAACAGCTGCCTGAAATGGACCAGTGTACTAGGCAGTTGGTCCAAGAATATTATACAAATATAACATGGTTTGAGGGTGGACAGTCGATATTCGCTCCCCGAGGTATTGGAAGTTGACAAACTTTGTCAACTTCCAATACCTAGGGGAGCTAATATCGGCTGTCCACCCGAAATAAACCATGTTATATTTGCTTTACTATACTTCATACATATTCAGTTGCCGAATTTTTTTAATATATGTATGCACCTAAAACAAAATTTGGGGAAACTTGTACAGCTCACCAAAAGAATATTGTTGCTCAATTTCAATTACTATAGTTTGGTTCGTTTGCAATATAATGCAGTAACTACAGTTGTAAATACAGTTGTTTGTGTACAACTTTCTTTTGTACAGGAGACATCTTTACACGGTCCATACATTTTCTCCAGTGCGGCATTGAGCTCTGGAAATTAACATTTACGCGAACCGTGCAACCATTCATCTCTCTTGGACGATGTTCGCGCGTGTGTACTGGTACTGCACCAGGGCGACAGTTCCTCGATTGCTCTGTAAAGCGCATGCGTAGTAGACTGTCGCATGGGGAGTAGACTGTCGCAGGGGTATAACCCATGCGACAGTCTACTACGCATGCGTATTTACCCTGTGCGTGAATCCTCCTCGCGCGCGCGTTTGTTAAACAGCAAGAATAACATCTGGCACGTGATGATGAATTGACCAGTGAGAGTTCGGCTCTCGATCATGAATATGTACCGGTGTGAGGCATAGTAAACAGCAACTACCTCTGGTACTGTTAAAGTCACAGTTCCTTACGGGACAAAGCGTTCACGATAGAGTTTTTCGTAGTAAGGCACACACTTAGCGATTTGTTCAATGGCCTTAGGATTGGTTACGGATGTCGAAGCTGGCTTGGGCAGGTCTTCGTTCTTCCTGAAGCCACTACTGCTGCTGGCGTTGGTGTGGTAATTACAGTAGAAGGACCCTAAGTGGTCCCCACAATAGATCCATTTGGTGTACATCGGTGAGCCGTCATTCTCCCATTCTATCAGCTTCCTGCTGAAGGGAATTCCAGTGGCCTTGCAGTAGGCAGCCATCACAGTCTCGGGCTGGGAGACCAAATCATCAGCATCCATGACAAACGGTGCCGGATCCAAGTTTTCTCTGACATACTGGTAGAGTTCCAGGAGATCCTTGAAACCCGCGTGCTCCCCCATGTTAGCTTTTTGCCACTCTTCCTTTGCCTCCTCATCAACTAGTGGTTCGGTCGGTCTCCACTCCTCATTGCATTTTCTCCAGGAGGGGATAACCTTGCTTGGATTCCTGATTAGGAAACTGTGGCGGTACCCATGAGGCAGGTGATCCATATCCATCTTCCCTGCAAGGCTGTTGGCGAAATCCTTGACGAAGACAAAGCTGGCATCCTTGTGCTCTGCCTCCAGTGTCTTCTTCACCCAGGCATATGTGAAGATAGAGGAGTCGTACTCAAACTCCGCTCTAGGCAGAATGGCCGGAGCTCTTGGGGCTGGGGTGATGGATGCAGATTGCCTTTCTGGTCCCAAATGGATGGCCGTGTTATAGGGCTCATGGTAAATCACGCCACGTTCTACTAGATTGCTGATGGAGCGCAGGACTGCTGTGGTGCAGGAACGAGGGACTGACCACAGTATAACACGGGGCTGCTCATGAATACTGGCCATGATACTGAAACAATCTGGTTATGGCTTCAAATAAAACAGATGTGTATGTTTTTGTACACTCACATGTAACTATCATCAGGTTGTTCTTTACAGTATGCTGCCTGTGTTCATGGCCTTGTTTGCATGGTCTAGTGCATCACAAATTCACCTTTTACTGTGTGTGATCTACTATACATGTGTATACATGTACCAGTACTTGACCCTTGACCGGTGAATGGCAATCTGGAAATGTACATGTACACACACGAAGCGCACTGTTCCGTATATTTGATCTCCATTTTCGAAGCCATTTTTCTCAATGAGGCCAGTATCATACATTATAATGTGTAGTGTATTTGCTTTGGAAAATCCACTGTGAATAGTTCTTTTCTGTGGATATTCTGTGGGAATGGAGTTTTATATGTAACAGGACAAGTACTGAGTAAAAATATAAATAAACTATAGAGGTTGTAGGAACAACCACACGGTGTTGGGCCATGGATTACCGCAAACTTTGCATGACGAAACCAGCCCTCTTAAGAAAGTGGCTAGTTTCACACTGTTGAAAGCCCCTGGGGAGCAAGTAAACCAAACTCCCCTCCCTGCTCCACAGTCCCAGCGAGATAATGACTTGTGGTTAAATGAAATACCACCTGTTAGCCACACTGCTTTCTGGAACTATACTTTCTGGCGAATTGCGGTTTTATGCTAGCATAACAGATCGTTCTCAGCCATTTATTCACGGATTTTCACATTTCAACATATAAAACAAGTTAACATTTCAGGTACGTCATTATGATAATACTTTTGTTGGCCGACAGATTGAATTTAGCAACCAAATATTATGCTTGAAATCTCTCAGGCAGAGTGACCTTCGCTTCTTTTGGGAACCAATTTATAGAACGAGTGATAATGCATTTTCAAATAATAAGGCACTTCCGGTTTCGACCGGAAGAAAGGGTCACGTGAGTTTACACTTGATACCAAAAATGAAGACCCTGCAATATTGTATCGATTGCCATAAAAAAACAAAATCAAATCTGTAGCAGTTGATTTTATATTGATTTTCAAAGATTAAATCTAGAAATCTTTGCTTGTAATATGATACTTGATGACGTCATTGTGAAGTTATTACCAGAACGTTCAATTGCTATTGTAACTGTGCTATATATAGCCAAATCTTGATTATATCTATCACGGTTGATTTTTTAGCAATTTTTGAAGGTTTAAAGGTCTTTCTATTGTAACTTCCGATCCGATGACGTAATCAATTTTTTTCGCGCACAGGTGTTGTCTGCATATAGGTCATCACGTACATTAATTTTGAAGTGAATACCGCAAATTTCGCCACAGACATCAACTGAAAATGCGTTTTGGACGTTTTTTAACCTGCCGCTAGAGGGCGCTCGAACTGTTCATGGCGTCACTCATTATTTTTTTGAAAAGGTCAATTCTACCACAGCCTAACATCGTTGAAAGCAAGTTCATATCTTTTTCCACTTTCAAATTATGTGTACAAGGCACTTCCGGTTTCGACCGGAAGGAAGGGTCACGTGATTTTGCACGCACAAGATAAATTGAAGATCATGTATTATCATGTCGATTCCCGCAAAATTCAAGTTCCGGTCTCGCACGGTTGATTTTATATTGAATTTCAAAGATTAAAGTTATTATTTTTTGAAGTGACGTCACGTGACCCGTGATGACGTCATAATGACGTAATTGCAAAAAAGCACATCTTCAGTGGATTGTGCATTCATGTATTGACAATTGAAGTTAATATATGTTTTCATTTTGACAAACAGTTCCGGAGAAGAATCTGTCTTGAATAAAAAAAAAAATAATAGTAAACCCTTACAAAAACAATAGATGTTGGGCTAAAAGCCCAACACCTAATAAATTGTAATGCTAATATTAATATAGTGCTTTACAAATGTAATGTACATCGTACATGTATCAACAATCCCAAAGCGCTTCACAACTATTCCCTTGTTCATCAGGCCACGAGACCATACGCTGCAGCCAATATCAGCACACATTCATATCTTCTACCCTCTCACCCATTCGTTCTCCTGGGTGGAGAGAGGCAATTGTAGTTAAGTGTCTTGCCTAGGGGGCAGGCGTGGTTCTACGAGGTTCTGCATTTCAGCGCGCCTCCCTGCAAAAATTTCTGGATCCACCCCCGCTAGTTGAACGGTATTTTAATACTGCAAAACATAAAAGTGGCCCATAATATTCATCACCGCATGCAAAATTTAACCGGCGCGCTTTGTATGCAACTTTTACTATACCTCATACATATTCATGATCGAAGGCCGCACTCTCACTGGTCAAGTCACCATCACGTGCCAGATGTTGGTAAATGGAAATACTGTTGGTAAATGGAAATACTCTAAACTGTAGTAGGGTCATGTTACAGAATCTAAAGTTCTGAAAGCAGAAAGTGCATGGATCTTTTATTGAGAAATAATTCCTTGAGTTAGGGGCCTTAAATTGTGGAGCCTGAAGCTGAAATTGAAGACACAACCAGGGTTTCAT
The DNA here is from genome assembly GCA_029964075.1 of Patiria pectinifera. Lineage (NCBI taxonomy): Eukaryota > Metazoa > Echinodermata > Asteroidea > Valvatida > Asterinidae > Patiria > Patiria pectinifera. Next base: position 45,579,426 of record CM057142.1, on the reverse strand, counting down.
AACTATCAGCATCACCTTGCTGCTGCTTCAATGCAGTCTCTCGTTGTGAGGTAATATGTTGTAATCACAGCCAAGTCAATTCCGATATAAGTTGGTCCTTGTTTTACGGGTAACTCAACCTTGCGTGCCCTAATTGCAGAAATAGTTGGGGCTGTGACAATAAGCTGCTGCATTAACACAGTCTTGGCACTACATAATTAAAATAGCCGGAATATTCACGGGGCATTGATTAACTCCTCACGGCCCAAAAAAAAAAACTGTAATTGAGATCGTGTTTATGTGTTGGATGAACGGTCATTGGTGGATCAAGGGGGGGGGGGGCAACTGGGCCATCCCCCCCCCCCATCAATTTGTTTCTTTTTTAAATCAGAGGAGTGAACATGAACTTTGCATATCTCCCTCACAAGCCAACAGCTTCATATACATGTACCTTTAATTGTACAGTTTTGCTTGGCACAAGACATAAAATACTCAAACTGTCAGGTTATCATTTTATTTGTTTACAAAGTTTCTTGACACGAACACAACTATCTTATCTCAGGTTCGGTAACCTTTTGTTCCAAAAGTCCACGAAGGGTACATGGCATGAATTTTAATCTTGAACACATTTGTCCAAAGGACTCTGAAATGTATGAAAACTATGAGACAATCCCTTTTTGTTACAATGTTTGTAAACTGCCCTTTTAAAATGTTCATTGCTTTTTCTGAAAGGCACTGTTGCTGTAATGTCGTTTACATGTATCGGTAAGGCACCATACTGTTCTGTTTGGGATTGTGGACCTTAAGATTTACTCATTTGAACCATTTGTGCATATATTTGTATACATTTGTAGTTAGCTAAGTAACTACTGGAACAACAAAAACACTTAAAAAGTGTAGCAAAAAAGCAAAAACGCCAGTAGCAACTTTTAATAATAATACAGTTTTTTTCGTGAAAAAGGAAATTCTCAAAACCAAAAAGATACCAAACCACTCTGAATTTGGCAATATGAGCAATATTTCATACACACATGTGCACACAGAAGTATTAGATAGAAACCCAAGAACACATTTCAACAACAGTATTTAAAATGTCGCAGCTTTGGTGTCCCTTTTACACATGAAACTGTGAACTATATTTAGCTGTCAGGAAATTAGTTATATGTTTTATGCTTTGCTACCAAATATTTAGGTAAAAGTCCTATAATTTGAGCAACTAAAATCACTTGTACACGTATTTCACTGTTAGTAATACATGTACTAGGGCAACAAATATTTCAATGTAAAGAGGGACACCAAATTCATTGGCCCCCACATTGACGGAATATTGCCGTATAACTTTCAATGCTGACATGGCAGCCCATAATATTCATGAATGATGGTATTGTGGTGAATTCCATTTTCCTATCATTTTGTGTTCAATAAATCAAATTTGACAGAATGATATTGACTCCACCTCAACTTATTTGAACTCTACTTTCCAAAATTGATTGGTGGAATTTTATGCTAAACACTGAGCAATTTATTGTCATGTGCAGCAGCGTTCCTGCATTTGACAAATTAGGACTCATTAAGGCACAGGCTGCCCAGCCGATTCTGAAGTAGCATATTAGTGTATGTTTACATCCAGTGGTGGTGTAGTATTTGGCTAATAAGTTTGGAAAAGTCATTTGGTCTAATCATGGAGTGGCTTGTGTTTGGATACATAAGTATTTATTGCCTTTTTGAGGACACACAGAAAATGTACGTGTACTGTGTGTAATTCTATGCCCTCTGAGTTCTGTTTGCAAGAAATTTATAGCTCAAAAACAGCTGTTGGGGTTACATAAATTATAGCCAAAAACAACTCCTTTTGGTTGTACCACCAGCAAAAATATTCACATACATGTACATGTAGCTTGCTACCCATGTGTCGAGAGCTGTGTACAAAACATGTAGTGTTAGTGCCCATTGGGTGGACAAGCTGTATCTTATTCAGCCATTTACCACACAGAAATTATGGGGGTTTTTTTGGGGGGGGGTGGGTAGGGGTATGAGTAGGAGGAAAGATTTCTTCTTGTTTCAGAACCATTGGTAGTTCTTTAATACTATTTCATTTTCTGTGCAACTTCAAACACAATGCTTGCATTTCATCAGCGACGTGTAAGGCCTACACTAAGAATCTCATTCTATAAATGAGGGTTAGCCTCGACAATTTCAGTAGTTCATAAACAACATATCAATAACTTTTGCATTCTATCCCACAACAATGGAAGATTCAGAGAGGTGCGGAGGGAGTGCCCCTCCCAGCAGTGGCCAAAATGTTCTCAAGTAAGGCCATTTTTGCACTTGAGAGAGCTCTTCCTCCCCTGGTACCCCCCCCCCACCCCCTGGCAATAACCTCTCTGGATCCGCCCTTGCACAACATCCAGAAATCACATTTAAAAGTTGACAAATTACGTGTGCATCTAGTACATACATGTACATTGTACCTCAAAAAATTGTTACTAGGAATCTTGCTAAACTCTCCTACATACATACATGTACCGGTAGTACGTCTAACATGAAGTTGTCAAAGAACACAAGAAAATAAGCCTGAACTATTTAAACACATACTGAATCTATCATACAAATGTAAAATATCATTGGATTACCATGCATTTACTAATTCATCGAAAAACTAATTTTAAATTAACTAAATTAACTAAATTAAATTTTGACTTTTGCCAGTTGAACACCGTGCTGCTTAACATTTTCTCCATCTTAACAGCTGTCTGAAATGGAACAGCTGCCTGAAATGGACCATTGTACTAGGCAGTTGGTCCATATACAGCAACTTCATGTACATATACCTCTGGTACTGTTAAAGTCACAGTTCCTTACGGGACAAAGCGTTCACGATAGAGTTTTTCGTAGTAAGGCACACACTTAGCGATTTGTTCAATGGCGTTAGGATTGGTTACGGATATCGAAGCTGGCTTGGGCAGGTCTTCGTTCTTCCTGAAGCCACTACTGCTGCTGGCGTTGGTGTGGTAATTACAGTTGAAGTACCCTAAGTGGTCCCGACAAGTGATCCATTTGGTGTACATCGGTGAGCCGTCATTCTCCCATTCTATCAGCTTCCTGCTGAAGGGAATTCCAGTGGCCTTGCAGTAGGCAGCCATCACAGTCTCGGGCTGGGAGACCAAATCATCAGCATCCATGACAAACGGTGCCGGATCCAAGTTTTCTCTGACATACTGGTAGAGTTCCAGGAGATCCTTGAAACCCGCGTGCTCCCCCATGTTAGCTTTGTGCCACTCTTCCTTTGCCTCCTCATCAACTAGTGGTTCGCTCGGTCTCCACTCCTCATTGCATTTTCTCCAGGAGGGGATAACCTTGCTTGGATTCCTGATTAGGAAACTGTGGCGGTACCCATGAGGCAGGTGATCCATATCCATCTTCCCTGCAAGGCTGTAGGCGAAACCCTTGACGAAGACAAAGCTGGCATCCTTGTGCTCTGCCTCCAGTGTCTTCTTCACCCAGGCATATGTGAAGATAGAGGAGTCGTACTCAAACTCCGCACTAGGCAGAATGGCCGGAGCTCTTGGGGCTGGGGTGATGGATGCAGATTGCCTTTCTGGTCCCCTATGGAGGGCCTGGCTATAGGGCTCATAGTAAATCACGCCACGTTCTAGATTGCTGATGGAGCGCAGGACTGCTGTGGTGCAGGAACGAGGACTGACCACAGTATAACACGGGGCTGCTCATGAATACTGGCCATGATACTGAAACAAACTGGCTGTCATGTACATGTACATGTACATGTACATGTAATAATGCATCAACAGGTTGGCAGCATTTGGACAACCAGGCAGGTCTGTGTTTGTGCCCATGAATGGTTAGGGCATACAGTGTCATGCTTCACTGCTTAACCCTAACGAAGGACTCTTTGAGAGTCAAATACCAAAAAACCCAGTTAGCTTTACCAGGGGCGGTTAGGGTTAAAGTATCATAGAGCTATGTGTACATCGTGAAAAAAAAGCTTTTGAAAATGTACTTTCAACAATTCTTTCTGATAAGCTATGTGTAGGCTATGGATTAGTGAACATTTGTACATGTATGTTAATACGTTAGCAGGACTTGTGGATTGTGAACTTGAGAAATATATGCTGTACACAAAAAGTGCTGAAGTGATCCAGCACATTCAATTTCTGTAGCATAACTGGGGCCCAACTTACAGGGAGGCACTTTAGTGGCCTCACTTTTCGGGAGGGGGCACTCAATAGATAAAGCTCATTGTAAAAGAAAAAGTCCCATTTTTGTCCTCTTCTATATTTTTTTATGCCTACCTACCGGTACGTGTATGAAAAAAACAATATTTTGATGCTTTGTGCCTTTAACGATCAAAGGGCATGGCTGAATTATTGTCAGAAAAATAATTTAAAATTGTATTATTGTTTGGATTTTTGATCAGAAACCTCTCTGGTGGTAATTTTACATGCACACACAGTATACCAACATTGGCTGGAGTAGTTGCCAACATGTTTGTTCGCTCGTACCCCCCGCCCTGCAAACAGGACGCAGGGATACTCTGATGAATTCACGCTCTGATTGGATAGATTATGGTGACCTGTGACCTGCACGTCATCACGGCCATCTACTAGGCAAGGTTTGAAACAGCCATTAAGACCCAGTCGTCACTCTTTTATTCCCATTCATAAATGCTTTATTTCGTTGAAAAGCGTAATAATGTGGGAAAATCTGTAAATTGTATTATTGTTTGGATTAATCTGTAAATCTGTAAATTGTATTATTGTTTGAAATAAATGTTTTGTAAATTTTCAATTCTCGTCACTTGCTCAGGCTCCGTTTCGAATTCACGATGGGTCAGATTGCATGATGTGATGCTCAAAATTTGTCCACATCGTTCGCAGTGAAACATTAACAGAAATCACATCCGGTATGAAATGTGCGCATTTTCAAGGGAAAGTTTTCGGATAGCCTTTGCACGCATTGGCTAACTGCGGTCTTAAACGGCTGCAGCCAGATGCTTTATACATAGGTCATGGGCCACTTCCTTCACAAGATTCTGTGAAGCTCATTAGCGTATCCCAGTGCCCTATTTGCAGGGCGGGGTACGAGCGAAACATGTGTGTGGCATGATCCATCACTAGGAGAAATCCTAAACACTTTGATAGTGACTAACAGGGCCAATTTTTGTATGGTTCCCTAATTGATGTGCAGTGTAAAACGTTTGACAATCTACTGTGACTAGTTCTTTTCTGTGAATGTAAAAAATTGTCCTCTTAAACCCACGGTTGTATATTCCCACCCCATTGTTAATGATTGTACTCACCAAGACTTTAAGACTTCGGCCAGGCTGATTTGTCAAAAACAAAATGTGGAGATCAAAAACACTAATTTTAAACTCTTTAAGTTTATTCTCTTTCTCATTATACACTAACGTCTGTGTACATGCCTTGATATTTTAAAGAGAGAACAATGTATCAGTAACACATAACAAAGACAGTGCGTTATTATCCAAAACATATCTTTATAGATGTACTTATTGTACCAAATATCCTGTGAAGTTACATGTATTCTGCGGTGCTGCATTTTAAAATTTTGAACGTAATGTTGTACATGTACATATTTGAAATACGTGTTTTACAAATATCTCCAAAATGATTGAGACTTTTTTTTTATTTTTTTTTTATAGATAAATGGATGTTTCAGCTGAATACATTTGTATATGTACATGTACATCAAATGATAGATTCATGCTGATTCATATAGGCCTATGCTGCCTATCTGCACGTAATGAAGCTGAAGTTGGTCCAATAATAATATACCGGTAGTACAGCAACTAGCTCTGATACTGTTAAAAGTCACAGACAGTACCTTACGGGACAAAGCGTTCAAGATAGAGTTTTTCATAGTAAGACATGCACTTAGCGATACATGTATGTTCAATGACCTTGGGATTAGTTATGCATGTCGGAGCTGGTTTTGGCAGATCCTCCTTCTTCCTGAAGCCGCTACTGCTCCTGGTGTTGGTGTGGTAATCATAGTTGAAGTACTTTAAGTGGTCGCTACAAGTGATCCATTTGACGTACATCGGTGAGCCGTCATTCTCCCATTCGATCAGCTTCCTGCTGAAGGGAATTCCAGTGGCCTTGCAGTAGGCAGCCATCACAGTCTCGGGCTGGGAGACCAAATCATCATCATCCATGACAAACGGTGCCGGATCCAAGTTTTCTCTGACGTACTGGTAGAGTTCCAGGAGGTCCTTGAAACCCCTATGCTCCCCCATGTTGGCATTGTGCCACTCCTCCTTTGCCTCCTCATCAAGAAGTGGTTTGCTTGGTCTCCACTCATCATGGCTTTTTCTCCAGGAGGGGATGACCTGTATAAAACCCGTAAATGAACATCTTATATGAAGTTATGCAACTTATAGATTTGCTATTATTTACTTTTTTTCCAGTAATTTGATAGCAGTCTTGGGTGCTCCTCTACAGAAGGCTAATTTGTCCTTCTCTCGGATGTCACCCCCATTCATATCATTATTCTACTCTTGATACAACCCCATTTTGTTTATTCTATCATTTTGTGTAACAACTTTTTTTTTTGAATGGAAATTAAAACAAACAAACAAACAAACAAACACCCCTACACCCCAACAAACAAACAAGCAAACGAACAAAGTAATTTAATCAGAGGAGTGAAGATAGCTGTAAACTGATGGTTAATCCCCCACTTGGTGCTTGGTGAAATTTGGACAAAAAGTAAGAAAAGAAAAAGGAAAAACAGCGCCCTCTGGAGTCTAATGAGGCCCTACAACCTCTCCCCCCCCCCTTCGATTTTGCACCCCCAGAAACAACTACAATCAAAACAAAACAAAACAAAACAAATAATGCAAAAAACGAACATGTTTTGAATCCGCCCTTGAATCAATCAAGTATGCGAAAGCAGTACCTTAATAATACTTTGAACAAAGTCAGAAACGGAAAACACATTTTCCACCGAGTGATAATTTATTTTTCCCGCTCATATTTCCCCACCCCACGGTAGTTAAATTATTTATTTTGAAGGCATGCAGGTTCGAAGACCGCACATATATTATCTCTTTTTACAGAAGACTTTTGTATTTTTAAGGCTCGACGCTATTTTTAAGGGCTTTGTTGTTAAAAAAAAATGTTGACGTTATTCGACCTTGGCAAGAGCAATGTGAGTATGTGTCTGTTAGGCTGTCGATTGCTACATGAAAACAAATACGATTTTTGGCAATTATCGGACAATGTCTGCCTTTGTCCATGATCAAAAGGACTCAAACAAGAGAGGTTTAAGGGGGGGGGTAGACTGGGCCTTAGCTCCCTATACGAAAAAGCGTAACCATCCCCTCAGAAAAATCTTAGAAGAAAAAGAAATTCGTTTAAATCATGTTTATCCATCGGTTTTGCAACAAAAGCATGCAGTTGAATATTAGCATTTATTTGTAGCACGTCTCTCATGTTCTTGCCAAAATGTTTGATACTGTAGGTGTTACATGTTATTTTTGAAATAGGATCAGTTGGAAAAATCAACATATTTTCGGTAACTGAAAAAAAAATTGGCATTTCATTGTAGGATGAAGAACAAAGTACCCAAATACATGTACATGTACAATGTAATACAGACAATATTTTGGAAGCATTATTTATATTAATATTTCATATACGAATGCTGTATACGCAGCACGTTTAACAAAGGCATTTTGTTTTACTCTATCTCCTTTTGACAAGCTATCAGAGGAGCTAAATAAAGGTACGGTATTATTTATTTACAAATTTGAAAGCCCCTGGCTTTATTATAAGATTTCATAACCAGCACATTTCTGCGTGCAATTATCAAAGAGTAAAAATGATATTAAAATATCAATTTCAGATACCGGTATCAAAATTTACGGCCTTATAATAAAGTGTGTCTTGTAGTCCCGATGTCATGGAGCGTCCGATCATTGCAAAAAATATTACACATCGATTTCATTTGCAAACTAAAAGTAAGCTAAGAACCAGTATAATTATAACAAACAATAACAGTTACACACCTCACAACAGTTTGGCGGTATTTTGCGATAAGCAGATATTTGTCATGCTCGGTGAACTTTGGCCCGCCTGATGTAGGATTTGATGCCGGTGTCCTATGATATTTGGGCTCTAATGAAACCCGGTCTCTTTTATACAGACCCAGATACCTGTCATTGACCTATGAGTTTAGAGTTTAAGCACAGTTCTAAACCCTTAAATGACTTCTTGTACATCTACGCCATGTTTGAGTTTATGAATACATGTATCTACCTGTCACATTTTTAGGTACACAAGCCTTTTTACCATCAAGCATAAGTAGTAAAGGTATATAAAATGATTTACAGGGATGAAGTCGAATTGATAGGCTAAATAAACACTTTTATCACGCTTTTCCATCACGTGTCTCAGAAAAAGTGAATGTATTACACTTTTTTAGTTGAGTTATTAGCGCTAGTTGGCTTTAACACTTTGTGAAAAAATCTAAAACAATATCGTGGACTTACATGTATGTAAAAAAAAAAGCGTTTTAACTCTAAAACCCACTTTAACAGTATAAAGCATGCACAATACTGATGTCTAGTACTCGATCGGATAGCCGGGCTGATTGGTGAACTGTTGGTACTGTCCAACTTTGGGAGGCGGGTTTTGGACGACTTCGTTGTAGGCTGGCGGGGCGCAATAACTTACACCTTGAGCTCCCTGCTGTGGTGCCGGCACAGCTACGGAGGAAAGGAAATTATTTTCAAAGTCATGTCCGTGCTGCTTGTGAGTTTCAACTCACCCCCACCCCCTCCCAAAAATAATTAATTAATAAATAGAAATGCTTTTGAAATTGTTATTTTTTTCTAGCAATATACAAGCGTTAATCACTTTTGAATGAGACATCAAATGAAAAACAAATCAGCCAAAGTTTCGTCATGGAATGGCTAGGCCTATATACTTCACACAAATTGAATTACTTGCAGCCCGACAAATAAAATCGGTTCTCGCAGAGTAAGTTTTAAGTAATTCAAGTAGTAGAACCGGGAACCAATCAAGGCAACCTAAAGTTAAAAAAGACACCTTTTTTTCTTCAGAGGACGGCCATATAGAAAAAGTGGGGTTCGTCATTAAAATAATACATATGCATGTATATAAAATCCGTTATGCACCGTTGACTGTTAAAACTATTAAATTCGTGTTCATGTACACATTTACCCGAAAGGATGACAAATTCCGATGTGCGTTAAAAATATCGCACTGGCCGCATGGGCCTTATTCACGAGTTGGCCATTTTTGTTGGGTTCCCTGAATGTATTTCATTAATTGTTGACTGTTGAATGGGATGGCGCCAGACTATTTATGCAGGCGCAATGCAGCCTTATTTTACTGCAATTAAAAAAAAAATACGGCTTTGAACATTAGGGAATGTTTAATTACAAATTTTAAATTATTCATTGAAGCAGACTGAAACATAAATGAAACTTGCTTTCATTTCTCTTCGCAATTTCCAACAATAATATTTTACCTAACTTTCAATTCAATATGGCCGACTCGTGAATAAGGCCCATAATACGCACCCTCTGAGGGTTGCAGACCAAGGAGGGGGGTTACCATCTGTTGATGGGGGCGCTGTTCAAAACCGACAATGCACACTGACAGACAAGATATGGTGCTTTTAAGGGTGATACCGTACATGCGCGAAATTAGAAAAAGGCCGATGGCACAAAAAGGGCACCATTTAAAAAAAGGGCACTTGTTCAGAAAAAAAGGCACTTGTTCAGAAAAAAAAAGGCCATTAGTTAACAAAAAATGGCACTCTTTAAAAATATTGGGGGAAGGCGCTGTTGAAAAAAGGGCATTTGTCTGGACTCAAGGGCAGTTTTTACAAAATATTAAAATACCACCTTACCCCCCCCCCCCCAGCTGGCTATGCCTATGACTTGGAGAACTGTAAGTATTGTTCCCGATTTTCATTTTTGTTTGAAGTAGGGGTATTTATTAATGGTGTCTGCAGATAGCTACAGATGGGTGGTGCCCAATGACAGGGAGGAGCTGGTAGGGAGGGGGCGGGTGTCACTTACTCTGTACTGTAGAGACTACAACGGGAGGGCGGGGCATCGGCCTCCTTCCTGCGCAGACGCAGCAGACGATCAAGAGAGTGACAAGAAGAGATACGCCGACCACACTACCAAAAGATACACCGACTATGGTGCCAGTGCTGTGCGTGCAAATGATACAAAATAATTATCAACATTTTATGAGGAACAACCATGAGGATTTTCAATCGCTCTATTGACTTTGATTGTTTCGAATTTACGTACGCGTTTCGTTGACCATACAAGCACCTTGGAGAAAGTACTTTTCTTTTGCTTGTGATATTATGGTACAGCAAACATCATTCTCGCATTCATCCTTCGGATATTTTGAGATTATCCCTGAAAGGCGGTATAGATTCGTTGTTATTCACTCAAAGAAAAATTGTTGGCTTAAACAATTTTAAGGCCCATACTCAATGACAACTCCTCAATGGTAAGTATGCCTTTATTGGACCAGTCAGTTCACCAATGTTTTTGCAGTATATAAAATGACTGATCACACGTTTGTGCGAACACGGCAGACATAATGACATATAACAATCGGAAATTTCTGTCGAATCGATCACGATCACTCCATCCTAAATAAATTAAGACTCCTAGAATGATAAACTGCTTCGCGGCTTTGAGACGCAGCTGTTTACTTTACTGTAAACAAAACCCGTAAAAACACTGTCCATTTCCCGTATTTTTTTACGGTTTATAACCGTTATTGCTCGAACCGTCACAAGAAAGAACGTGCTACGTGCATTTCCCGTAAAACTTGGTGCCCTGACGCAGGCTGGGATTCACAATGCTTTGTATTCGTAAATTTTCAAAACCCCTCCTCTTTCAAACCCTCACAACCGCCTAGTTTTTAAAGCTGTGATTCGTGTGCACTCACGCAACGTTCGCTACGTGCTGATCATTGGAACGTTAAAGCCGTGATCAATAATGCTTTAATATTGCGGAATTTGGAGAGCCAAGCAGCTAATCCTGCGGTGTTGACCAGCAATAAGTTCACCCCTTTCTGTGGGATCGGTAAAAAAGTTGTAAATGAAAATTACAACTTACAGTTGCAAGTTATGTTACAACTTAAAGATCGAATCACTTCAAAAAGTGATTTGAAAACCACTATGCGTGTAAAAGACAAGCTGTAAAACGTACATGTATGCATACCCCACTCCCAGCTGCAGTAACTGGAACCTACCCCCCTCCCTACCCCTACACTCGGCTTTGACGCCACCCACTTTGTATTCCATTACTTTACGGCAAATTTACGGGAAATTCGCGTTAAAATTACGGTCACCGTCATTTTTGGAAACCCGTAACTGACCGTAATTTTACGATCTTTTGTTGGCAACCCGTTTGACAGTGCTTTTACCGTAAAATATACGGGCAAATTTTTCACAGTGCAGTACAATTAGAACCGACTTGATATTGGCCTCATAAATCATAATAATAGAAATGTCATGTTATTTACAGTGTTACATTTTTGAAACCATGTCAATGGTAGTTTGATTCCTGGAACAGTCTGGTTTTGCCATGAGACATCACCACTTAAGACAAGACAAGACAAGACAATTGTTGTGTAAACCTGGTCACATGATTCAGTTGATTCAAATTGGCTTTTCACTGGAAGTCTATTCGTGCCTCTGAATGATTAGCCAGTCATTGGTGTTATGAGGTAAACCTATACGATAGCACTGCCAGGCACACTCCACACCAGTCAACAACCAGGCTATATAAGTCAGTCAGTCAGCCAGCCAGCTAGCCAGCCAGGGGAGCAGGGGAGCCAGCCAGCAAGCCAGCCAGACGGGGAGCCAGCCAGCAAGCCAGCCAGCGAGATAGGAACAAAGAGGGTGGCCCTCAAGGACAAGCAAGGACCTTATTTCACGAGGAAGCCATTTTCGACCGTGTTTCCTAAATCTATTTTATTTAAATTGTAACCTGCTAAACGGGAGGTGCCAGACTATTTTATGATTGGTGTGCATTCCAAGCCTCACTTTCAAATTTTTGTTTAAATGTGGCTTAAAACGTTAGGGTATATGTTATAAATCACAACTTTGAAATTGCATCCATCAGAGCAGGCTGATATTAATTTGCAATTAACTTTACTTCATTGCTTTCGTTGCTTTCATTTCTACTCGCAGGTTCCAAACATGAAGACTTTACCTCGCTTTCAATTCAATATGGATGACTCGTAAATAAAGTCTACTAAAGTCAGATTGCCTCATCTTGGAAAAACTTACTCCCAATAACCATAGTAATCACTGGAGTCACAGCAGTGTTGCCCTGAGGTATATTCATCGCAGCAATACGACCAGTCCCACGACTGCCATGACTGAGGGCAGGAGAACGACGGGGTGACGAATGACGATCCATCGTACATGCTCGGGCAATAATCCGTGTAAGCTTTGCGAGGAAATATGAATAAAAGAACAAATCAAAAGTGAAAAAGTTTGTTAATCGATTTAGTTCATGCATGCATATTATCGGTATTTTAGAATGAAGTTTCTCTTGTATTTCATCTTGTATTTTTAATATGTGACACGATAAGATACAGTAAAAAAAATAATTGAAACAAATAATTAACTATATGTAAAATGCAACATCAATATGTTTTGCTTCATTAAGCACACAATATCTGATAATAATTTGTTTCTGTTGTGTCGGAGATATGTTAATTTAAAATTGGATTTTGCCTTTCACCAAAACAAGTGTCTTAAAGAAAGAAAGGAACAGTACGGGCCTACGCTCTAATTTCTAGAAAGTGAAACAGTTAAAGGACTTAAAGGACGGTTTAGAGTAAAAATCACTCTGATTTTAGGTTGAACTCTTAAAAACTATCATTTATGTAGAAACTGGAGTGAAACCTCAAACCTATTACATTGAATGAATTCTCTCCAAATCGTCTTTTCCCTATTTCGACCGTACTCATTTCCTTCAGTACAGGGTGTAAAAGAAAGTGACCTGGATTAACGAGTTTTGCCGAATATAAATTTCATACACCGATGAAGCATGTATAATTTTAAACGAGCATGTTCATCCCCTCATGTGAACAAAAAAATACTGAAATTGTTCCAGAGAACAAAATTTGTATAGCTGTCCATGCTAAAATGCTATTCAAAGTGAGAACAAGAGATTGCACACTGCATGTTTTCAAATTCAAATGGTAACACCAACGGCTCTTTGGGAGTCAAGGACCAAAAAGCCCAAAATTCTAGTGTTGTGCACACTTATTATGGAAAGAAATGCATACATTGCAGGTTACTACTTGGTAGTATTTTGTAGCTTTAGGTGACTTTGAGTCAAGACTGAAAAACTATTTTTTGTCAAACTTTGTGTGTTGCATATTATGAGGAACGAATCAAGCCTTTTTCTGATATGATGAAGATGATTGTTGTCCGTTTTCCTATGCAAGTCTTGGTACATTCATGGAGGTATAAGATGACCTCCATGGTTTATTGTAATAATTAAAAGGCATCCATCGATGCGTATTCTGATCAGTGGTGTGAAGCTGAATTGTATGGTATCCTTATAATAGACATAACTTGTGATTTTAGAGTATTCAAATTACGTGAAAATGTCACTGTTACAGTCAATAACATGTACTTTATTCCTTTGTTTTTTGTTTTTAAATAAATGGAGCGAGCGATATATTTTTGTTAATATTGTTTTCTAACTCGGTCACTAGCTTTTTGACTCCCCCTGTATACATCGTACATTCAGCGCTAACTAATTCGAAACCCTTTCCCAGCAACTCCGACAGTATGTGCCACTGGCCGGCACTATAGCTTAAAGGGAATATACATCATTTGCTTTTGCTGTAATTTTCAGAAATGGATGGAATTGGGGGGGTTGGAAATATATAGCAAATATAGTTACACTGACTTTTTTGAGGTTTTTGGTTCTAAAATGCTGTAAAAACCAAGAAAAGCAATCATTTTCCTGTAGTCTGGTTCCCTGACTCCATTTAAGAAGAAACAGAGCAGTTTACATATATTGGGGAATTGTAAGGTCAGGGAACCAGTCTAGCTGGCTTGTACCCGTTCATAGGTGTGCAATCGATTGCAAACAAGTGCGATGGTCAACTGGGGCCAGTATTTGAAAAAAAAGCCAGTTTTTTCCAACGCTGATCGGCCGATCAGCGTTGAAAATTGATACAAAAATACCACTTTTCTTGAAAATGACAGTATACCAGGTGCCATGATTTTACAGGATGCTTTACACTGTCATTCACTAACAATCCAGCAGGGTATTTCAAAATGATTTGGTAGTTTTATTTTTGGATGTTTGCAAATGTTGTATTTTCCCTTTAACCGCGAAATGGCCGCACAGGCCAGGCCATAGAAAGTAAGGACCAAATTATCGGAGGTTTCTCTGTCTTCGTGGTATGGAATAACATACTCACCACATGAGAATGAAACGACGAGAAGAAACAGGGCCAGAAGAGTGCGAGGTGCCGCCATTTTGAGGGAAGATGGAGTGCGACTATTAATCGAATGACACTGTTTCACGAGAAGAGAACTGTGACGCACACGCGAGCCTGACAAACTGAAACTCGAATCTGATCATATGATCACAAGTTTACACAATTGATGTTGAACTTTGGATTTATGGACTACTGGGCTGCAAAATAACACAAAAGCTGGATAAAAATACGGTTGCCCTCTATCTTCTCTTTGATCTGCACAAATTGTTTATTCTAACATCATTTGCCTGCGTAGGATGTCAAAGGGTCGATGCGAGTTTCGATAACAAAAGGCGTTCACATCCAAAAACTGAATTAACAGATAAGGCATGTGAACAAGTCAACTTTTTACGGGTAGCTATAATTAGAGGGAAACGAATTGCAATGGTAATGGAAAGAAGGGTTTACTTGTTTACTAACTGAATCAAAAGAGGAGTAAAGACGGCTTTTTAAAAACCGATGTTATACTCATCTCCCCTTCTGTGTGAAAGTTGAATAAAAGTAAGATTAGAAAAAGGACAAGAGCGCCTTCTGGTGTCTAATAAGGCCATACTACCCCCTCCCTTCGAATTTGCACCCCCAAAACAAATGCAAACAAACAAAACAAAACAAGAATGCAAAAACAAAATTTGGTTCTGAATGGCCGCCTTAGATTAAACAAGCATCTTGATGTGAACATAAGTAGCAGTGGGGACGGTGACAATGATTAAGCCTACTGCGTAACGTCTTTATTCCTCACATGTTAATTTTGTTTGTCTATCTTTCTTTCTTTTTTTGGCTCCTACAACCTTTTGCCGTCTTTTCATCCTATTATTGCCACTATCATCAGTGTATGTTCCTTCTTGTCTCGCGTCAACTTATCCATTGTAATGTTTTTGTTGTTGTTTGTTTGTTTGTTTGTTCGTTTGTCCTGTGTTGTCTCTACCGGCTGTTTTCCAGAAGCTTCTGCTTATTAAAACAGCCCCATGCTCTATAATTGCTTCTTTAATTTTGCTGTTAATTTGATATCTACTTGTTTACCCTCTTCTGTAAAGTCTGTATTTTTTTCATGAAGCATGAAAATAAATGTGAAGTTGAATTGAATAAACTGCGAATTCAGTTCCTTAATACTTTGAACAAAGTCGGAAACGGATGAACAAATATTGCACTGAGTGATCATTTATTTTGTTCCGCGCGCTCATTTATTAATTGATTGCTAATCTAGCTCTCTAAAAAAGAAGTTAAAGGTAACGTATTATGATTAATGACATTCCACTGTAGCTTATGTATACATTCCGTGCGCAATTTGCCCAATGTCAATCAAAAGCAATAACCCTCAACGGGGCCTTATTATATACGGATAGGCATGGGTTAATATGGGCGATAGGCGGATTATCATTGGGCAATAAATGGTCAATTTTGAACTTCTAAACAATAAATGTTGTCAACTCGTTAATTGACTTTCAGACCTTGCAGTTTTGCAAGGAGCAGGTAGAGGTAGAGATTGAGACCACAGTCCATGATGGCGGCCGGCAGGTAGTAGTTAGCCCAGGCGATGCACTTGCACAGAACATTGGACGGGAAATATCTATCGTTCGGGTTTTCGTCGGTGAGGGCGCTGGTGTAGGCCTCAATCACTGGGACGATACTGCTGTGGGTCGTCTTCAAGATGGGCATGATCAGGGCCGTCTTGACGCTCTGGAAGTGGTCCTCGCCGTACGCCTGTTGGACCTCCTTAGGGGCGGAGTTCCAGACGCTGTCCATCCCGCTGGTGAGGGTGTCCTCTTTAAGCATAGCAGAACTTCCTGTGGTAAATGGTAATGAGTTGCGTTAGTTCATTATTGAAACCTGAAGTCTGTCTCTGGAGATGCTAACTACTCTTGAAAAGATTGTTCCCCCAGCCCACCCAGCCACCCCACTCCCCATTACCCTAGTTATTGTTCGACGCGGAAATACAGTCATGCAGTAATCGATTGCACAGCATAAACCTTTAAGGTGTGTGCTTTTGTTCAACAGGGATACGTACTGGTTCATTTATTATTTACACTTACCCTTACAAGGGCGGATCCAAGGGGGCCACCCCCCCCCAAAAAAAAATTAACCAAATCTTGCTCTCTTTTTTAATGACGTCGCAATAAATGCAGGCACTGCGTACGAGCACCATATTTTCCTCAAAAACATTTTAGTTAAAGTGGTCAGAAATTGCCTCAGATCGCACCACAGAGCATCTAGAATCCAAACATTTTCGGGGCCCTTGAGCGGGCCCCGAATCCCACGCCGTAATTCTTTTGCACCCGCTTTTTGGGGGACCATTCATTTTTTGGGCCCCCGAAAATTGTGTTCTGGATCCGCCCTTTACCTTTAAGGGTTCATAAAGTTGGTATGCAGAATCTTATTGAATTGAGCAATGAGCATGGCTGGGGTTAATGAATTACAAGTCGAACGCCCCAAAGATGGCTGCTGATTGAAATCAAGAATTTCATTCTTATTTTAGGGGGTTTCTGTGGCAGACTTTGACTGACCTGCCGAGAAGGTTCCAGGTTCCACGATGACAGCCTTGACGCCCCACTGGAACATCTCAATGCGCAGCACGTCGGTGAAAGACTGCACGGCGTACTTGGTCATGCAGTAGGCCGCACAGTACGGCGAGCTGAACCGGCCCAGCACGCTGCTCATGTTCACAATCCGACCTATATAACATATCAATCAAAAGAGAATGTTACGGTTGACAGATGTTGGAATCGTCCAGTAAGAACCCACAATCGTGCAAAGATGCCGAGTTATAATACAAGATTCGAAGGGAAACCATTTTGTTGTGGACGCAAGATTATCTGAGTCTCGTCCAGATTTTGTATGCGTTTCGTCTAGATTTTGTATGCGTTTGTCTAAAATACTATGGAGATATTTAGTTCTCAGTTCTGTGAATTGAATGTCCATCCAATTTACAATTTTAAGCTGGTACCAGAGCGCACACTACGGGGGAATCAGGTTGGCACGTGGTTACTGTCCTCGCATTCCATCGATGTGTGGCCCGGTTCGATTCCTGCCCTGGTACATGGTCCACATGGTTAGGTTTTCAGACCCTGCCTGAGTCCGTGGGTTTTCCCCCACAATATTCTTCTAGGGTTTTCCTCCCACCTGTAAAACTGTAGTTTCTTCTCATTGTCTTCTCTAGACAGGTGTGCTTTCGAGCTACAGTGCCTAGGTGACCCTCAAGGAATCCTTAGTGTCAAAAATAAAGTCCATTCAATCGATTCAGAATGGCTGTTCACTGGAAGTGTCTTCGTGCATGTGGCATACGCAATGGGCCGGACTTTAGCCCATTCATTTGCGGAGTACCGCTGGCAATCCTTCGAACCTTTGGGCAAAGGAGAGATTTAAGCAATTCTCATTCACTTAGTGACAAAGTGGATCAGTGAATCAGTCAGTCAGATATAAAGAGAAGAATTATAGGCTGGTCCTCTATGACCAGCAATAACGCAATTATGTACCTTTGCTTTTGCGTATAAGAGGCAGGAACGCCTTGGTCACCCGGACCATGCCCCATACATTGATGTCCATCACCTTCTGAAATGCGTCCATGGAGATCCATTCGACTACTCCGAACACTGCCACGCCCGCGTTGTTCACCACTCCCCATAACACTGTATAGTAGGCGGGGCAAACAGGGTGTGATGAGGGTTATGTCAAACTTTATAAAAACGTTAAAGGTTAACCCCCCCCCCCCCATCCCCAGACGTACCCATTCCAAAGTCTGTTCTAGAGTAAAACACTTTAGTTTGCGCTCAACGGCGACTGGCGGATCTGCATATTCATGGCGCGGCTGAGGAGTTGATGAAGCCCGGCTAGAACCATTTTCCAAGGGGATAGTTTAGATGTTAAAGTCATAGATTTACAATCAAAGCAAGAATAGACGCTGATTTATGAAAGAATTTAAACCAATACAGTAAGGTCTAAATGATTACAATTAGTAGAAAATTTGGTAAGCAACTCCAACTTCCACTCCACCCTTCCCTCCCCCATGTATCAAATTTGACAAAACGTCTCACCATCTCCCGATTTGTCCAATGTTGCCTCCACAAGAGAGACAGCCTCTTTGACCTCCTTGTCGCTGGTCACGTCCAACTGGATCACCGTCAGTCTCTCTGAGCAGTCCTGCCTGAGCCCTGCCGCCCCCTCCCCGTGCTCGGACAAACACCCAGCGAACACCCGGAACCCAAGCCCGTCCAGCCGCCTGGCCAGAGCGTTACCCATCCCCGTATCGCAGCCGGTGATAAGCACGGATTTGCCCCGCGTGCTGGCGATCTTGCCCCCGCTCGTCACCCTGGCGGCGATGAGGTACGAGGCGACGACAAAAATGACGCTCCCGAGGCATCTGGAGAGGAATTCCTGACTGATCAGGGGAACTAAGAACCGCACAGAGGAGTAAGAGCACAGGAGAAAAATTGCCACAGCTTTAAGAGTCAGGTTTGCCATGGTGAAATTATTTGGGCAAAAAAAACAACCCAAAATACTCGCAAGCAACTGGCTCAATGGCAATTGAATGTCATTGAACCACTGGCCTGTTATCAACCCTGAGTTAAAAATAGTCTCTGTACTTCGCCCATGTTAATTTTAGTTCAAGGTAAATATGTACATGCAGTGCAATTTCTGTACAACTATTGTACGAGTGACAATAGATAGGCCCCTAGCTGGGGCATCCTTGTTAAGCCCCCTAACAGAAGATAATATAAAAGGATTTGTTGAACAAAATTCAAATACTCATGTTTTATAAGAACTGCATCCTAGTCATTTCTTGAACCATCGCCAATGGAAGCAAATCAGCCAATCACCTCTTTCTCAAAGCACCCGAGCAAAGACCCCATTATATGCCATTCCATGTTCGGTTTCTGCAGCAGATTTACGCAGCTACAATATCCCAGCCTGCCAATGCCGATTGCCGATCGGTTCCTGATCCCCCTACCCCCACCTCTCCGACGAGCAGCCTCTCTCCACCCGGCTCCCCCACCGAGCTCTTGAAAGTAATACACTTCAAATTATTGTACATTTATAGAGAGTTCTGACGGTCATGAAATTTGGAATTGAATATAATTATGGCACTGCACCTCTGGCAAGGTTGGGGCTTCCAATTCTGAGCATTATGGATGCAACTTGGTCCGAAAGTGGCGCTATAGGCCATGTTGTGGAGGTATCCTTGTTCAAAGTGGCTACTTTTCCAGTTTGGGAAACATCACCTTCGTTTTAGGGGTCATCTTCATTGGGTGAGAATTTCTCCAAAAAGTCATTCGGCCTGAATATACTTGTGAGAGTTCTGAGTATTTTTAAAAGAATTTTGAAGTGAATTTATCACTGGTGTCTATGGGAATTTATTTACTGGGCTGTGGTTGCATTTTGTGGGCCGTGAACTTGAAAGTTAAGTTGTTAACAATTAAGAAGGGCAGATGCCGCGTACATGACTGCCTGCTCGTATTTCTGTGTAAGATGGATGAAACTGGGCCCTAAAATTGCTCTATTTTGCAATTTTAGTGAAGGCATCATTTTTCAAGTTGGTGATGGGCTTCACTACTACGTTTAGGGTGTGATCATCTTTGAGTAGAAATTTCTCCCAAAAGTCATCGGATTACCCCCAAACAAATTGAACAGAAATTCAAAGATGATGAAATAAGCTTTAGTTCCATGTGTCCAACACCTTGGAGAGTTGTGTTTTTTTGTGTGATTTCTGGAAGTTCGCCGGATCGGATTTCATCACCGGTGTCTATGGCAGTTGATTTACAGGTCTAGTGAATACAAGTGATAAACACTCAAAATATTATATAATAGAGAGGTCTGAGAGCCATGGAATGGGGGGGGGGGGTTGAAGATAAACATGAACATGTATGGCATTGTACCCCCGGCCCGGACGCGAATTATTTTTTCCCCAAACAACACCGCATGTTTGTTGAGCGCCCTCTACGATACTTTTATGATGTCGTTTGGGGGAATCGCCGCCCGGACTTGGGGCTTCCAATTCCTAGCAATTTGGATGCAATTGGGCCCGAATGGCGCTATTTAGCCATGTTGTTGAGGGATCTGTTTTTCAAGCTACATGTAGCCTAGTATGAGAAACATCACTCGTTTTAGGGGTCATCTTCTTTGGTTGAGAATTTCTGGAAAAGTAGTGGTCAACCGATCAAAATTTGAAAAGAAATTGAAAGATGACATGTTGATCATCAGTTTTCTGTGTAGTCTAAACACATGTGCATGGGCGTCGCTAGCATTTTTTCTAGAGGGGGCAAAGCACATCCCCCCCCCCCCGAAATCCCTGTACTTTTCCAGCATATTCTATATTCATATTTAACCCATTGCAAATTTGACTTGCGAAATAATAAATACAATTCTCGATTGATAATTTTTCGAGGATGGGTAGGGACATTTGCCCCCCCCCCCCACCCATTAAATTAACGGCAACATGACTTCGCGCTTCATTTTCTTTCTTATTTCCTCCCTTAATTGGGGTTGCTTTTCCGGGGAGCGCCCTCTTAGCCCCCTCGCAACGCTCATGCATGAGTTCTGACTTGAGACGCCCCGAAAAGCGCCCTCATGCGCCACATTTCCACAATTGTATCCGATTCCCAGACTTCTAGCAACCGAAATACGCCGTTAGAAAACGTCCTTTTAAAAGTGTACCCGTCTAAAAACTGGAATGCATAAGTCGCCGCGGGAAAGCGCAGAAGTTGCAAATCCATGTGCCCAAAAGTCCAGAAGAGCTCCCCAAAAGTTCAATGTTTGTCAGTATTCTGCTTTCCCATTTGATTCCTTTGCAACTGCAGCGTTGGAGGAACATAGAGGAACCAAGGTGCTATTCGTTTAAAATTTACAACCAAGTTGTGTGAACATGCTGAAGGCCTATTTTTTAGGCCCATGAAAATGAAAAATTGGAACTTAGATTTGCGTCCGAAAATGTTCCCGGTGACAGGAGGCTTTTTTTTCATTGGAAAGATTTCCATATCTGGCTATCACTAATTTTTCCGTTCAGTAACTTATCAGCCATCATTACAAAGTGATGGACTCCGTGATGACACATTTGTGCTAATGTGTCTTAAAATTTAAAAAGTCAAATTGAGCAGGGAAAATATTGAAGTATTTACTGAGAAATCACTTGCACGACTTAGAAATTTTCAGACCAGTCTCATACGGTTTGTGCACAGAGTGACAAGTGATGGTCAGATGTGGGAATCTTTCTCTCATTTTTCATTATTCATGATTTTAGTGAAAAATCAATCACTTGACCATCTTCTAAATTGTGGCGGTGGTGGTTGCCCTCCACGCCACGGAAGTAGCTTGGGTAATCCTTAGCTGGAGTTACCCAGCCCTAAATTTTATCATTGGGTTGTCATCTAGGGCTGGAGGACATTTTTCACGCGAACCAGCAGAGTTGGCAGGTCCCAAAAAAGATTCGAAAATTTCAACTGGAACTCACCCAAACCTTGCCTGGAATAACCATTACACAGGTCCTTGAAGTAAAAAACGGGAAAAGTTCCATACTCGGATGTCAATTTATCTGCTGCCAAACATATTTATTGTCACCTCACCTTGTCATTTGAACCAAGAGAAATCCAGGAAGCTGTGTAAAGATGAAAAAAATTTACTCAAAATGTGTTTTTAGAGCACATTTTGGATGCATACGTCGTGCAGAACTAACTTAAAGCAGCCGGTCAAAACTGATTGTAGTGGCTGAAAAGACAGCGGTACGTCGCATGAGCCTGCCAATGATAGTGCACTACGTCATTATGAATAATTATTTTCTCATGAATATTTAGTTTATTTCAATGGATACTTCAAATACGTCCAAAGATTGATTATTGCAACAGCGATCGTGAGCGGCCTAGCGGTTAAGAGTCTCGTATATCAAGCAAGCGTCAGAGGTTCGAATCCCGATGAAGTAACTGACTGATTAATAAATAGAAGTTAAGGAAAGGAGAGGGTGAGAGTAGAGGAGGGAAAGTGGAGGAATAACCATAAAAGATGTAACTTTTGGCGCTAGAAAATTAGTTGTAAAAAGTGACGTCCGAGTACGGATTTTTTTCCTAAAAAACGATCCACTATGAAGATTCAGCCTACAATTGCAGTAAAAAAACGAGACATAAACCGACAACCGTGCAGTCATGGCGAGGCCCGCAATTAGATTTTTGCACAGCGCGTTTACCAGTTCGTTCTTGCCGGCTGCGCTGGCTGATGGCGCATGACGTCACGCGAAAGCGGATTACCCGACGACTGTTGAGGTTTACCACTTGCATCATAGCTGCGATACTGGACGGCAACCAAAGTTTGCCGGTTATCGTGCATGAAACAGTCGTCGGGTAATCCGCTTCTGCGTGACGTCATGCGCCATCAGCCAGCGCAGCCGGCAAGAACGAACTGGTAAACGCGCTGTGCACAAATCCAATTGCGGGCCTCGCCATGACTGCACGGTTGTCGGTTTATGCCTCGTTTTTTCACTGCAATTGTAATCCTTATCTTTAGGACACCTCTATTTTTTACGAGTTCTGTTCAAAACTGACTTTTGCAGATGACTGTCCAGTACCAAAGTGACTTTTGCAAGCTAAAGCAGTCTTTTTTCTTCATATAAACTTGTGTTAGTTGTAATTTTGAAAGCACTTTCACAGAAAATGTGACTTTCCTACCTTTTTTGCAGCCAGGTGCAGTGTAGTTCTCACAACACGAGTGAAAGCCCTACATAATGAAAGCTTGATGCTGATTGGC
This sequence comes from Patiria pectinifera, assembly GCA_029964075.1. NCBI lineage: Eukaryota > Metazoa > Echinodermata > Asteroidea > Valvatida > Asterinidae > Patiria > Patiria pectinifera. Next base: position 45,556,171 of record CM057142.1, on the reverse strand, counting down.
TGCTAAAAACATAAATAAGATGTTTATTTTTTTATCAGCCAATCAGCAAGCTTTCATTGCATCAAGCTTTCATGTTTGCCATGATCTTGGTCGGGCGGCCATTTCGGAGGGAAACAAAAAAGGGCCTCCCGCTTCCTTTTTTCAAAAAGGCAGGATGCTAAGCATGTTTTTTTTTTATTTGGCCTTGGGCCAGGGAAACACGGTTGACTGCCGTTACAAAAGCCAATGCATTAAAAAAAATCAGAATTGCAAAGTAACAATTCAATAACTAAACATGGGCTGATTTTTTGGGTCCATGTCTCATTCAAAAGTGAATAACTTTTGTATTGCAAGAATAATAGCAATTTCGAAAAGGAATCTATATTTCGGGATGAAACTTGGAAAAAAAAACACGGGAAATGCAATTTTAACTGGAGCTTGAATCTAAAGCTGCTGACAAACCCAGATTTTATAATCATCTGTTTGTCTTTGTCCAGGCCATGATAGCGGCCAGTGAACCTCATGAGTTCATTCCGTTTGGCCGCCAGTTCAGCAGAGGCCAGTCGGACCGCACAGGCCAGCCTGCCAGCCAGCAGGGGGAGACAGCCGGTATTGAATTGGACCTTCCCATCACTGCACTGAGGGAAGTTAATATCAGCGATGCCTCTCAGGTAACACGAATCTTTGTGTACCGCACGCAGAGAAACCAGCTGTTTACCTTTGTACCTCTGTACTCCGTTTCCCATAATTTTTGTTGCATGTAGCGCAGTGGCATCCTCAAAAGGGCCATTCAATTTACACAATTTGTAAGTCAGATAGTCGGGGAGTCAGTCAGTGAGTCATTTAGTGAGTCCATCAGCGAGTCGGGGAGAGTCAGTCAGTGAGGCACAAAAAGGACTTCAGGCTGGCCCATCTTGGACCAGCAAAAATTAACAATTTAAAAAAACTTGAAATGCACATTCACCTTACCCTGTCATTGCAACAAATGTCATGTTAAAATAATGGCATCCATCATCCATTATAGGTGGCATGGGTGGCTTGTGTGTAAAGCGCTCGCCTCTCACCAAGGTGACCACGGTTCGAATCCTGGCCACGGATCGCATGTGAGTAGAGTTGTGCGTTGGTTCTCTCCTGTGCCACAAGGATTTTTCTCCGGGCCCTCCGGTTTTCCTCCCTCCGGAAAAATCAAACACTTTCGATCTCAGGAAGTGCTCCGTGGTCATATATGGGTCGATGTGGCCGGCAGCCATAGGCGCCTGTACGTGCCAGCGGCCCGACCATGTTTTAATCGCGTCCTTCGCAATTCAGCATACCAGCTGCGAGTAAGGATGATTAGCCTCCCAAATTATTATTATTATTATCATGAATTAATCCAAGTCGTCTTGGATTGTTTGTTGCAGAAGGAGTTTTGGCACATTTCGCAGAATCGCAAGACCGACGGCGAGGATTTAGACTATGACGAGGAGATCTACATCAAGGGCACGTCGGTGGTGTGGAGTCGGGGGTGCCAGTCACAAGCTAGACTGGTCCAGAAGTCGTATCAGTTAGACTCGCCCATCATTGAGGTATGGACCATGGTACCCCCCTCAACGGTTACAGAGGGAGAGTATGGGGAGACCACTGGGAGGGATATTTAAACGCATTGCTGGCGACGCCTGATGCTAACGTGAAGATGCCATGGGTTTGTTGAAGATTCAGGATGGAATAAATCATATGTACATGTCCATGTAGCTCACACCATAGGCACATGAAGCAGTAATGCACATGCGGTGTATCCATCCCACAGGGAAATCTTGAAATAGGTCAAAAAGGTGCCATGCCATCCACTGTCCAGGAGTCCAAGATGCCTATCATTCTGATTCACCAAACAGTAAAGACACTATCATTCTTTAATTCTGGGGCGGCAAATCGACGCAAGAAACTTATTTTTGTTTGATGAGGCGCGGACAAAGTGTCATTAGCAACACCCTAGTACTGTTAGAGAATCTGTTGGGTTTAGTTTCAGCTGCCTGTGGAATGCTCACTTTTATCAATGTGGACTCCGTGCACAAGTACCGCGACAACAGTTACAAGGGGAAAGATGGAGGAGACTGCAGTCAGAATAAAATAAGTTGTGTGTACATGGTACAATAATCGTGAGAACCAGTGTGTGCACGTGATGTGTCCCTTCCACACTCTGGCTGTCGAAAGTGCCATCTACTGCAGAATCGATTCCTGAAGTGACCCCAATGCATTGTAACTTGCAAGCATGTAGAAACCGAACAAAAGAAATATTCACTTTGAAGGGATTGAAAAAAAAAACACAGATAGATATTCCGGTACAACCCAAGGCATCAGATCGACTGAAACCCAATTTCATGTTGGCATGGTTGGGTCACAGATGTGAATAGTGAGGAAAGTATCACTGTTGTCCTGAAGTTCAGATCATTTTGAACTTGTCAGCTGAACCATTGCCTAAAAAGTTGGTTATTTTCCAAATGCATTTTGTTTTCCAGGCAGAGTGGGTGACGTTCAGGCTGCAAGACACCAAGGGAGACCCTCTGGAGGAAAGAACCCATCAAACAGGTGTGTGTAATAACTACACCTGCATATTACTTCAAGTTTTCCCAGCCAATTTCAACAAAAAGTTGATCAATTTTGATACCTGGCCCTTTCAGTTTCATGTGATATTAAACGCTACCTTACATCAGCATGTAATCGTCAAAAGGAGCCATTTGATTTTATTGCTTAACATTCTTTCCTCTACTAGGTTCATTCAATTTCATATGGTCATTAAGTTTGTTTTTGTCAAAGCTAGTATCAAGAGATTGATCCAGAATTGGGGGTGGGGGGTGGGGGGGATCAAGTCACAATTTGGTGGGTCAAGCAGATTTTACGGAATGCATCATAGGTGAGTCACCCCACTTCAAAGGGTGTGCTACAATCTGTGAATATTGGTTCCAAAATGAAAATGTGCCTAAATAGATCAAGTATGCAACTGGTGCGTCACTATGCTCATGCAGGGGGTGTGTAGATTTAATTTTAAAAAAAAGGAAGGATGAATCACTATAGGACAAGAGTGAGTCATTGATTATTGATCCACTGCCAATGTTTTTTATAATTTTTCCATTTTATAATGACCCTCACCCCTGCACAAAAAAACAACCATAAGACGATCTCGCCTTCCAAGTTTATACAAGCTTTCGATTCAGGATCCAACATGCAATCTTGCTAACCCCCCCCCCCCCAACCTCAGGACCTGAAGAATCCATAATCCAAGTAAATAAAAAATTATAAGCCTGAGCTGTAGAACTACTGAAAAGTGTAAGACTCTTAAGACCACATCCCACTTAGTGTTAGTCAGTGATGACCAACTTGGATAAGACTCTACACTCTATCTTTGCTTGTCTGTTTGTAGGAGAAGCAGTACCAAGTATCTGCATCACCCAAGCGGCTGTCCTGAATGTCTTCACTGAGGGAGGGGACCAGTTCACAGCTTCCCTCCCATTCCAGGTACCAATTGGCCACATTTTTTCACAGCCCATAAACATTTTAAAACAAATATCCATTTTGTGAACCCATAGTCATAACTTCCCAGGGCGGTTTAAAGGGAAGATACAACATTTGCAAACATTACAAAACGAAATGATCAAATTATCACAAAATACCCTACTGGATTGTTAGGGAATGACAGTCTAAAGTATCCTGTAAAATCGTGGCTCCTGGTGTGCTGACATTTCCAAGAAAAATTGTATTTTTCCAACGCTGGTCGGCCGACCAGCGTTGGAGAAAACTGGCTTTTTTTCAAAACTGCTCCTAATTTTTCATAATTAGTTATTCCGTGTTTTCTTTGCAATTGATTACACAACTGTGAAGGGGTACAAGCCTACTAGACTGACTCTATGATCTTACAATTCCCCAAAGTATAAATTCTCCGTTTCATCTTAAGTGGGGTCAGGGAATCAGACTACAAGAACATTAATGGTTTTCTTGGTTTTTCCAACATCTACAAGCCCAAAACGTGAAACAAGTCATTTTAACAATATTTGCTATAACATACTAATCCTCCAAATCCATTTATTTCTGAAAATTGCAGCAAAAGCAAATGTTGAACATTCCCTTTAACTTTTTCTATTAGTCAAGAACCCATCACATGGGCTATTTTATACTGCCGTTTAAAGGCATATAGGATCATTTGCTTTTCATGCATGTTGCTTGTTCCAGTAATAACACCACTCAAAATCAAAAGCAGACTGTTTATAAAAACCTAACCAGTTGAAGTTTCAGCTCGAGAAAACAGTGAAAAACCATGCAGAAACACGATTTGTCAATAGCAGCCTCCATTTCCAGAATTCAGTCAACTGACTGATCGTTGGAAATCACCTGCGTTTCTAGATTTCTTCTAGATGACAGCAAGCCAGACGGAATAATTTTATGGGGGATTTAGTACCAGTACAATCTTTAATCCAAGTAAGCTTTTGGATTATTATTCAGTTGGTTACTTTTGGGATAAATGCAAATGATCCTATGTGCCTTTAAACACTGCTAAGCCTCCCAGTTTCACGTAGGAATTTTGATTGTGTTTTTTTTTCAACCAGGTTTCCCAATCCTGGAGCATGAACCAAGGACTGTTACTGGAAAGATCTGTATCCAACCAAGAAATAACAAGTCCTAAAAGGTCTGTCTTTGTACATCTGAATGTAGTTTTGCTCACAAATTCAAATTACTAAGCGATTTGTTACACTCTGCCTTTTTCAAATTGCAAAGAAAGTAAGTGATTGAGTTACAAAGTTCTCAACAATGATATATAAGACATCTTCGCACGAGAGCACTTCAAGTTGCCTTTTGCTCTGTGAACAAGGATTCTAAATTGACGGGTGCCTTAGCGGTGACCACACTGTTGGAAAAGTTTGTATAGTTCGGGAAAGACCGATTTGTGGGGACTTCAACTGTCCCCACAGCACCTTTGGTCCCCATAATAAGTTTTGTTTGTTATTTTTATTATATTATATTATTATAAATGGTTTATTGATAAAAAGATTGACATGGCAGCCCGAGGGCTGAATTACATCAACATTTACAAATATTCAAATAGACGTAAACATGAAACATTAAAAAGACTGGTAATCGACAAGAGAAATTAAGCCAAACTATATAAAATATATGCACGTTTGTAAGTACGATTAGTATCAAACAATAAAAGGACAAGACAACACAGAACAAGACAAGAAAAAAAAAGGGGGTAGACAAGACAAGGCAAGATATTTATCAGGTGTGTTGTCATAAAATCTACGAAAAAAGACGTGGGGAAATTTGTGCAAGGGAAATTAGGAACGAGTTATGGGGACTTTCGACTGTCCCCACTGTGACTTTTACCCCCACAACTATTTCTCATCCGGTGTGTGGTCCCAACAACTACATATTACGTATGTGTGTGTGCTGCTGCGCAATTGATAAAACTACAGGACATTTGTAGAACTGTCATCGTAAAGATGGAGCAGAAGCACTTGGTGACACACTGTATTGTGCATCCCCAAAATCGCAAACTTTTAACAATCAGATTTTTTAACCTCACATATGCAAAGACACAACATATTTTTTCTTAATTCTTTTGAATTGTAACATTAATGAACACCTTGATTTTTTTTTACAGGGAATCAGAATGTCTGCCGACATTATTCAGTCTTCAGCATCCCTTAGACGAGCCTGCCCCGGTCATATGCAAAACAGGAGGTGGGTGAACAAACAGGCCAAATTCTTGAGCAAGTGCTGCCAGATTTGGTCTATAAATAGACGTCAATCCAAGGTCAAAGATGTAACCTTAAACATTGCTGCAGTGGCAAAATTTCTCTTCATAATCTGTATGTTTTAGATTCTTACTTCATTGCACAGGATTTTTCTAGTGGTTGTACCCAGATAAATGCCTCGCTTTAGTGCCTGATTTACTGAAAGATATATGGCCTAGTTTTATAACGGCACCCAAAACATGAGCATAGTTGAAAAAACACAAGAGTAGTGAAGGATGCCGATTGGTTTGATGAGTTGGTAGAATACTGGGCTTGAGTGACAGAGGTCTCAGGTCCAAATCCTGTCAGTCACAGTTTCTCTTTTCATTTGAAGAGGGTGAAATGTGATACAATGAATGAACATAATCAAGTTTGAGCTATATTGGCATTCCACAGGATAACAAAAGTTTATTGAGCATATCTTTTTTTGTTTGTTAGGACAGATATATAATGATAAATGGTCAGAAAATGAGCAAAGCCTGACCATAATTTCACTCTTCTGATTCAAATCCTTTGCTATAGGGGTTCTAAAAGAAAATGAAATAACTGAATGCTTCCTGATCGTTAACCCTAACTCTCTTGCGTCTTTTGCTAGGAACTGGACCAAGTCCATCAAAATCCATCAATCACTGTGCGTCCAATTCAAAACTGTACATGACATGATGGAATCCACCACTGACGCACTGGTTGACATTCATGGACTTGCTACACATGGCTTTTATCACAATAGTAGTACAGGAAGCTAGGCCAAATCAATCGGATACCCCTAGCACTGCTTCAGGCCATTAGGCCCAAGTCCATCATACTCCATCATTATTTAGTCACGCCAGGCCTTCTGGACCAAGTCCCCCAAAATCCACCAAACTGGGGGGATGGATTTTGATGCAGTTGGGGTGGTTAGGGTTAATGATCACAAAAGGTTGATATTATCTGCTGAAGTTTGCGCAAGTTCCTTGACTGTTAGAATTTTGCTAAAGTCATTTTAATGTCAATCTTCACCCTCCAGATGCCATACATTTTGCTTTCTATTATTTTAGGGGTGTGAAATCTCAGCTTTAAAGCTGATTTCAGAATTTTTTGTTTTGGATTTTAATTTTTTCCCCCTCACTTGCTGTGTACAAAAGTATAGGAGATTTCCAAAGTTCAGCTTTCTTTATACCTTTTTTCAGCTGTTTTCAGCTATTTTTATCAGCGGTCACTCACACCCCTGATTGCTGGTCCCCAAGCTCAGGCCTGGTGTCCACTTTTTACCTATCTGACTGACTGCTACTTGTGACTTAGACTGGTGAAGAGAATTGAGCAGTGCCATTGTATAGGATAACCCCATACAAGTAACGCCAATCCATTTGGGGTAAATCCGAATCCGAATGGGCTAAATCCGTGTCATTGTGTAGACCAGATGCATGAAAAGACTTCCCTAGTGAATAGCCATTTTAAATCAATTGAGTAGAATATTGTGCGCTCTGAGCAAGCTTGTCTTTACGATTCGTTCAATGACTTTTTGTAGGTGTGGGAAGCACAAAGATCGGCTTCATGACAGACTACTCTCAGCAGGTCATTTTCACGACCTCTGACCCGTCCCTGGTGGTGACCTTTGACTCGGCGATGGGTCTGCACACTGTGTGGTTACTGAGATACGCTGCTGCTGAGGTAAGTGTATGCTGTTTCTGTGAGTGGAATCATTTTTAGTATGTGTATTATAGTTGTGGATGTAATCTACCTTCGGTGGTATTAAGAAAAATCAGGGTAGAGCACTGATATGGGTATTCCGGTGGTCGCAGGTTAAAACACTGCTCCATTCAACTTCTTTGTTAAATTTTATGTGATGAGTCGTATTATTATTTGAGCAGTATTGGCATGGTCCCTGTAACCTAAACAAACAGAATTTTCCCTTTTCCCCTAGCATCTATGGACACAAAACTTTGAATCTGGCCAATGGAACAATGTCTACTACTAATAACTAGCCCCCACCCAGTTCAGTCCATTTTTAAAATTACAACAATGCAAACAATGTGTTCTCCCTTTAATATCAAAGCCTGCATGCACATCTTTATATTTGCTTTGTACAATCTGACTCTTACCATATTTTTTTTGTCTGTAAAACATTCTTTCAGGAAATCTGTGTAGCCTCCAAGATCCTGGATTTGAACACCACCGCGGCCAACCATGCCCAGACCCCACGGCATAGCTACAGCTCAGGCACCCTAGCCGGCCTGAGCACCAGCGCCCAGTCCCGCCTGAGCCTGTCCAGTCTCTCTCCCAGTGCCTCCCCTTACCGGGGACTGCCCAGCAGGATAGCCTCGCCTCTGGTGTTCTCCCGGCCGCAGAGCCCGGCCTTGTCTGTAATGGCAGCTCTCAGGTACCAACTTCCAATCAGTGTTGGTGTCAAGTCCATTACAATTCCATTAGAAGTCCACCACAATTCTATCACAAGTCCATCACAAGTCAATCGCAGGTCCCTCACAAGTCCATCAAGTCCATCACAAGTCTTTGCAAGTCCGCCACAAGTCCATCACAAGTCCATCACAAGTCCATCACAAGTCCATCACAAGTCCATCACAAGTCTTTGCAAGTCCGCCACAAGTCCATCACAAGTCCATCACAAGTCCATCACAAGTCCATCACAAGTCCATCACAAGTCCATCACAAGTCTTTGCAAGTCCGCCACAAGTCCATCACAAGTCCATCACAAGTCCATCACAAGTCTATCACAAGTCTTTGCAAGTCTGTCACAAGTCCATCACAAGCCTATCACATGTCCATCACAATTCCATCACAAGTGGGAACTGGGAACTAAACAAGGTTTCAGTTCCAGCATGGCACATTGGTTTCGGTATGTGTTGAGAAAAAAGTGTGTCTTTAGGACTGTGTATCATATTCAAGGGACTGTTTGAGATTTTTACTCTACGTACGAAGCCCTGAACAACACCAATATTCCATCACGAGGAAAATTCAACTGCTACAATCCCTCACTTTAAGTACTGTTACATGTTGGTCCTTGGAAAACTGGTGCTTCCTTTATGTGATTTGAAATATGAAATTTATTGAAACATTATTGAAGCTATGAAAATATGAGTAATTTGATTTGGCATACAGTGAATTATAATGAATGTGCTCTTCTCATATATCCTGGAAAGCATGCAAACAATACATAAGTTGCCAAAATTTGTAAATGATTTCTCATTGCATATGCAATTAAAAAGAACCCAAAATGCTGGCAGTGTTGATTTCATCATGTAAGTTGAATGCACCCCATTGAATGCTAGCCTTTTTTACCCGTCCACAGTCGTACCCAGTCTCCAGCCACTAGCGCCCTCTATAGTCCAGCCTCTAGCATGATCTCCCCGGCGAGATCTACCTGGTCTCCTGGAGGCATGTCCATGACGTCATTCCTGAATACCACCTGCGGTGAGGTCATGGAACCCTTGGCTCCTGACTTCTGCCTGGAGCATTGCTGGACTGAGCCCGTCATCAGTAATAGGTGAGGATTGTACCGTGAAATATACAACTATTGACTGCTTCATTCTAAAGGAAAATACAGTCGCCTCCCGTTATAACGAGCTCGGTCATAACGATGACCCGGATGTAACGAGCACATTCTCCCAATCCCAATCAATTTGTGTACATTACTATGGGGAAATATTTGGTTATTACGTGCACGGACATAACGAGACTTCGGCTATTACGACGATTTTGGCTGACCCAATGCGAGGAAAAGCATTGTTCTCAACCCATTTACAACGACATCTTTTCAAAACTACGGGCATTGCAGCTTGTCAACGACTAGCTCTACTGAGTGGAGCGTTGAATTACGGGTGGAGGGGTACCCGTAATTCAACGCTCCACTCAGTAGAGCTAGTCAACGACAGACCTTTTGTCCCGAAACGGGTATCATGCTCCCGTCTCCCAATTCAAGCAACACACTTAAGCTTCACCCATCAATGTACCTTTGTAAAGACTTCAACCCAACGTTATTTCATCTCGCCGATCTTTATAAATAAATTCAATGGGACTGTGATAATCGGCACAGTGGACCGCTGGTCTAGTCGCTAATCCCCCGCTACGGTTTCCCTTAGCGTGACCAGGTTTAAAGATTGCTTACGACTGCGGTACCACGTTTCTATATTATTACAAACTAACAATAGGGGGCGCTCAGGAGTTAAGTGTTAACATTGTAAGGAATAGACTTTAGTACTACCGCCCGAACATCGGGTGCGTAATTGCTCCCTATTGTTGGCTTGTGGCTATAAAAAAAAATACGAAGTAAAGAACACAGCATCACAAAACAAACGGCTCTTTTCAGAGCCACCACAACTTCCAAAAAGAGATAATTCAGTCTGTCTTCAAAAAATAAAGTTTAAAACATACCGTGGTTCCCACCCCCAAAGAAGAGTCCGAAGAATAAAAAAATTAAAATCTTAAAACAAATAAAGAACCCCTCCGGCCCTGCCGAAAAAACAATCCCAATGAAAACAGGTTTCCAAGATCTTCAAACGCCCCACCACATATACATTGTACAAATTTTAATCCAAAATTATTACTTTTGTTTATTTATTATTATTATCTTAAAAGAATCCCTCCCGACAAACAATAATCACCAATTGCTGCGAAATTACACATGGAGACACTTAAACCCGGAAGTAATATTAGCGCCCTCTCTTGCCCAATTCCAGCAAATGCAAAACGAAAGCAAAATGTCACTTGGCACGAATGTGCGCTATAGTTAACCGAAATAATTACAATTTCAAAGAATCCCTTCAGAAACAATAATACCCAACTGTTCCAAAAAGTCAACAACCAAAAGGCATCTAAGGATCAGGAGTCATTAAAACCCGGAAGTAATGCATGTATTGGCGCCCTCTCTTGCCCGATTACAGCAAATGCAAAATGAAAGCAAAATGTCACTCGGCACAATTTGTGCGAGTGACCTACTTGCCTGATTCTTCTCAGCGATGATGCCTTTTCCTCCGGATTCAGGTCCTCAAATATTGAACAATGTTCCCTCAAAGGTATTTTATTTATTTCATTTATTCATCACCATCAGTTAAATATTTAATATACATTATTAACAGACGTACATACCAACAAATGACCATCTTTTCATGTCTTCGGACGTGCGTTACACGATTAAAACATGCACGCACATGTACCGTACCTTGTGCACAATGAATGGGGAAAACTGCGCTCCGGTTTTAGCGAGGTTCCGGCTTTAACGACAGTATTGTGAAAGTCCATCGGACCTCGTTATAACGGGAGCCGACTGTATACAAATATTGACTGCTTCACTCTATGGTAGAATGTACAACTATTGACTACTTAATTCTACAGTGGAATATACAGGGTGTCTTAAAAAAGACAAACCTTAACCTTGACCCTAACCTTCCCAAATCCTCAAAAATGGAGGATTTTGTAGGATTGAGGCTATATGGCAAAAGTGTGTGGCTGACATTTAAAAAAATATCGGAGGATTTTGCAGGATTGAGACTGTATGCTTACGAAAACAATTCACACACATCACTTTGTGAATTGTTTTCGTTTTGCTGAAAGAACACTTGCCTTTTCTGTGATCCGTGGACAGAACTTTATAAACAGTGGTTGTGTTTAAAATTCTGAAACTTGAAAAGTACATGAGCGATTTGAATGATTTGAATGATTCTTGTACTAAAAGAAAGCTTCTTTAATTTGGCTTTCATATCCTAGAATTTGATAGTGCTACATGCAGAATTTCATTAAACAAATTGGTCCTGCCATTTGGGTTTCCTTTTTTTTACTCGCCCTATAATGATGTTAACCAATGTACATACATTTTCACAAAGTGGACAAGTGGCTGTTCTCTACCAATGAAATTACAGTATCCACGCTCACGATATAACAATAGCTTTTGATCCAATACTTCCATGGCCCATGATCCCTGGGGAACGTACATGTACGAGCTTTGCCCATGGAGTCGAACTACCTAAAGCTTGTGACAACTGCGTTTCCCTCACCAAATTTTTTACAAACAAAAAATAAACAGTCCCCGATGCCCTTTGACAGGGCAGTGGGTACGAATGAATGGTTTGGGATGGATGTAACAAGTGTTTTCACTCTGCCACAGGGAGGGAATTCTGGGTAAAGCCACGCGAGTCTTTCTGACCACCGACATCTGCCAGCAGCGCTACCTGTGCTACCTACTACAGCACCGCCACCAGCTCAAATGTGTCAAGTTTGGCCGCAGCAACGACCAATCACATCTCATCTTTGGTACTATATCAACACTCATGGTCAAAGATGCAGTGCCGCTCAAGGTGAGTTGGGTAATTGCCAAATGAGGAAAGGAGGTGGAAGATTGATTATTTTGCTTCAGGGAAATGAAAATTCAGTGTTGGATTTTGCCCGTTATGTGGGCAGTTCCATGGAAAGTGGACATGGCTGAAAAGTGGAAAATGTATGAATTCTTCAGAAACTACAAGCATCACGACCTCAAATGTGGTGTCAAATGAAAGGGGACAACAACACCTTTTAGTCCGGTTCACAATGTACTTAATCCAAGTTTCGTTAGGATTTTGGGGGGATTAGGTAAACTATACATTTTTGGAAACCTTAGGGTCTACTGAACCCAAAAACCAATGTTTCCATTTTTTCCAAGGTCATCTTGGCCGCCATCTTGGAGTTTCAAAATGGGGACATTTGGTAGCTCTATTTCCCTGATGATTTGGCTTGTCGCATACATTTAAAGGGAATGAAACTCACTGGAGCCTGTTTTGACAAGTATTTGACACAAAAGAAAAGTATTTCCTCATAATTTAGATACGAAAAGAGTCTATCTTCAAAATAAGAGCTTTTTTGCTTGACAAACAATTTATGGTTAATGCCATTTATTTGAGTGGTGTGCGAGTGAGATAGAAAGTGGTTAGATTGGATAGATGGTTTTAGGCTAAAATTATAGATTTTAGGTAGTCGTTTTGGAATCCTGTTTTCATATACAAAATGCAAGTGTTATTGTGAGTTTTTCCTTTTAAGGCAGAGAGCAAAGTTCATATTTTATAAAAAAAATAACACAGAATTAGAATATCATGATTGAGTATGTTTTTTGTCATGTAAGTGAAGTTAATTTCAGACACGTAATGTCAGTAGCGTTGTAATGTAACATCTGTAACAAAAACATTATGTATCCATAACATCAAACTACCTTTTTGCAAAATGTCATTGGTGGTTTTGATATCGTGAAGCTATAAAAGCACATCATAATTACTTGTTTCATGAAATTCTAGCGAAACTTCACAGACTTTTATCAATCAATTAAATTTTCTACAGAGTTTGGACATGATGGTCGTGCTTGATCTCAGCAACAGCTTGGTACTGTATACTGGTCTCGTCAAGGTAAATGATGGTTATTCACAACAAATCTCAACTGTTGGACAGCGTTTTATTCCAGTTCATTTCTCTCTCGGTTCCAAGACATAATTATTTAAAGATGTCAAAATATCAGCAAAACTAGTACTTAATTGCGAATAGCACCAGACAAAACAATGGTAAAATCGCAGCAAAAACGGTACTTGTCCCTAAAAAATTGACTACAAACTTAAGGCCAAGAAAAAAACACCTGTACTTCCGGTTTCCCCACCTAACTTTTGCAGTTTGACTGCAACACTATTGTTAACTGTTACGAATACAAGCCGAAAAAAAGAAGAAAATCTTTTTAAAACTAATCGACCATCATCCCACCCTATTTTTTTTCTGTAAAGAATGCTGCATCCTGAACCCACTTTTGCCTCGCATATTATCTCAATGAAGGTCAGTCATTGCAAAAATATTGAAAAGACTTGAATCTGGGACTGAGAAACATGTCCAATTTTGTTAGAAATTACTTTAAAAATACACTTGACTCTCCATGGACTTTTTACACAACCAGAAAAGTGGCATCTATATACTACATTTGTTCCTTTTTTTCTGGCTATAAAAAATTTCAACCAAAAAAAAAAGAATTTACCCACCCACCCATTCTTTTTTATTTTCAATGTAAACAAGAAATTTTTATTCTTGACCCTAGTCCCACCAGAGCTATTAGTCAGGTCATTGTCAAAATATTCCCTACTTGATTTTTGGGGGAAGAATTGCAATAACTATGTGGAAAGTATTTCTATGTGTTTTTTTCCATCATTCTTGTACCTGTGAACAGATTGGCAAGGTGCATGTCTCTGGCATCCTCCCATCATTATCCTCCAGCTTGCCCCGCCCAAGCACCCCACTGGATAGCCCCGCCCCTCTGACCTCATCCCGGCCCTCCAGCAGTGCTCAAGTCATCATGGATGAGGTGGGATCATGTTTGTTCCTTGGTCCGCTTGTCTGTATGCCTGTCTCTGTGCATGTTGTCACTTGTCTTTATTTTATGACAAAAACGAAAATATTGCCTCGTTAGCAACTTAGTTAAATGAACCCTTCAAATTGGGATAATTGGAGCCTGGTGCGGGAACGTGAAAAATGTGTCTTTTATTAAATTTTCAAATTTACCCTGACTTACCCAAAACAATACAAGGGCCCTTCGAGATACCCATCTATATGTTGAGCAGACGAGTGTCGGTGTCTCTTAGGGCTCGTACCATTTGCAGGGAAATGAGTCGGGGTACAGTGGGCGACCCAAATTTCTTCATGAAACTTGAAATAGAAATTTCAAATTCCTCTTTATTTCTTGGAAATGACAGGCCCTGTGCGAATGACAATTCGCGGAAAGTCTTATAATGCAAGTACCTACTACAGGTGCAATTTCAGCTCATAAAAACGTTGTGGATGGAAAAGTGAAAATAGAGAGTCTTGACTGTGCTCTGACGATGGTGCTACTATACATAAAAACACGGAAACGTCAGTTTGGCTACTGGTTTCGGGATTTATATTTATAAGATCCTTCTTCAAAATACAATGAGACGTGACCTACCTAGAATGTCGATTGATGTTGCGGGGAATTTAAGCTATCCATCCATTTGTAAGAGTGTCAATCTGCTGTAACTTTGCAAGAGCCACTCATTCACTGCACACACTATTTATGTCAAGGTATTTGTTCGCGTTATGTGCCTCGCTTTGATTTTCAAGATCAGGCGTACCCTGAGAGAGGTCTATTGGGATAAACTTTTCTGCATCTTATCCTGGTTGTTCTTTTTCAGATGACTCCTAAGATTGATCAGTGTAAATGCTAGAATAGAGCACATTAGTTTAGAGGGCTTGTAATGATGGGGAAGTGTCTGTTTCCTCATCGACAGATTACACTCACAATCTTGGCACAACTTTTGTGGATTCTGGCCCCCCCAAAACAGGGACTGTGAATTTGTCATAAGCAACTTGCATCATACCAGATTTCGGCTGCTTTGTTCTTGCTAAGCATAAATTTTTTTGCGCTCAACCAATGTGTGTCCCTTGCAGCTCAGTGATTGGTCTTGGTCTTGTTTCCCAGGTCGTCATGTTGTCCCCGGTACCAGGTTTCCTGGGCGATTCAGGTGCCAAGCTGCAGGAGTCGGCATGCAGCGACGAGTTCTCATTCCACCCAGGCGGCACCAGCAGTAGCGGTCCCACCAGACATATTATCGGTTTGAGGGACCCTGTCGCCAATAGGTTCACTGTGGTAAGGCCGTTTTAGTCTGTAGGATATCCCCATTGACAAGGAGAGCATTCAAAATGGTGCGGGTGCAGAATATGCATGCAGGTCTGAAAAAAAAGTGCTGGTTATATCAGCATCTTGCATGGTTATTTCGTCTGGCACACTATGGGCAATGTGCATTTCACATTGAATTGTTAATATAAATGGGTTCGGTAAAATGACCATTCAAAATGGGGCTATAACCAGCTAGCTTTTCCAAGCCGCAAACGTATCCCGCATACGTGTCCCGTACAAGTATCCCGTACCAGTACCACTTCTAATGGTGCCCATTATGTACACCTGGCTCAAAAAGAAACTAAGCAGTGTTTATAATCATCCTTGTTTGGAGCAAGATTTGAACCTGCAACTTCAGTATTATCGTTCAGGTGCTCTACCAACTGAGCTATCCACACCTATGTCGGTGGTTCCCAAATTGTCCATATCTTTGCTCAAAAGCCATAACCAGTAAAGTCTGTCATGAGCTAATGTGGCCCATCAGGCCGACGTTTATCTCCGGTTTCAGTAGCATGAAACGAATGAGAATATTTCTACTCCCCCTGGACGGGATGCCAGTCCATCGCAGGTTACTCCCCAGCTAATGCCGGTACCCATTTATACTCCTGGGTGGAGAGGGGCAAGTGGGGGTGCAGTGCCTTGCCCAAGGACGCAACATATGACCAGCAGCTGGATTCGAACCCACAACCCCTAACCACTGGGCCACACTCCCCTAATCAAAAGCCACAAATCCCTATGGTATTTATGTCTTGTATTCAGGGATCACGCTTAAAGTCAAGATGCTAGCAACATTAGCAATGCTGCAAACCCTGGAAATAGCAAATTTCAACCCCCCAAAAAGTACTTTTTTTAGTACGGGCAGAGCACGGGGCGTGCAGCGTTAAACCCACTGGACTGTGTTTTAAGAAAGAAAAAAAAATACTTTTTTTAGGGATGGAATGAGCTGGGCAGCTCTTCTACTCACTGTAACCTTGACTTCTTATACCGGTATCTAATTGGCATAGAGGGGCAGATAGGGGAAATATTTGGTGGAATTGTGCCTTTGATAATACAAGCATGGCATTTGGCACACAGTCAGAGACTCTGAGTGAAAGATATTTGGCTACAGGGCCATTGCAGATTTGTCCTTTTTGAAAAAAATATAGGTAGAATAATGTCAAGCAATTTTCAGAATTTTCAAAATGGCTGCCATTGCTTGTTATTCTACCTAAATTTTTTTCAAAGGGACAAATCTGCGATGGCCCTATAGCCAAATATCTTTCTCATGACATACTCTGACTGTGTGCCAAATTCCATGCTTGTATCATCAAAGGCACAATCCCATCACCTATCTGCTGTACTAGCAAGTTGAGTCCGCTGTTGTTTTTGGAAAGGGAGACGCCCCTTTTTTTTAAATTCATCAATTTTGTTTTTTTCTTGTATCTTCCTGTCTGCCACTTTTCAGACCATTTCTGCACTGAATCCATTGTGGTGTGGCTGCTGTCTTTTGTTTATTTTGGAATAAAGACTGAAGAAAAAAAATTTCTTTTAACAGGAATTAACAGGAGAGACCATGCTTCGCATGAGCATTCCAGAAGTCACATCATCCCCTGTTGGTAAGCAAACTTATTTTCACTTCCTTTCCATCACCTAATGCTTATGAAAATCCAAACCTCTGTAAAATTGCTCATGGCAAATGCTTTATTGCTAGATTTCGAGCTCTTAACCAGTTCGCACCGGATGATGTGTATACACCCACAGGTTTTTCAGTATTCGGAAATGATGACAGATAAACACGCAATGAGCGAGGCCGGAAATATCTGTCAGTGACCCGCTCGCAGCGAGCGAGGCAGGAAATATCAGGGTGTGCTACCCATAGATGACGGCCTGAACCCGTCTGGCATCGAGGTTTGTGAAAAACAATCCCGTGCCTCGTTCCGGTCGATGTCAAAATAATCCCGGCGCAAACTGGTTAACAACTTTCCCAAAGCAATTTTCTTTGTTCGTCAACAAATTTTTTTCTAGTTTTTAAATCGGAATAAGACGTTTTTGATTTACATTTTATATTTCAGTGCAAATGTGTCTGAATGCCCTCAAGTATGTGCTACCTCGCGACATGGCCATGCAGCTGGTGACGAGATGGTACAACACCCATAATGCACCTGGCGGTCCCGGCAGCCAATCAGAATGGCTGGTGTTTGCCAAGTGCCTCCTGGGAATGATGGGATACAACATTGAGAAGCTGGCCATCTTTCAGCAGGTCGGCAACCATTTACTGTGAAAATTATTAACCATAGTAGGGAAAGACACCCTTACTCAAAGGGCAATACACCCCATCAGGAAAACAACTGTTGCAGGTTTATGGGCTCGGCGGTTGAACGTTAGACAGCGTTTGGTCGATATTCACGTCATCTCCAATTGGGGAGGTCAGGCACATATGTGCAGTGGTTCGCGGGTTTGATACAAAGTACGCAGGACAAAGTTTATTCTCAATGTGTCCAAACAGTGGCATATTCATGTGAGTGTCATGCACCAAAGGGCAATGCATTTGAATGTCCCTTTCTATTGATATCAGGGTGACCGTAAGGTCATGGCAAAATTCTGCTAAATGCACTTCAAAAATCTGTCAGATTTATCAAAAATCTGCCAAATTCCCCAGAATTACTCGAAATGCACTATAAACACTTAAAATCACATGCAGATGTTGCAGTATTGCCTTAATTAAATTTCAAATTACATTATAAACAATCTGTAGTCACATAAAGATGTTATACAGTTGCGTAAATTTCAGGCAAAACGCAGTTACAACGCGACCGGTTCCCAGTGAACCTCAGCACCTAGACCAGCCAACCTGTCCCATTATCAAAGGGTTTGTTTGAAAATATTGAAGCTTTTTTAAACAAATGTACCATTTATTCAAATTTGCTATGTTTTTCTGTCAATAACAAAATTTGCAGCATTCTGCCAGAAATCTGCCAAAAAATCCATTCTGTCAAATTTTCTGTCAAACTCGCATTTCAACAAAAAATCTGTCAAAGTTAGTCGAAAATCAGCTAAAACAGTCACCATGATTGATATTCCCCAAATTTCTCTTTGGAACTGCTGAGGGGGTACTTGTGCGAGGAGTCTACAACATTTTTAAAAAGTGTGTTGTTAATTTGACTTTTTTTTTAAACGCCCGGCAGTTGACTCTAGGGCCCGTTGTTCAAATGTGGATCTGCTTCATTCTAAATTGCAGCAAGACATTGATTCTCCAGCGTCGCCTGCGGTTGCCACCAAGAAACACAAGACATCAGGATTAGATGAGGTATGATCAGGCCAAACTATCAAATTATTTTCTGCTGGTCCAAGAGGACCAACCCAGTGTCCGCTTTGTACCTATCTGACTGACTGCCCCTTGTGACTTGTGAAGAGAGCTGGGAAGTGCTATCGTATAGGAGCACCCGGTACAGCCAATGAATGGGCTAAACCTGGCCCATTGTTTAGACCAGTTGTGTAGCCATTCGGACTAAATTGAGTAGAATTGTGGGTGCTGTGGACCCAGCTTTATTCGGCTTGACTTGACTTTTTTTTCTCTAGGACTGGGATTACCTACTGGGCTCCACGTTCCACCGCCTAGCCTGTCCAACACTCCTTGAGCCACTCTGTGGAGCACAGCCGCATGCACTCACTGCCTCGGGAGACATGAACCAGGCTAAGATTGACACCGGTGCCGCGTTGTTTACTCACATACCGGCCGTTGTCTTTGCCCTGCATCTTATTTATGAGGTATTAAAAATTAACAGAGTTTTACAAACCATTAGTCTTTCTACACACTCAAAGTGCCCTGCTTGTCCCTTCCAATATGGCCACAAACCGCCCCAGCTCCTGATGTTTAAGTTAACACATCAAGGAGTAAATACAGTGCAATGTTACACAAGTACTAAAGCCAGGCACGCAACTTTTCCTCGAATCCGCTGATTTCCTCATTTCTTACTTCTCATGAATGCCATTACAAATTGAAACAACACTGTACAAAGTCTTGTGTCTTTTGGAATTTCCTCATTATTTGTAAATTCCCAGTTGCATGCCTGTAAAGCGTCGTATCATTTCTTACGAATAAAATCCTTTTAAAAAATTCTTTTCCATCTTCGCCTCTTTACTCCTGTTCTTCGTTTCGCTCCAGGAGCTCAAGCTGACCAGATTTCATTCAGACAGCGCCCAGGACTTGGCGACAATTCTCTACCTAGTAGCCAGGTAGGACATATCAGCATTTCTAGTTACAGATTCATCTGTGGACTCCATGCATGAACAGTAGATGACGCTGCCTTTGTGACCCTTGTCGAGAACCCCAGTGGGTGGGACACATCACGTGCGCGTACTGGTTCACGTGCGTTTGACATGAAGTACGCAGGACTAATTATATCCTGAATATGCATAAACCTGTAGCATCTTTGCGTGAGAGTGAGCATGAGCGTGAGCGTTAGGCGTTGACAGCAATGCATTCAAATGTCCCTCTCAGTGGTCTTCCCCAACTCTCCCTTTGTAACTGTTGAGGGGGTACTTCAGTCTTTGTTTCATTTATTGGATTTGCCATTCCAATGACCCAAGGTATGTCAGATAAGCATTTAAAGGTAGGGTAGATCATTTGTCATTTGGGCATCTTTTTCGTTTGAAGCAACAAAAGTGCTCAAAATCTAAAGACGGGTGCTTTAACAACTAACCTAATGCAGCTACGCGATGTCATATGCTGAACTGACGAATAATTGCAACCGCGCGCGTGTGTCATGTCAATGCTTGCGCACCCCCATTCACGGATTCGCCGAATTACAAACTAACAGAAATTTCCAAAAATGCGTCACTTGACACATCTTGGAAATTGCCTTCTTTTATTGTTTTCTTCATAATGACAGCATGCCAGAAAGAATAATTGCACAGGGAGTTTTAGTACCATTACTATTTTTAAAACAAGTAAGCCTTTCAGCAATAATTTGGTCAGTTACTTTTTTGACAGCTGCAAATGATAGACTCAACCTTTAATCTAATTAGCTCTGGCAAGATTTGTCCAGAGAAAACACAGGATATTAAAATTTCACATTTTTGTGGTGAACCTGAAAAACAACTTTCTAAGGGGAACTGAAATCTCTCAATGTAAATATTCCAGTTTTGAACAAGAACAAATGCTGTATTGGAATCATTCCTTTTTTCTCTCAAGTTAAAAAGTTGCAATGAATGTTCTTCTATAGGCAGAATATGTTCACTTTAAAGAGCTTTTTCCCCCCCTTTTTCTTCATGTTTTTAGCCTAAAATTAGTGTTTAATGGCAAATTGTAACAGGGAACAATATGAATTTTATTCTTGATAGTTGTAGTAAAAGAAACGTTGTACCTTTCCCCTTAGTGATTTGAAATGGACTGCGTATGTAGACTACTACTATCGAGGCCACCCAGATCTCCATCAAGTTGTGAGGCAGCAGGTCAGCCAGATGAGTCCTGGTAAGATTTGAATGGCAATTACTTCTAGCTTTGTAAGACAAAAATATCCTAGCGTATTATACTTTGTTAGGTTACTTTTTTGGATACATGCAAATGATCCTATATGACTTTAATATTGTTTCCCTCTTTTTTTTCCCCCAGAGCTGTATGCCCAGATGCAGCAGCCTGCTTGTTTCACGTCCACCCCTCCCAGCATGGCCCGCTGGTTGTATGGATCCCTCAGGGGCCTACCCCAAGAACCCTACCCATGTATCGATGACATCTGCACCACCTCTTACAAGATAATGATGGTAACTTCATGCTTCTCCCTCTTAACTGTTAAGATTTGAAAGGGATCATGACATGAATTTTACGCTACAACATATTTTTGCAAATTTCCAGTCTTCTCAAATGAATAAAAACTGCGAGACGTCCCTTTTTGGTTTAAACCTTCGTGTGATGTACACTTCATTTAAACATTTAAAATGGTCCGTCCTTTTCCCGACAACTGAGGGCGCTATTGCTGTAAGATAATTTAAGACCATTGATCTCCATTAGTAAGACTGGATAGGATACGTGTTTACTTGCGCGCAGTGAAGATTCGGAAAACGCGTATACAAACAGCAGTAGTACAGTGCGGGTTTAACGTTTGCGACCGCGCATGCGTGACGTGCACGTGCTGCATGGTCTGTGTGTGACGAACGCATTTCAAATTTTCAAACCCTCACCGATGACTACGGGTGCGTGCACAAGATGGAGGGCGCTGTGTCCTATCCAGTCTTACTAATGGAGATCAATGTTTAAGACACACACTTTCAGTTTGGGTGGTTTCTTTTTCAAATCGTGAACCCGAAAATGTGCTCATTGAAAACGTTTGTGCATATAGGTTGCCCACTGTCATGAACTGAAACAAGAATATATCACCAAAATTAGAAAAATTTACCACAGCCCAAAAAAACCCCCAAAAACCAAAAAATTCTGGCAACATTTTGTGCTGAAGCAGCTGTAACACTGAAGTTTTTTATTAATAATCTAAAAGGCACCAAAACACACTTGAAAGTGGCAACACGAAGAAAAAAATCGTAAATGTCACACAAAGATGCTTTTAACTCTTTGCATACCACAAGCCAATATTCTTTTGGCTGGAAATGGTGCCTTGTGGTTTTAATGTCCTGTGCATTGTTTTGTTTTTACCCAATATTAAGTAGTTGGAAAATAATATTTTCAGAATTAAAGTTACCTGCCATAATTAGAGACTTTATCACATTATGTAGCAACAGCGTGACTGGTATAACTCTTTTTAAAGCCATGAAGTCATTTTAGATTAGTTCATCAGTTTTTGACTAAGGATTTGGTTTTTTTTAATTGCAATTTGCAGTTTAAGTAAAAACGTTATTTCCCATTTTTAACTACCCTTTTAATATAGTTAGTGGACAACTGTAATCTGCCTATATTTAGTCATGACATATTAAGTCTCATGAACCCTGGTTGCTTTGGTCCAGTCTTGACAAAAACAAATCAAAGTCTCTGCATCCATAGAAATTGTTTTTTTCTAACTCAACAAGACAACAACACATCTTTTTGACTGAGAATTTGTTCTTTAATGCAATTAGTCAAATCTTTATTTCCCATTTTCAACTACCCTTTAAATATATTTAATGGGTGACTGTTATCTGTCCATTTGAATTCACAACATATTAAGTCTCATGAACCTACTTGCTTTTGTCATGTCTTGACCAAAAAAATCAAGGTCGCTACATCCATAGCAATGATTTTTTTTTTTGAGCTCAACAATACACCCTCCAAATTCCACTGTTAAGGATTTGATAAATTCTGCACAGCCAATATCAATCCAAATTGCAGCTGGATGTTCAACTGGTTTACTGCATGGATTTAGCAAAATTCAACAAGCTTCCGTGCAAAATTTCCATTACATTTAAAGATATAGTCCATCATTTGTAATTTGTGCATTTTGTTCGTTTGAAGCAACAAAAGTGTTCAAAATCTAATAAAGGATACTGAACAACTAACCTGATGAAGTTTCAGCTCAGCTTCAGCTGTATATTTCGAGAAAAACAGCATTCTAGGATCTCAATTTCAAATCAAAAGTTGCTGAATCATGTTTTGAATTGGGCCTGAATTCAGCGTCTGAGACGCATTCTCACTGAGCCGATTGCAGCTATACGCGATTTCGCACACTGATCCGACGAATTATAGCAACCGCGCATGCGTGTGCGTCGTGCCAATGCTTGCGCGCGCTTCGCCGAATAACAAAACGAACTACTAATTTAAATGTTTCTACGGTGCGTCTTAAGACGCACCGTTGGAAAGGCCTTCTTTCGTTGATTACTTCAAAATGACAGCTTGCCAGAAAGAATAATTTCACAGGGAGTTTAGTCCACTTCCTATCTTTCAAACAAGTATGTTTTTCAACAATAATTATGCCAGTTACTTTTCGGATGGCTGCAAATGATGGATTATAGCTTTAAGGCTAACAGCTTGCAATATTTAACCCTAACCCACTTGAGTGATTTACTAGGACCCTTCCTCACTCTTGCAAAATCCAACGTGTTATGGTAAGAATGTTCGACTGATTTACTGCATGGATTTCATGGATAAAGCTTCCTTGCAACATTGGCATTGCATTTAAGGCTAACAACTTTGAAATTGTATAGATATTTGCCTCCTTACTTTCGTCGTAGCTTTACTCCTTGTACCTGAGTCAAGACATCTCCAAGATGTGGAATCCAAAGACAAGTTTCAGAAGACTCTCAGCTGCAGGTAGAAACCAAAAATCGCCCAAATAATTATCAAATTAACCACAATGCAAAGTAATATTAATTTATTTTGATTTGATTTTTTTGCCTTGTCTTGTTAATGGGCAAGTCAAAGAATTTGCGTATGATATGTCCCTGTTGAACCCTCTACGATATTCATGTATTTCGGTGCTTTTTTTTCTACTGTTTGGTATCTGCAGGGAGAATACACATAAGATTGTTTATGTTAGTGGTCTTTTGCGATGATAATATAATTAAAGAAAACATGGTGTTACGTATGAGACAAAAAGGGGACCTTTTCTTGGACTTTCCCTAATAGTTATGTGCCAATATTTTTGTAAACTCTTGGTAATGAAGAACAGTTCAGTGCTATAATGAGCCAAATGGGCAATCAATCAGTCACTGTGCAGGATTTGTTAGAAGGCCAGTTACTTGAAAGTAGCTGTGGAAACTTCAGATTTTGTTTTTGTTTCGTGGAGGGGAGGTAGTCGAGTCGATCACGAGTCCCTGCAAGTCCATCACAAGTCCTCCAGTCCCAGTTCAAATCACAAGCTATTCAAATGAGCTTTGACAAAAGGCATTCCTTTTTCATTGTTCATTCACTGTTACATGTGAGTGGACTTGTGATGGATTCGTCTGCACCCCTGTCTTGTTGGTCCACACTAATGCTGTTTCATTGATGTAACACTGTCTATTTCACATTCTGAATATAACCACCAGTGAGTAAAACATACAGTCGGAAATTTACTGCCAGAAATCTGAGTGCATGTGGCCACTCAAAATTGACTTCATGTGGAAGCTGTTTTTTAGTTTGTTCGTGTCCCCCCAACAGGCCAACCTGCGAAATTGTCCGACGCTAGGGTCCAACTGGATGACTTCATCCAGTCCCACGTGGAGCTCAACAGTGCCGAGCGGACCGTGCTCTTCATGACCACGATCGGCTTCACCTTGCGGGATCTGGAGGCCCTCCCACTCGGCGTGGCCCTCCCGCTCTGCGAGGCCATCTACCGGTGTAGGGAGAACCCCCCAAGCAGTTGGCCCGAGGCTGCCTACGTGTTGATGAAGCGGCAGGACCTGTCGGCTCAGGCCCGGCTGCCCAGGGACAAGAAGAGAAGACACATGGTAGGCTGGAGGCAGAATTGTAATGGAGACGATCTCAAGTCAATCACAACACAATCAAGTCTATCACAAGTCAATCTCAAGTCAATCACAAAGTCAATGTGAAATTAATCACAAGTCTATCTCAAGTCTATCACAAGTCTATCTCAATCAATCACAAAGTCAATGTGAAGTTAATCACAAGTCTATCTCAAGTCTATCACAATTCTATCTCAAGTCAATCACAAAGTAAATGTGAAGTTAATCACAAGACAATCACAAGTCTATCACAAGTCAACCTCAAGTCAACCTCAAGTCAATCACAAAGTCAATGTAAAGTTAATCACAAGTCTATCTCAAGTCTATCACAAGTCTATCTCAAGTCAATCACAAAGTCAATGTGAAGTCTTTCACAAGTCTATCTCAAGTCTATCTCAAGTCGATCACAAAGTCAATGCGAAGTTAATCACAAGTCTATCTCAAGTCTATCACAAGTCAATCACAAGTCAATCACAAAGTCAATGTGAAGTCAATCACAAGTCTATCTCAAGTCTATCACAAGTCTATCTCAAGTCAATCACAAAGTCAATGTGAAGTCAATCACAAGTCTATCCCAAGTCCATCACAAGTCAATCAGTAGTCAATCACAATTGATTGACTTGTGACATATGGCTGATTTTATTACAACTCTAGAGAGAGAGGAATACCATAAAACCATTTACACGTGAGATAAGGTGGCATTATCACAGCACAAAGCAACCAGTGGGATTTCAGGTTCACTTAGTTTACTATCGTCAATGCAGGAAGCGCCGGTCGACAAGGAGTCCAAGCAGGAGGATGATGGGATGGGTCACCTGGATCAAGAGCTTCTACGTCTGCGCTTCCCCGATGACCTGAGGGTCCAGGAAGTCCGGCGGCTGCTCCAATCCTCCAAGCCAGCACGGATTGCTCTGGTCCAGAAACCTGAAGTCAGGTGAGAAATCATCTCATTAAATATCTCATTATTTATCTGCAATAGGCCCATTGTAATGAGTATCAGTTGCAGGATTCTGAACAACTTCCCCGTAACCTCCCCGATCATTGCAGGAAGATTTTTATAAAGCACACTCACAAACTGCTCTTGTATTTTATATGTACTGATGGGATCACAGTGAAATCTGGATAAGTCAAACTCAGATAACTCAAAATTCTGTTTATCTCAAAGTATTTTTTCATTCTCGTCAAGAGAATAGGATATTATGAATACCCCGTAACTTGAATTCTTGCAGCGAGTCTCATTTTAACTCGAACTTTTGTTTGGCCAATTCAAAAGAAACTGCTGCCGAAACAGTCACAAAGAGGTGTAAAAAGAGCTTGAAACTTTCATGAGTTACCCAATGCACTTTGTCTTTCCACGTGGAGAAACGATATACACGCTACCATTGTGATTGGACTAGTCACAATAAACAGCCCGTAACTGCAAGGAATCATGGTTTTCGTATGCATGTACATGTTTATCACAAAATCACCTGTCATCACGAAATGAGATTAAAGTCAGAGTTTTTAAGAATTGAGATATTTATATATCTGGATTCTCCAGAACAAGAGCTTTCCAATGGTATACAACATTAAGGGGTACTGAGTCAGTAACGGAAATATAGACCACTAACTCACTTGACTTGTAAAACCAATTCTTGAGAAAATGGTTCTAATAAGAAAACCTGCAGTTGTGTTACAGTAAGCAAACAGTCAAGTTATTATAGACGGGATGAAATAGGTTTTACAGATGTTAGACAGAACAAAAAAAATGGAGAAAAGCTAAAAAGGATGTACAGATTGAGGTTTACCTGAAAACAAAAAAGAGACCACCCCTACAAATTTTACTGCAAAACGGCAAATTGTACCGCAAATCGTGGTGACAGGTCACATATTCAGTATCCATGAAAAGTTCTTGTATTACTATTTTTTGCAGGTCAAAAATTTCAAAAGATTCATAGAAGGCCAGCCGAGAGTCCTATTTATACCTCACTGACTGCCTTACTGACTGACTGTCAAGTCTGTCACTGGTAACTTAGTCTGGTTGTAAACTGGTGAGGATAGTCAGGCGGTGCTGTTGTATAGGATTACTTCCAACGCCAGTGAATGGGCTAAATCTGTCCATTGTGTACACCAGATGCATGAAAAGACTGCCAGTGAACGGTCATTCTGAATCTCGCCTTGTCTTGTTTTATCCACAGTGATCATGAGTTCATTGAAGAGCAAGAAATGAGGCTACTGGTGGTGTCACAGAGAACCATGGCCCTGTCCATTGGAAGGTCAGCCTATGTTTTTGTACTTACTCTTCTCATAGAGGTGTTCAAAAATATCTGGGGAAATGCTTTCGATGAAATGGAGTCTTTGACTGAAGTCAAGTCTATTGTCCTGTTGTATGCGCAGATTCATAGTTGGAATTTTACCCTAATTAGACCCTTAAAAACTTATGAAATGTGTTCTTAAAGTCATTGAGGCTCTTATTCAGGTCTGCAGAGAATAAAAAAAATTTATTCTTACAATTAGAGGACAATTAACCTATCACGGTATAATCGCGTCAAAGCAGCTTGTGAAATATTGTCCAATTACATGACGTACGAGTGGATGCCGAACGCACAAATCTGAGACAGACAAATCTTAACCTACAAAATTCCATAGGGTTGTCTAAGGGGCGTGGCTAACTTGCAAACGGCGATAGGTCAATAGGGTCCACGATTGGGTGAAGGTTCACTTTTAAAGAACATGTGTAAACCAAATGGGGTTTCTTCGCAAAAAGTTATAAACAATAGGAGGACACTAGGAGATGGAAGGTGTTTCCACACTTATGTGAGATATTGATTATGGTCATGGGCTAAAGAAATCCTGATTTCTGAACTGTCGTTTGATATCTCCCTACATCCAACAGGGGGATGTTTACTCTGTGCACCTCCCACCCTGTCGTCACAGAGATGTTACCCATACCGAAGCTGAACCTATCTGGTCGGGCGCCTCCAAGGTAAGAGTAATCTAAGATTCCATTGCAGAAAAAAAACCACCTCTGTTTACCGACATCACATTTGCATTTAAATGGTTGCGCGTGCGCAAAAGACTTGCTGATAAAGACACCCAAACTACGCCCTCTGCGCTCACTGCATACACATGTACACAACATTTGCAAAAATAAAAAACAAGACTACCGAATTATTATGAAATACCTTACTTTACTATAAACAAATAATAGTCTCGAGCATCCTGTGAAATCATGGCACCTGGTGTGCTGTCATTTTCAAGAAAAGTGGAAATTTGGAACAATTTCCAATGATGGTCGGCCGATCATCGTTAGAAAAATACTGACTTTTTTCAGATACTGCCTCCAATAACAAATTTGTTAGGTCCACATTTTGTTTGCGAACGGGTGCAAGCTAGCTAGTCTGGTTCCCTGACCTGACAATTTCCCGACGTCTATTCTTTTTCGTCTTAAGCAGGGTCAGGGAACCAGACCCTACTTAAGACGAAACAAGAACAGCTTTTTTCTTGGTTTTTCCAGCATCTGAACACAAAATTTCAAGCAGGTCAGTGTAACAATATTTGCTGCAAAATACTAACCCCAAAATCCATCCATTTCTGAAATTACAGCTAAAGCAAATGTTGTATATTACCTTTAAAAAGTCCTAAAACACAAAGAATTGCTGTGAGTTGTTGTGAATGCTAGACATTTTATCTTCAAGTAAACTTGAATCCTTGATCCTGATTGGTCAATCCATGGCAACAAGCTGTACTACATTTAGCCATGCAGCAAGGCCACGGTTCCTACCACATTTCGCATATTGCGCTTTTCTAAGATGCGAGCCATTCCTTACAAAACGCACGTGTAATTGGATAACCGCTGAAAAGTTTGTGTACTGCGTGTGTGTTCCATAATTACTGTGTATCAGGTTTCATTGAAGATAAATTTGTTGTCCCACTCACACTCCTGGAACACGTAAAATGTAGTGCGTCTTCGCCCCACAAATGCAGGACACAGACGCACTTCATGATTCCGTGTTCCACTCCCGCTCTTTGGATAACTAATATTGGACGTTCTCTCGTAAACACTGCTTGTTCTAATTGGGCTAACACAATGCTCAAATTGGTCACACTAGGGGCCAAGTTTGGGAACAGTTGCCTTAAAATTTACAAAGGATGGTCAGACAGAGAGTAGAATTCCTACACCTACTAAAGAACACACTTACAGTAAAAAATACGACAGAGCTCATCCACTGTTGTTCGTACAAGTATCATAAACTGTCAGAAAATACTGGACAGCGACCGAAATATCACTTTCTGAATTTGGAAATTTCCTGTTCCAAGCATGGAACTCTGCCCATTTCTTTCCAGCTAGAATGTGGCATGCTCAGTGGAACATTCCACAAATGAAAAACGTGAAGTTTTGGTAACGCTCTCTTACCAGTTTAACCAGTGCAGTGCTGTTAATTTCAAGCATATACCTGCCATCAAAGCGAGTTTATTGATACGAAAATTTACTTCAGGTCTGAAAAGTAATAGAAGGCAGAGTGTTATTCATTTGCTTATGAGGGAAATATGTTAAACTTTTGTTTTGTTTTTTTGCTTTTGTTTTTGTTTTTTGGCCAAAGGAATAACACTATTTCCTTTCTTCATATCGACGTTCCTACCAACATGAGTTCCTGGCCCTCGTTTCACAACGGCGTTGCCGCAGGACTCAAAATTGCCCCCGGCTGCTCACAGGTTAGTGCAGGGATGTGTACCACTCACGCAAATCTTAAAGGCCTATGCAAATGTGCCAACTCAAGTGGAACAAAAATGCCATTAAAAAAAACTGGCGGAACCTAGTGTAACAAGTTTCGATGTGTGGATAGCAAGTAACTGACGAAATTATTGTTGAAAAGTTTACTTGGTTTAAAGATACATGTAGTAAGGCAATAAACTCCTTGTGAAAATATTCTTTCTAGCATGCTGTCATTTTGAAGAAACCAATTTAAAGAAGGCCATTTCCAAAGATGTGTCAAGTGACACATTTTTGGAAATTTCCTTTGGCAGTTGGTTTGTAATTTGGCGAATGTGTAAATGGGTGTGCGCAAGCGTTGAAACGACGCACACGTGCCCGCAGTTGCTGTTATTCATCGGTTGAGTGCCTGACATTGGATAGCTGCAATTGGCTGAATGAGAACTTGACCCGATGCTGATTTCAGGGGCAATTCAAAACATGACTAGGCAAACTTTTGAATTGAAATCGAGATCCTAGAATATTGTTTCCTCGGGATATACAGCATTCACTGAGCTAAAACTTCATCAAGTTAGTTGTAAAGCACCCGTCTTTAGATTTTGAGCACTTTTGTTGCTTCAAACGGAAAAAAAAGAAAGAAGCGATTTACCCTACATTTAAAAAAATGGCCTACTTTATTGATAATGGCAACTTTTAGCTCTGACAGCTCACTGTGTCTGAGTTGCCATCTTTGGAAAACATAGTGAACGACTCGATTAGACTGTTTGTCTTTGTTGCTAACATTTGCTGGTTGTTCTTTGTAAACAATCGGTCCTACTTGCCAGAAAGTTGCCAGCATTGGCAAATGATAGCATCGTTTGCATAAGTAGAACGCACCCTAGGATCCTCTTATTCTCTGCAAATGCCATTTGAAGTTTTACGTGGTAAAAAGGATAACTTGAGAGAAGTGAAGTTCTGTATAAAAGCAAATAGTCCTTTCCAAGAAAAGTCAGGTGTGTTAATTTGATGCTTTGGTCAGTACACTCTGAGCGAAAAACAACAACACCTGCGGTTATTCTCAGAACTATTTCTCGAGTTAAAGATCGGCAACTTTACAGGGTGTACCAGCAAGGTTCTCCCAACATATTTCCAGTAGTGTGGTTTGGAGTGGATGTTCATCTTTAAACGGTATTCTAATAATTTTCCCCCCCAAATCGTCATTATGTTGCAAAAACTTGTATTGTATTTTCAAAGAAACCCTGTAATGCATACACTTCAATGTGGTGAATATTTGCATATTCCTGCCTTCACCATTTGTTGGCAGATTGATTCAACATGGATTGTGTACAACAGACCGGCTGGTTCTGAGCTGACCAATGAGCACGCAGGATTTCTGATGGCCCTTGGCCTGAACAGACATCTGTCTAGTCTGTCCACTCTCAACGTTCATGACTATCTCTGCAAGGTAGGTAACCGAACCGAGAAGTGACATTAAAGGAAGGTGACATTGCAGACTGTCTGGTAAATGTATTTTTTTAGAGTTGAGGTAATCTCGTTTGCTTCACACACCATCGTTGAATCATTTAGCCAACAAGTTAACAAAGGCTGCCTTCTGATCTAGCATGTGATGTAGGAGAGGTACATGACATTAATTTTGGACCGGCAGCATTGCATAAACCTCAAATGCAATTAACAGTTCGAAATCTTTAAAAAGCATCAAATTAAACTTGTTTGATTTGACAGGGTCATGAGATGACAAGTGTGGGGCTTCTCCTTGGATTGGCAGCAGCAAAGTAAGTGTGTTAATAATTAGTCATTGTCTACAACTCCCCCCCCCCCCCAAAAAAAAACCAATTATACCACAATAATGATAATAATAATGTTATGTTATGTTTTATTTCACAAATAGGAACAAACCCCATGACCCTGGGGAAGGGTTACAGCAGTGAAATTAAACATTGAATTATTTGGCAGGTGGGTTAACAAAGAATATGCTTTAAAGTTACGTCATGCTTTGCCTCTCTTTAAGTTTTGTACATTGGAAAATAAACTTAGCCACACATATAATAGTTTGTTTATCTGCCGACGACATCAGAAAAATGAATTTATCATTTTTTGTTAAACCATTAAAGCCAGGCTCCATTTTACAGATGTCAGTAAGAAAGTTAGTTCGAAGATCATTATATAATGGACATTCTAAAAGAAAATGCATTTCTGTTTCAACATCAAGTAGACAATGTGGACATAACCTTTCATGTAGAGCTAAACCAGTGTATCTACCAACTTCAATCATTAACTTGTGCGATGAACATCTAAATTGAGAAAACAAGATCTATAACCATAATCCAATAAGTAGCATAAATATGGCTCAAACTCGTATAATTGTTTAAACATACGGTAAGTACGAAGTTTGTTTTTCTGGTTACTATGTTTTCTAAGGTCACAATGCAGTCTGTCGTTCCACTGTTTAATATAGCTGTCTTGCATAAGATTAGTAAGAGTACTCAATACAGACTTTTTATTACTACCGCAAGTACTTGTTATTGGAACATTCCAATGAACTGTGTCAAAACACTTACGTAACCTTAAAGAAAGCGAGGTTTTACGGCGAATTCCTAACGCTGAGTCTTCACAAAACGCATTGTATAAAACAGAACTCTCAGGTTTTTCAGACAAGTGAAACCTATATCTAAGAGTATTAACACTGTGCTCAATATATACTTCTGCTAACACAGCATCATTCGAAGTTCGTCTGTTAACGTTTAAAACAAATTTAAACCATTTCAATTGAAAAACCTCAGCTCGCCTACAAGCTCCTTTCCATATAATTTCAGAACCATAAGAAATAATAGGTTTAAACAAAATGTCGAAAACTTTCAACAATAATTTAGGAGCTAAATCGTAACCAACACTCTTACGATATAAACCTGCAACCTTGGAGGCCTTATTAACCAGATTATTGATGGAGAATTTAAACGATCCGGATGTTTGGAAAATAATGCCCAAGTATGATTGTATATCAACAACATTGATACACTCACCATTAAAATAAAAATTAGTCTTAGAATCACTTTTTTGGTACAGATCACTATTAAAGATCATAATATTAGTTTTATCAGTATTAACCGTTAATCTCCATTTGTTACAATAAACTTCCAATCTTTTAAGAAGTAGTTGAAAGCCTTCGTATGTATCAGATAAAATAATCATGTCATCCGCGTAAAGTAAAGTACTAATATTACGGGAACCCACATTGACACCATGGAATGGAGCCCTACTCAGGTCAGTATCAATATCATTTAAAAACAAAGAAAACAACAATGGACTTAAAACAGCACCTTGTTGAACACCAACATTACAAGGGAAAACGGGAGTAACCCCACACTTTAGTTTTACGCGACCCTTCACAGAGCTGTACATGCTACGTAAAATTTCAATTGCTTTAGAACTAATACCAGAATTAATTAATTTAAACCAAAGTAAAGATCGATCTACACAATCAAAGGCTTTTTTGAAATCAACAAAACACACGTATAATTTCTCTTTTTTCAATCGAAATTTTTGAATCAGGGTATTAAGAACAAAAACATTATCGAGAGTACTGTGCCCTGCTTTAAAACCAGTCTGGTTATCCAATAAAATGGCGTCTGCCCACTGGGTAAGTCGGTTTCTAAAAACAATTTGAAATAATTTACCGACAGAACTAAGTAAAGTAATACCCCTGTAATTACATGGGTCTCTCTTAGATCCTTTTTTGTGGATCGGACTGATAAGACCTTCAGACCAGGAGGCCGGTACTTTTTCCAATTTCCAAATAAGATTAAATAATTTAGTAAGTGGGTTACATAGAAATAAACTAGCTGAAGATATCATTTCAGCTCTTATACCATCGATACCAGGTTGCCTGTTACTCTTCATCAACTTAATAGCCTTTTTCACTTCACTCTCTGAAATAACCGAGTCAAAAACATCATCTTGAACAATCCCACCACTGTTCAGAATAAAATCCTTAGCACGAGAATAAAACACATTATCAAAGTGATCACAATTTGACGAGGGGTTACTTAAATCAGAAAAATAGTTAAACCAACTCTCTGTACTTATCTCGTCAACTTGATCCAAATCATTTAAATTAGAACCAGTCATCTTCTTGAGACCATTCCAAAAGGCTTTACTATCTTTATGAATAGATTCTAAGTTATTAATTTGCAACTTTTTAAATAAGCGTTTCTTTTGTTTCAAAATACATTTATAATGTTTTCTTTGAGTACATACAATCCCCGCAAATAACAATTTCTAGGATAACGTGACAAAGCTTGACAAGTAGTTTTGAACTGCTTCCTTAAACGGTAACAGTCCCCATCAAACCAAGCAAACTTCTTCCTCCGTCGTTGACGATGATGAATTCTACGAGGAAACCTAAAACGAGGCACTTTGGGGAGAATTTTGTTGGCAACAGAATAAATAATATCGTTAAATTTCTCAACTGCATTATCAACATTACAATTTTCAGACATCATATAATTGTTAAGTTTCTGTTGAATATCTTCACTTTCAAACTCATAAACATAAGCATTTACATACTCTCTAGACCATTTATAAAAAGGTTCATCCAAATGAATAGCTGTATCATTTACAAATGTGTCAAACAAATCAACTCTTTTTTTACAAATCAAACTCAACTCAAAATTTAACAGACAATGGTCAGAAAAAGTATTTAGAGGAGCAACATTCATATCCATAAGAGGAACAAGTGATTCGGTAGCAATTACATAATCCACAACACTACAACCCACTGTATTATTCTTACCTGGTTGATAACAAGTAAATTTACCTTCGATATCATCGCGACATCTGCCATTTAAAATACGTAAGTTAGTGGAAATACACAAATCAACCAAATAATCACCGTAATTATTAATCACAGTATCGCTATTATTTCGAATGGAAATATCATCAGGATTGTAGTTATCAGGAACTGAAATAAAGTCTTCAAAATTATCAAAATGAACAAAGTCATATAAATTGCCGGTCCTGGCATTAAAATCACCGCATAAAACCACATAACCCTCGGAGGTGTAAACTTGAATTTGCTGATTTAGTTTGTCAAAAAGATCAAAATCCAAGGCAGCATTTCTAGTAGAAGACTCTGGGCAAATATAAACAGCTGCAATAAAGATATCATTCTCAAAACCAAAGAAATTACGATTTAGCTGAAACCAAACAACATCATCAATATCGGAACTAATAATTCGAATACCTTCAGCCAACTCATTCCTTACAAAAATGCAAATTCCTCCGGATTCCCTTTTGGCTTTCTTATGTTTAACCTTTCTACTAAATTTGAAACACCTGTATCCTAACAATTCACTAGACCAGTCCTTGGCATGCCAAGTTTCACATAAACAACAGATATCATAGCCAGAAATAACATCAACAAAATCAGGATCATTTAATTTACTTCCGAGGCCATGTACGTTCCAAGAGGCAATAGTAAGATTGTTAATATTCTTGTGACACCCCTACTTTGTAGCTGCAGTTTTTGCCGACTTACTTCGTGTTTGTGTTTTCTCCACTGCTGGAGGGTTGGAGCTTGCAATTTTCCCTTTTCCTCGGCCCTTTTGGGAAGATTGACTACCTTCCTTGTCCTCTTGAGCAGCGTGACCATCAAGACGGGTAACATCAGCGCCATCCGGTCTTCCCTGCTTTGGACTGCGAGAAACCTTGTCGGGGTTGTAAGGAACTCCTTCGACGAAAAGCTTATCGCCCTTCAGCCATGCTCTCTTGCCCTCACTCACCATATAATAATAACTGGACTTAAAGAGCACCAAATTGCCAAAGGATACAAGGCGCTTATCATTGGGCCAATGAAACATTCCAAATACCATCTCAGCTCCCTGGGGAGTATACAGCTCCATGCTGCCATTTCGGCGCAAAGCATGAATCACCGCTGTGATTGGACAGAGCGTCAGGGGGTGGGTTTAATGGATTGATGTACCGTGTTTGCTAGGTCAATTATAGACCCTGTGCACAAACAGTACATTTTGTCACAAAAAGGAAGTTTGGAGAGACCACTGGTATGTACCCTTGATCACTGCCTACTTTGCACCAAATGCACATGAATCAGTATGCACAAGAATCTCATGAGGCCTAAAAAAATAGTGTGTTTTCTGTAACCGGACCTACCTGCATTTTTTTAGACCAAATTGCCAACCTCAAACTTTTTATTGCCACATTTAGCAAACATTTAAAATAACGTATATTTTTGAAAAAAAGTCTTCCATCTGCCAGTATTTTGTTTGTAATTAGTTAATAAAGCAGTAAAACAGGTTTATTAAACAGAATACGGCTAAATGAACCCAAAAGTAAACAAAGGAAGTAGAAAAGACTGACAGACAAACAAAAAAGTTACACAATAAATTTATTTCCACACCTACAAACCTGGATAATTTACCGTAATCACACAATCTTGTTTTCTCTCATCCTGAGTGATGATTCTGCACCATTGACTTTTCATGCACCAAGTCTATAGCTGAATTTCTCGCGTGTTCTCTATTCTTGTGATTGTAGGCGTGGCACCATGGACGTAGCCACTACTAAGATGCTGAGTATTCACATCAGCGCGCTTCTGCCTCCGACATCCACGGAGCTAGACATACCCCACCTGGTACAGGTGGCTGCAGTCATGGGCATAGGGCTGGTGTATCAGGGCACGGCACACAGACACATCGCCGAGGTTCTCCTGGGAGAAATAGGTGAGATGGTCGTCAGTTTCTGAGGGTTACCTCAGTAGGTCATTTTTGAAGCAAGGGCACTATTCAGATGTTATTTTCTGTGTACAAACAGTCAAAAAAATCTTCACCCCGACACAAAATTCCATCTTACGAATAGTTAATGCGGTACCCGCTGCTATGTACATCAGATTCGAACCAGCCAACAACTGATTCCGTTAGCTCGGTGGTCGAGTGGTAAGACATCTGCACTAGAAAGCAGGAGGTCGTGGGTTCGAGTCCCACCCGAGTGATTTTTTTCCAACTTTCACTCGGGAGGTAACACACTAAGTATACAGTGTTTATACGTCGGTGAAAGGCAAAACCTAATTTGATTTACATCACCCCCACGCAAAATGCCATCTTACAGACAAAAAAATCTTGTTTACTGAAGCAGTCTTCATATTTCAGATTGTAAACATGTAATTTTCAGCAACATGTGATTTTATGTCAATAACCCTTGGATTCGCATCTCATTTGCTCAAAGTAAGACTTTGTGCATCTAGCGGAGTTGTCTGAATATGTCTTGAAAATCCTGAACACTGCAGCTGTTTTTAAATCTTCCCTGCTCCTACACTCTGTAACCCTATTTGCGCTTGTACACTAACATGGTTTAAGGAAACTAAAGGTGGTAGGGCTCCTCAGTTCATAGCCCTAACAGTCCTGAATCCTCCAATTTTAATATGATTTTGCACACCCCCTAGGGAGTTAGGGTTAACAAACTACAAAAAAACCCTAATGGATTTGGAATGTCTTTTTATTGTAGGTCGACCCCCGGGACCAGAGCTGGAGAACTGCACGGACAGAGAATCATACTCACTGGCTGCTGGTTTGTCACTAGGAATGGTCATGTTGGGGGTAAGGCTAAATGTGGCATTCTCCACATCCCCTGAAACCCCCAACCACCCCTCTCCCACCACCCACATTCCCCCCAACCCTCACCCCAACCCCACCCACAACCCCCCGCCCCTGCCCCCAACCTCCACCCTTCCCCACCCCAAACCCCATCCCCAAACCTCCACCCTCCACCCCATCCCCCCAATCTCCCCTACCCTCCACCCAATCCCCCTTATTTCTCATGGTTAAACGTTTGTGATCATACCTGCACAAATTCACTGGTATGCTGCTATGCATTTTTATATCTGTCTACAGCAATACATTTTCATTTCAGTTTACGATGCCACTTATATTCTTTATTTTATGGTTTGTACCAATTCTCAGCACGGAAGCAATGCCGTTGGCTTGTCAGATCTTAACATGGCCGACCAACTCTATCACTACATGGCGGGAGGTTACAAGAATCAGCCGGTAAGTCATTGCAAAGAATTACCTAGAATGCCAACGGTTTATGTTATATCGACCTGTGTTGCACATGGGCCAATTTCACGGCGCTGCTAAGCACACAAATTTGCTTAGCACAAAAAGAGTCTGGCTTATAAAAGCAGGTGACCAGCCAAAACTCCATGTGATGTATATTGCTCTTGATTAGTATTGAGCTGTTGTTTGCTATATGTTGAAAATCACATGGAGTTTTGGCTGGTAAACTGCTTTTATAAGCCAGAGTGTTTTTGTGCTAAGCAATTTGTTTTGCTTAGCAGCACCGTGAAATTGGGCCACTGTCACTGACCACAATGCTAACTGGACTGGCTACTACATGCTAATTGGCCCATGTGCCTTGAAGCAACTGATCCGCCATCTTGGATCCCCAGAACATCAAGCTGGGACAAACTTGTACATCGTTCTGCAGTTGAGGGTTTTTCCTACTTGAAACAAAATTTCCCAAATGTACTATTTGTACTTTTGATGTTGGCCAGTTCTAAGATGGGGATTATGTAAATATCAAAACCTGGTCAGAAAATACAATTGTTATTGTAGCTGCCTTTAACTCTAAAGAAGAAATCAATGTAAACTTCTTGTAAAAATTCACATTTTTTGTGCCTGCGTTATGGGTAACGCAGTATGGCGGAGGGCTGCTTCAATAGGTGGGCGCCGGGCATTGTCAGCCAGTCAAGTTACTATAGAGGTTGGTGGTGCAGGTAATCACCACATCAAGGGGGTAGTGTAGTATATCTGCTTATCTTGCTTTTCGTTGGGTAAAATGGCAATGTCGTCTAAGGTAGAACCTTTACTGTCGCAGCTGTTTGAATTCCAAAAGTTTATTTGGAATTTGTATTTATTTTACACCTGAGGCCATTTCTCCCTGTTTGTGTGGTTCACTAGAAAAATGTTCATTGGATATTTGAGCAAACTTTAATACAAACTAATGCAGTCAAAGTTCATCACTTGTACCTGAACTTTTAGAATGCTTAAAAAGTAACAGCAATAGTGCCCTCAAATATCAGTTAGTATGGACATCATTAATATTTTACAAATATCACCTTAAAAATGAGTTTAATAAAGGTGTTCCATCATTTTCATTAACGTTATGAAAAATAAATAAATCTTCATGTCCTTATCATTGAAATGTTCTATCATGGATTTGTTGTTCCTTTGCTGACAGAGTGGTGCAAACAAAGAGAAGTTCAAGTCTCCCTGCTACCAGATCAAGGAAGGGGACCAGGTCAACATCGATGTCACGTCACCGGGGGCAACGCTGGCCTTGGGGCTCATGTTCTTCCAGACTGCCAACAGGTCAGATAATATTCAGTTTTCAAATTGGTTGTGGGTTCGAGTCCCACCCATGTAAGCTTGCGAATCTTTTTCGTGCAAATCCTTGGGCAGCACTGAGTGTGTAAAGTGTGTATGAAATTACATCGGTGAAGGGCAAAACATGATATAAAAGTTACATCATCCCGTTGCAAAAAAGATTCCATCATAAAGTAGTTACTGGTTACGGTACCTGCTGCTAAATCAGATTCCAACCAGCCAGCCGACCCCGGCAAGCTCGGTGGTCAAATGGTAAGAAGTCTGCACCAGTAAGCAGGAGGTCATTGGTTCAAGTCCCACCTAAGTAGACTTGCGATTGTTTCTCGCAAGCCCTTGGACAGTACTGAATATACTGTGTTTTTGAAATTATGTCGGTGAGGGGCAAAATTAAAGGTTGGATGTAAATATCTATGGACTCAGTTCAGGATCTGTCAATGGCATTGTGCAACCTACATGTAAGAACACTAATGTGCTGGACACACTGCGTGTGCAGTGTTACTGCAGACACATCTGTACATTTTGGGTATTAAGGCCGAAAATCCATGCGTCCGTTAAGCGTATTGCGCACTGCATGATGCGTAAGCCAATTCGAAAAGCAACGCGCATGTATTCGTGTTGACCATTGCGCTATTCGTACTGCGTTATCCATTGAAATTGTATACACTTCGTGTAGCAATTGAAACAGATGACGCATACAATATGCAGGAAGTTTTTTTTGTGAAACTGAAAGGAACGATGAAGTGGTTGGGTAAAATGGTGAAAAAACAAATGTATGGTTGAAACAAAGCTTGAAACAAAGCAGTTTATATGTGAAACTGAAACTCTGAAACTGAAACTGAAACAAACTAGGGCCTGTCTCGGTTTAAATTTTCAAATCCTCCGTTGATGAAACATCGAAAATCCATTCCCTTTGTATTTTATTGACAAGTTAAATCTTGTCAATGTTGATTTTATAAAATGCGTACTTTGACAAAGCTAATCCAAATTTGATGAAGACTTGGTTTTACTTCTCGCAAAACTTCTGCCTGCTCTCGTTTTGAGCTTTTGCGTCGGTCAAGTATGCATAACGCAAAAACGCACATCAAAA
This sequence comes from Patiria pectinifera, assembly GCA_029964075.1. Taxonomy (NCBI): domain Eukaryota; kingdom Metazoa; phylum Echinodermata; class Asteroidea; order Valvatida; family Asterinidae; genus Patiria; species Patiria pectinifera. The sequence goes on along the minus strand of CM057142.1, from coordinate 45,516,282 downwards.
ATGGACTCATGGATTTTCGGCCATATGACGCACAACCGCCTTTACCATTACCACTGCCACAAGCATTGTAGACCTTTGCTTGTAATTCTTGTTATTAATTTGTTGCTTGGCGTTTGTTGATTAGTTGTTGGTTATTTTTTCGATTTCCGGCAGGGCTGTGGCTCAGTGGTTAACCGCTCCCGACACCCAGATACTCCTGGACTTTGTCAAACCGGACTTCCTGCTTTTAAGAGTAAGTTGCAATTCTTTCCTCTCACCGCTGTGTCTGGCCAGTAGTAGCGTGGTGGCTCTTGAATCCAATAAGACTCCTCCCTCTTGTAAGAAGTCAGGGGTGAGACTTTTCCGGATTTTTTACCCGGATTTGTAGATTTTAAGAAAGTGGCAATGAGAAGTTTTTTTGGTCTTTTTGGGTCAAAGGTCTATATGAAACAATTGCAATGGGTAGTTTTTTTAGGAGTAGGAGTGCCTTTTTTAGGCAAATACCCGTGTTGCTCTTGAGTGAAAAAAAAAATACCCATAAGGCCAAAAAAAAAAAAAATATTCAGTCTCTGGTCAGACCCAAGTTCCGGAATTGACGCGGGGACGCGGCTTTTTTTTTTTTCTTCAAGCTTGAATTGTACAGACAAGGTGGGGTACAATTTTGCTTTGTTGGTGTCCTCATGACATTGGTGTCCTCCATAATTTGCCTTGGTGCTCTAGATCATTTGCCTTGGTGCAATTTCCCATTCCTTGGTGCTCTTTGGTAAAAAAAAAGTGAGGAGGTGCGGCAATAGAGGGCGCTGTTGGAGCTACCGCGGAACATTTTGGGGAAAAAAAGATTGACGCGCATGATTAAAATCGACGCGTGCGCTGACCAGAGACGGACTTATTTTGTTTTTGGGCTAATACAAGTCCAGAATATTTTATTAGCATGCAATATAGTACCCTTGACATATACCTTATCACAAGTATGTCTTGTAAGAAGGTACAAGTAGTATCAAAATATATTAATTACATGTTATTAAAAAATGTATGCAAAGGAATATTTTTTTCTTCTTTTTATTTCTTCTTTGACTTTTTCAAGACGTTAAGTAAAGGCCTTGTAATGTGGAATGAGATTGAACCCAACAGTGACTGGATTCAAAACAATGTGCCTGAGGTAAGTCCTTGCACTGGTCTCTTCAAAATGGGGAATGTTCAGGGGCCTTTTCTGTTATGTTTTATCATATGTACGAGGAAGGACTCATGCCTCAGTTTGTTGGCACCTTGATTGCCCCTGAGAGATGGAGAATTCTTGTTGCCCTGCTCTTTTAAACTTTAAATCTAAATGTAACAAAAAGTAAGTAATATTTTGTATCAATAAAACTTCATTTTTAGCAAATTTAATGGAAAGTTATTTTCAGAACTGAAGTTAAACACTGATTGCAATGCATTTTGTGAACATGATTTGATCAACTTTCTGCTAGGTTCCCCTCCCGTCATTCAATAATGTTTAAGACAACTAAAAAATTAAAAATAATGAATGATTTATTTTATCATGATTATTCATCAGATTGTGAAGAAATATGCCTTCAAAAGGAACATCACTGCCCAGGAAGATATGGACATTGACATTGACTTGCAGAAAATGAGGTAATATTCTTAAAGGCATATTGCGAAATGAAAAGTCTTGTAACATGATTTTTACCTCAAATACCTTGGGATTCAGCCTTGACTTACCGCTTGTCTGATTTTGAGTTATACCCTTAAAACGACGTTTGACCTAAAAGGATCCCAAAAGTTTGAGGCAACGTTTTGTATAGCCCTAACAGTCCTTAATCCTCTAATTTCAATACGATTTTGCATACCCCTAGGGAGTAAGGGTTAATCCTTCTGCCCCGGCTTGTGATTAAAATTTGCATTTGGGAGATGATATTTTAAAATATTGTATTTGCCCGTTACTTTCAATAGCATAGCACACATTGTTCTGTCTTTGTTGCACAAGTTTGGACAGATCTGAGTATAGACTGCTTATAAAATTACATCAGTAGGTAACTGGGCCAAAAACGCACAATATTTACAAATCTTTCTGCCCCAATGTGCAGTTGTGATCTCCAGGGTACATTGACTCTAACTCCCTACGGTGCATCAGTGTTCTCCAACTTTGAAAGTTAAGGGTCGGTGCGCCGTCAAAAAGTGGATGGGGGCACTATTTGCAGTTGTACATTTCTTTATGCTAGGGGGCGCTATTTGCAGATGAACATGTAATTTATGTATGGATAACAGCTTTTAGGCCATTTGTAACACAATAACACTAACAGTTAAGCACAATACTGGCTCAGCATCATCTTTTTTAATACATCAGTGACCAGAGACTCTGAGGCTTTTTGGCCTTGAGACTTTTGACCTGATGGATTGCTACAATGGACAGGCTTGTCACTTTGACAAGTGCTGCATGTTACTGCATTTGGCAGAGTTTGTGGCCAAAATATACCCTGGAGGTTAAGGGTAGTCCTACTTGTTTGTCTTTTTTATTATTTTTTTCCCTTTCTTTTTAAAGCATGGCGGCAACTTTTGAAGCTTGGCGGGTGCCTCAGAAAGCTTGGTGGGGCACCAGGTTATTATTACAAGTTGGAGAACACCGTGCATGATAAATCATTAAATTTGGACGATTAGGGACTGTTTTAGACTGGTCAATTTGTGCCACTCCGTGCGCCAGCCAATCGGAGTCGACGTGACGTCATTTCATTCTGAAATCTGGACGAAGCTGATGATTGGTCAATTTGGATGACATGTTTATGTAATACAACAATGGGCATAGAGATCTATTAAAACCTGGACAGGACATTGGTTCTAAAATGCTTTACGAATAGAATACGCGAACGTTTATCAAGGGCATTCACATTACGCGCATTATTTAAATTATGTGATGATCATTTGAAGCAACAGGATGTTTGCGCATCGCGTAATCTATCGTTACAGGCCGCGTGACGCAACCTATTTTAGCTAACATAAGTCACAACGTAAAAAGCATAATAGATTTTTTGTCCAGGTTTATTAGATGTCATGACAACGGATACCGAAGACCCAATATAGAAGCCGCCCGCTGAATGGTCAGAATCTCGAGGTCAAGATGCAGTCTTGTTTTGCATAATTAATCACCGAATCTGCTCACATATCATAGGCCCATGCTGTGCAAGGGGATATTCCATACACTAGCCTTAGACCAAAAAAAAAAGTCTCCGGTTTCTGGTATGCGCGCGCGTCGTTGTAGCCATGCGCGTCGGCAAAATAAAAAAGTTTTTTTTTCAATGAAAGATGATGTCTCAAAACCGCCAAACTCACTGGTTTGACTGGAATCCTGCTGCTGCACAATTTTAACGTGTTTTTGGATGGGGTTATGATCGAGAATAAGCTTTATGTGGCCTCTCTGGACTCCTATATATTTGCACTAAGTTTAGTCGGGCACCATTTGCAGTCATCAGCCGACATTTGAGGCAAAAAAAATCAGGTAAAAAAAAAAAAAGCTGCGTCGCCGCACCACTTTTTGGGCAAGCTCCATACCAGAAACCGGAGACTTTTTTTTTTTGGCCTTAGTGATGCATGGCTCCAAAAATCCCACACCTGTTAAATTAACTGATAGGGATGTATTGGAATTTGGCATTGTACATTTATAGAAACATTTTTCTTCATTTTTTCAGCCAAGCAGAATGCAACATCTTAGCAGGAGCTTGTATGGCCATGGGTCTACGGTTTGCTGGCTCTGCTAACAACAGTGCCTTCCAGTGTTTGGTGAGTCGCCGATGAATGGTGGATTTTCCATGTCAGAATTTATTAATTTTTACTTGGTGGGTCATCTTTGATCTTGTTCATCCGTCAGCACAGTGTGTCATAGCCTCTCTTACATTCGAGTTAATGAGTCGGTTGTGTATTTAAAATGCTCAATAAACCTTTCATTTAGAACTTTTTTTTTTATGGACTTTGCAAGACACATGCTTGAACACTGTAGATTTCAACTTCGTAAAAATCCATTTTGTTCATAAGGTATCAAATCTCTGTGGTACTGTAAGTGTAAGACGTGTTGAACGTAAGCGAATGGGAATTAACTAAATGTGGGAATTATTTTTGAATTATTGTCTAAAGTTGAGGAAAGTTTTTTTTTTTTTAAATAAAGAAATAAACCCAGATCTTTCTACTTTTTTTCATGCTGACAATTTTATTCAAAACCTTAACCTGTGGACGTCAAATATTTGCTATAAATTTACATGTTTTTTCCCCCCACCATGTAGCTCCACTACGCCCAGAGGTTCTCAAGTCTCGCCTCGCAAACAATTTCCGAATTGGTAAGTAACTTAAACTTAAAAGGTGATGAGAAATTTGAAATTTGGAAATTCCATTGTTAGGAATTTTGATTTGAAACCAAATATCAGTATCAATTGTGCTACAATAATTGAGTTAGAAGAGTCTAATCGGTGGGAAAATGAACATATTTATCTGGTAAGGGGTGGATCCAGAAACTTTTGCAGGGTGGAGGGTCAGGCCGTCAGATTTTTTTATGTCCGATTGTTCCGCACAGGCGGATATATAGGTAATTATTATTACTATGATTGTTACAATTTTATGTGTGTGTGTGTGCGTGTTTATGGTGTAAATCAAGGACATACACGTGCAACATCATCGATGAATTGAGGACAGGAACCAAATCGAGGACGACCTCGATTAGAAAACGTGTACAAAACCAATGAGAGCTGTTGCTAAAACGTTTGAGTATAAACAAAGGAAAAGGGAAGAGGAACAATACAAAATCCTATTTTTACACTATAAGCAAACGTGTATGGGCGTGTTAATCTATTCAAACCCTGGACGAAAAATTCCAGAGAACAAAAGAGAACAATATCGTCCACGATTCCCATCATATGTCCGCGATTGGGGTTTTGTACAAAACATATGGAAGTCTTCCTAAAAAGTTAGAGTACAAACAAAAGAGGGACAATAGGACGTCCACGATCGACGGTGTGAACACATTTCTGTGTACGTGTTCATCTTTTCAAACCGTGGACGAAAAATACCAGAGAACAAAAGAGAACAATATCGTCCACGATTCCCAGCATATGTCCGCGATTGGGGTCGTGTACAAAACCAATGGGAGTCTTCCTAAAAAGTTTGAGTACAAACAAAAGAGGGACAATAGGACGTCCACGATCGACTGTGAACACACGTTTGTGTGTGTGTGTGTGTCAGAGCAGGGGGAGGGGGGGGTTTCGACTCCCCGCCCCCTCCCCTTGATCTGCGCCTGCTGGTTCTGTGTCTGTGTTTCTTAAATATTTCTATTTTTTGTTTTCAGGCCGGTAAATCAACCATCGACACATGTCAGAATGCAGTACTTCTCTCAGTTGCCTTGGTAAGACGCCTTCCTTCTGTGAGGTCTCAGTGCACCTGCCTTGCATTTGTATTTCTGTGAAATTGGGATGAAATTGGGTCCTTTAATTGCTTTTTTTTTGCAATGGAGTGTGGGCATCATTTTTTTAAACTGGCGATGGGCGTCAGGACTACTATTATCATCTTCGGATGGAAATTTCTCCCAAAAGTCCCCCCCCCAGAAATAGAAAAGAAAATGAAAGATGATTAAAATAAGCTTTAATTTTATGCGTGTCTCAAATACCTTGGAGAGTTGTGAGTATTTGTCCTGATTTTCGGAAGTGGGGGTAGTTATCACTGGGGTCTATGGCAGTTTATTAACTGGTCTGCAACCATGTACACGTGTTTTTACACACACTCTTGTTTCACTATACTCTTAAGGACAATGCTTTGTGTTTCCCTTTGTCCCTGTAACATAACACTCTCCCATAGACTAAGCACACAAACTTACTACAGAGGACCGTTTCCAACAAAAGACCCAACTCCCGGGGACTGAAAGGATCTGTTGTTCTCCCTTTGTGTGTCGGTCCTCGGGGGTTATGTAGAACACGTACAGCTTAGCACGTAAATTCACTTACCATTTTTTTCTGCTCAGCTGTCTAACAAAATGTAAATGCTCATTAAAATTTAGCAACTTAATGAAAATGACAGTTCGGGTCACTTAGATTATGGGTCACTCAAACACATTTATTATGTATTATTATTTTTTTTACTGCTTTTTTTTTTTTTACCTGTACATACAGGTCATGGCAGGAACGGGCAATTTGGAGGTTTTGCGTTTTGCACGCAAGTTGCATTTCAGCCTCAGTAACGACACCAGCTACGGTAACCACATGGCGACGCACATGGCCATCGGCTTGCTGTTCCTTGGCGGAGGGCGCTATACTCTCAGCACCGCCCCTGCGTCTATCGCCGTGCTCATCTGTAGTCTGTACCCACAATTCCCGGTCAACAGCAATGACAATAGGTATTGGCATGGGTCTTTCAACTTTGATAATGCGTGACTAACGAATTACTGTTTTTCAAAATCCTTGCCCATTTCGGTATGTATGACCTGCCGCTGAAATTCGGTTTTGAAATAAGGGTTTCGTAACAAGCCAACAAAGCTTGATTATGTCAAAACTGCTGTAATTTGCTCTTTTCACACTTCCGCCATGGGCATGCAGAGCCTCGATCTGGCAACTTTACACAACAGATATAGCTGGTTCAGTGATTCCCGTGTCGGGGTTCAGATCACTGAACCGGCTATTTTTATTGTGTAAACTTGCCAGATCGAGGCTCTGCATGCCCAATGGCTGAGTGTGAAAAGAGCGAATGTACCGAGTTTTTTTTTTTCTGAGTTTTGTCTTCACTAAGAATGCTGTGCCTAAAGTCAGATCTTTGTCTGCATCACTGAAGTATGTTATATGAGAGCCCTCTTGTGTCAGGGAATAAACTGAATGAATAATTTTTTAGTACAGAAAGAAGACTTTTTCACAAAGAGCAAGACAATTATGCACTTGCACAAAGATCAAGGCAATTATGTACTATCAAGTAGCATAGTATTTTTCCTCAAATTATTTAGATGTGATATTTTGTCGGGTGCCTGGAAGAAGGTCGTAAGGGCGAAAAATGGGTCAAAAGGTCAAATTCAGATTTTTTGGATAATCGATAGAGCTTGGAAATATATTTCATTTGATATACATATTGTTTCAAGAGGCTAGGTCATTCTGATGTAATTAACAGTAAACAAAGGACGGAAGGAGGAATTTCATTATTTGTGCCCGGCAAAAGGACGTTAATATGTAATACTAATGAAACAAAAAATGTTCGAAGCGTGCTAACGTCCCACTCAAGTGGATACGCAAAGCCAATTTTGTTCCCGGCAAAAGGACGTAAGGATTAAACATGCCGCTTATAAGCTACGTTTAAGGCTTGGGAAGTTCCCGGTAAAAGGTTGTTAGCATAAAAATTGAAATAACTTCACAATTAAGTAAAATATAACATATTGACATAAAAATGCACAATATTATTTGAATTATTAACGAATGTCATCAGTCAAAATTTCAGCCTTATGTGATTTTTAATCAAGAAATGGCAGCACAAAAATTTTCAACTTGATTATCTCCAAAAGTGCTTTTTGCTTGCCTGGCCTGTTAACGTCCTTCTCCTTGTCACACGACAATTTGTTGTAGCTTCTAATGAAGCATCATGCTTATTCATTTTAATAACCACTTTTTTTTCAGCAATTGACAGGCCCGGTTCACAAATTTGTAATGCCTTTTTGGGTCAAAATTGATAGGTGTTTCCTTTTTCCCCCCTTAGGTACCACCTGCAAGCCTTGCGCCATCTCTACGTGCTTGCCGCTGAGCCGCGCCTGATCCTACCAAGAGATGTAGATATTGGGAAACCTTGCTACGCCCCGCTAGAAATTGTATATAAAGTAAGTAAACCCCGGAATTGTGGGGCATTAGGTTTTTTTTTTAAGCTTCATTTCAAGGGTTGTGCAATATTTCTGACTTCAATGTGTTTGCCAATTCGATTCCATGTGTGATTTAGAAGAACGTGTGGTCAAAATAGGTGAATGTCAGGTGGCAGGTTCAAATCCCACTATTGTCAATTTCTTAGTTAAAGGGAATATGCAACATTTGCAAACATCAAAAAAACAAAACTACCAAATTATTATGAAATACCTTACTGGACTGTTAGTGAATGACAGTCTTAAGCATCCTGTAAAATCATGGCACCTGATGTGCTGTCATTTTCAAGAAAAGTGGTATTTTTGCATCAATTTCCAACGCTGGTCAGCTGACCATAAGGTGTTTCCATCCATGAAACTGGTCACAAAAATCCATCTATTGTTCATGCACAGAGTGCATAATAAGGTCAGTTTTATTATCAGTGGTTACTTTTCTTTTTGTTATTGTTTGATTTTTTCAGGAGACACTTTGGTATGAAGAGCACACAGTCAGGATGCTGGCCCCCTGCATCATTCCAGAGCTCAAACATCTCAAGCAGGTTGGACGGAGATCATGTTTTTACTTTCTTTGTGTTTGTTTGTATCAATTTTGTTTTTCAAAATAGGATCAACATTAGGATCATCATCGTAACCCAATAACGTACTACAAGTGTATTACATTGTATTTAAAGAATCAAATATGACCAGAATTAGAAGCTGTTACTACGGTGCTACCATGCTCGTGTGCATGCTGCACCACGTATGTTCATAGCCTATTGCCGGTGTAGTCACTTGGGGGTTACTTGCTGCACATGAGCAGTGTGAGACATCCACTAGTCTTCGCATGTTGGCGACATTTTACCAACATATTCTGGTGCTATAGTGGCATAAAATGTCCAAAATTTCCATTATGTGAGTTTTCCCAAAGTTAATACCCCGAAAAGATATACTCAATAAGATTCAAATAAAACTCACCATATAATCAACTGGGCTACATTTTTTTTAAAGGAATATTTGTTGCTTTCTTTTTGCCATGAAAATTGAACGTGAATCATACTGATTTTTAAGGAAAACAAAATAAAAATCTTAATCAACGAAAATTGCTGCTTGCGAAAAGACTACTATATCATTTGAATACGGAGCAGCAATAGACCTGTTGAAACAAAAATTAGAGTAAGAAAAGACTGATTATGTCATGCCGCGTTTAAGCCTTATTAAGGGACAAAGGCTGATGGCATCGAGTGGGATACCTGGGCACAATAGACAAACTAAGTGGAAGGCACAAACATATGTGGCACGCGTTCTTAAAGACAAGGTGCGCTGGCATTTTGGTAACCCTTTTGGTCGATGGAGTCCGGAGTGCATGCACATTACCTGAGCGCGACTCGCGTGAGCCAGGTGCAAGCACCAAAAATGGCTGCCGCCGGATTAGTCTATACAAGCAAAAATCCTCTGATTTTTGGTGAATCTGTATCGTTTTCCAGAGAACGTGTTGCATTTCTTGTGTGTGTTACTGTTTTTAGATCAGTGTGGTTGGTCCCCGATACCTGACTGTGACTCTTGACACCGGCAAGAATCTAACCGCCATCGAAGCAATCTTCAGAGCAGACGGTACCCTGTACGTCAAGCAACGTGCTGGTCACCTGTCGTATGCAGAGGACCCAAAGGTATGCAGGAATAGGCAATTTATTGAGCAAATATGAGTGGGGGCGCTGTAACGCAGGGGTGACATTCGTCAGGATTTTTCCTGATTTCTGATTTCCTGATTGTATTAAAATTACATTTATACAATATTTCATTTTTAGATTGTAGTATATGAGTGGTGATAAATAAATAATTTTTTTACGCATCAAGACTTGCATAAACGCTCGGAAATGTGACCTCCAGCAATAAAACACAGAAAAACCTGAAACCTGACACAAACTTTTGTGTCTCTTAAAGGGTTACAAAAGTCTGTTGGCCCAGACCTTCACCCACGATGCATCTTACCAGCAGTCCATGGACTCGGAGGTCATAAGGTCATTCACCTCTGACCTTGCTATTCTTGGGTTCTCCCGTCACTTCTGTCAGAGAGTGGACGGCGGCGATGAGGTGAGTTTCTGGCAAGTTATTTTGTTCACACCCTGAAAGCATTTACTGGGGTCTGCTTAGAAGAACATGTTGCTAAGCACATTTTGGCCCTTAGCGAAAATAACAACAGGTGACCATTGCCACAATAGATATTGTTTATAATAGCCATGGTAACTATTGTATAAAAGTTGTCACTGCTGAAAGTGTAATTCTTTTATACGAGAATCCTTTGATGTTTATTTTATATTTATGCAATATCTAGTGTTTTACATACTTTTGATATTAAACTGTCCCACATTTTTAATTTAATTTAATTTTCTTGACTATAGTAGACAAGCTAGTATATAGGACTTGGAGGCCTTCAGGTCCCACATTTTTAGTTCACTTTTTTGGCTGTTTGTTTTGTTGCTGACATATTGTATTACATTTACATATAATTGTGTGTGTTTTCATAAGGGAATAAATGTGTGCTCCGGAGGTTTTTATCACTCTGTTTAATACCACTTAGAGTCTGGGTGCTGATAATTACCCGAGCCGGAGGCGAGGGTAATTATCAGCACCCAGACTCTAAGTGGTATTAAACAGAGTGATAAATACCGACCGAGCACACATTTATTCCCATTCATAAATACCTTTTCGGTAAAAAAAGATAAAACAATTCGTTCAAACAATCCTGATTTTGTTCAGCAAGTTCACTTCATGCTTTTTGGAACATCCCTCTAGAAAAATAATGGAATATTCAGCTGGCGAGTAAGATGTAAACAACCCTTTTATGGAGATTGACGCGCGCGTAGCATGTTCTGCGCGACATGGACGCGATGTCGCGCAGAACGCACCTGGGGCGTTGCGTTTTGAATTTAGAACTATAAAATTTTGACTCGCTGGTAGTGTTGCGCATGCCTACGTGAGGACTGTGAACGTTCAACCAATAAAATGGTAAGAGGCACTGGATTTTTAGGAGTCCACATTTTATGTGACACTGGAAAAGTGTTTAAGACCAGCTAGCCATGTCTTTATCATCCGTTTAATACCGGCCACGTGACGGGTTCTCGACCAATAGGAATGGCTAAACTGTCTGAGGTATTTATGAATACTGATTAAAGAATGATAAAAAATAATGTAATGTTTAACTTGATCTCGTACAACATTGGAATCTCATTCTCAATCTTCAGCGTTAGAGTCGGATCCTGGCATGTGCATTCAGACAGATTCCTAAAGTATTTCAGAAAGAAAAGAGTGCAACTCTCTACTGTTCGATCACTGATAATTTGTAAAAAACTGCACCTTTTCATTTCCTCATTTTGTTTGTTTGTTTTGAATGTCAGTCATCGATGGAGAGCTTATTAGCATCGTTGCTGTATGAGTGCGTTACCAAGGAGAAACCATGGATACTGCAGTCACTCATTGAAGTGCATCAGGTATTGGTCAACTTCTAATCAAAACGGAAAAAATACGATAGCATCTTGCACCGTGGTTATCTTTTATCCTTTTTTGTTGTTGTTATTCTTTTATTTGTTACTCTATTGATGTTGCAAGTCAGTAAATCATCCTTGGTAATTAGATGTCAAAAATCAACCATTTACTACGTTGTCTTCTTCTTTACATCATAAATTAATAAAAGCTCGGATAAGATGAATTCGCTTGACTTATTTTGAGCCTCAAGTGCAGGGTTTGAAACTTTTTCACTGACATAGAATGCCCTTACAGTCAGAAAAAGTCTGACCGTCTGACCGTAATGAAGTAAGATTTGAGGCTTTGCATGGTGGAGATACTAAATAATGAAAGGTTTGCGGAAACACCATGTGCGAATAATTTCTGAACTAACAGAATGGTTCTGAAAAGAACCAGAGGTATAAACTCGACGTTCCGGTCAGTATGCTCTGACCGTCTTCAGGAGAATGTCTAAACTCTAAGAAGGTAAACACTTATGTAGCAGAAGCAAAAGCGATGAAGTGTGAAGTTGCATCCTGTGTGGATGCCAAGTAGCTGGGATCCTAGAGCAAGCTTACTGCCCACTGAAGTGGAACAGTAGGGTTGCAGTCTCAGTAGACGGAGGACCTAGGGTATAGGAGACCCATCAGTCTAAGGTGAAGGTAGATGATGACCGTAATTAAATTTGTATGAGATATTATTCAGATTTGACTTTCAAACAGCCGAGATTGCTGACTTGAAACTGGCTCTTTTCATTCCTTAATTGTCATAGGTTATCGACAGCCTGGTAGGCAGACCGGACACCCACACGCTGTGGCAGATCAAACTGCTACTAGCTTACTACAACCATGCGCACCACAGGATAGCAGCCAGCGGCCGTGGGCACGCCCAAGCCAAAGGGCTGCTCTTGAGTGCCGAGATGGGCGTCAAGATCAAGTGTAGAGTCGAGAACTATCTGGACGCTTGGCTTACGGGTAAGGGAAACTCCATGGAGCGTTCTGTTTATCCGAGGCAAAGCCGAGGGAAAATAGAATTTTCCAATTGAACAACATTTGTTTTTGCTGTAATTTTCAGAAATGGATGGATTTGGGGGTTAGTATTTTATAAAAAAATATTGTTTCACTGACTTTTTTAAAGTTTTGTGTTCGTAGATACTGGAAAAACCAAGAAAAACAATCACGTTCATGTAGTCTGGTTCCCTAACCCCACTTAAGATGAAACGGAGCAATTTATAGACTTTAGGGAATTGTAAGGGCAGGGAACTAGCCAGCTGGCTTGCACCTGTTCCCAGACGTGTAAGCAATTGCAAACAACATGTGAACTGAATAAAGTAGGTAAATTGGGGGAAGTACGGTAGTTGGAAAACAGTCAGGTTTTTCCAACACTGGTCGGCCGACCAGCGTTGGAAATTCATACAAAAATACCACTTTTCTTGAAAATGACAGCACACCAGGTGCCGTGATTTTACAGGATGCTTTCGACTGTCATTCACTAACAGTCCAGCAAGGTATTTCATACTAATTCGGTAGTTTGGTTTTTTGATGTTTGCAGTTGTATATTCCCTTTAAGAAAGGCTAGCTTTACCACATGACATATTAAGGCAGTCAGTGTACGCTGTATAGACTCCGGTCGATGTTATTTCTCAAACGCCACAGGTCGAACAGAACGATCCGAACAAAAATAGACTCTATATCGCTTGAGGGCGCTGTTCTTTTCGCACGTAGTATTAAACTTGCAAAAGTGCTTTGAGAAGTGCAATCCACACGTAGATATTTCCACGCTTAGTCGGCAAACTGCACATTTTGTCAACCACGGGTTTCAAAACTGTAGAAGGTCCAACATTACAAAAATGAAGAACAGTTATACAGATGCCCAATTTAATATTTGATTGTTAAAAATACAACATTGTCAACAAAGGTAGCTACCTCGTGCCTTCAGTACTAAATAGTACCAAATTTGCAAACATATTTTGCCCTGCCGTGTAAATTCGAAAACTTGGGGGGGGGGGGGGCTGGAAACCACCTGAATCTAGGGAGCGCTCTTCACCATGTACATAAATTGTGTACTGTGGCGTTTGAGATGTTTTTTGTACATGATTTATATGCATGTACAGGCAAAATCGACCTGTGGCGTTTGAGGTGGATTTGTATTTGTACACGTACCTGGTTTATGCATGTACATGCTAAATCGACCTGTGGCGTTTGAGATGGTTTTTGCACGATACATGGTTTATGGTTTAAATGCATGTACGTGCTAAATCGACCTGTGGGGTTTGAGATGGTTTTTGTACATGGTAAATGCATGTACATTCTAAATCGACCTGTGGCGTTTGAGATGGTTTTTGCACAGTACATGGTTTAAATGCATGCTCATGCTAAATCGACCTGTGGCGTTTGAGATGCTTTTTGTACATGGTTAATGCATGTTCATGCTAAATCGACCTGTGGCGTTTGAGACGGTTTGTGTACATGGTTTATATGCATGTACAGGCAAAATCGACCTGTGGCGTTTGAGGTGGTTTTTGTACATGGTTAATGCATGTACATGCTAAATCGACCTGTGGCGTTTGAGATGGTTTTGGTACATGGTTAATGCATGTTCATGCTAAATCGACCTGTGGCGTTTGAGATGGTTTGTGTACATGGTTTATATGCATGTTCAGGCTCATCGACCTGTGGCGTTTGAGGTGGTTTTTGTACATGGTTAATGCATGTACATGCTAAATCGACCTGTGGCGTTTGAGGTGGTTTTTGTACATGGTTAATGCATGTACATGCTAAATCGACCTGTGCCGTTTGAGGTGGTTTTTGTGCATGGTTAATGCATGTACAGGCTAAATCGACCTGTGGCGTTTGAGATGGTTTGTGTACATGGTTAATGCATGTTCATGCTAAATCGACCTGTGGCGTTTGAGATGGTTTGTGTACATGGTTTATATGCATGTTCAGGCTCATCGACCTGTGGCGTTTGAGATGGTTTGTGTACATGGTTTATATGCATGTACAGGCAAAATCGACCTGTGGCGTTTGAGGTGGTTTTTGAACATGGTTAATGCATGTACATGCTAAATCGACCTGTGCCGTTTGAGGTGGTTTTTGTACATGGTTAATGCATGTACAGGCAAACTCGACCTGTGCCGTTTGAGATGGTTTTGTACATGGTTAATGCATTGACATGCTAAATCGACATGTGGCGTTTGAGGTGGTTTTGTAAATGGTTAATGCATTGACATGCTAAATCGACCTGTGGCGTTTGAGATGGTTTTTGTACGTGGTTAATGCATGTACATGCTAAATCGACCCGTGGCGTTTGAGGTGGTTTTTGTACATGGTTATGCATATGTACAGGCAAAATCGACCTGTGGCGTTTGAGGTGGTTTTTGTACATGGTTAATGCATGTACATGCTAAATCGACCTGTGGCGTTTGAGGTGGTTTTTTTGCATGGTTAATGCATGTACAGGCTAAATCGACCTGTGGCGTTTGAGATGGTTTGTGTACATGGTTTATATGCATGTACAGGCTAAATCGACCTGTGGCGTTTGAGATGGTTGTTGGTCGTATTTTTTTTTCTCATAAATTCTCCTCGCGACGTGAGGGCAGTTGATTTCTTATCCAAGAAATCCTACAATTATATTTACAGTGCTCGCTTAGGTACTGGACAGGGTTTTAGCATGTACATGCATTAACCATGTACAAAATCCATCTCAAACGCCACAGGTCGATTTTGCCTATAGGCCTACATGCATATAAACCATGTACAAAATCCATCTCAAATGCCACAGGTCGATTTGGCACGTACATGCATATAAACCACGTAAAAAATCCATCTCAAACGCCACAGGTCGATTTTTCCCGTACATACATATAAACCATGTACAAAAACCATCTCAAACGCCACGGGTCGATTTAGCCTATGCGTGCATATAAACCATGTACAAAATCCATCTCAAACGCCACAGGTCGATTTTGCCCGTACATGCATATAAACCATGTACAAATCCATCTCAAACGCCACAGGTCGATTTTGCCCGTGCATGCATATATAAACCATGTACAAAAACCATCTCAAACGCCACAGGTCGATTTGGCATGTACATGTACATGCATATAAACCATGTACAAATCCATCTCAAACGCCACAGGTCAATATTGCCCGTACATGCATATAAACCACGTAAAAAATCCATCTCAAACGCCACAGGTCGATTTGGCATGTACATGTACATGTACATGCATATAAACCATGTACAAAATCCATCTCAAACGCCACAGGTCGATTTGGCATGTACATGTACATGCATATAAACCATGTACAAATCCATCTCAAACGCCACAGGTCGATATTGCCCGTACATGCATATAAACCACGTAAAAAATCCATCTCAAACGCCACAGGTCGATTTTTCCCGTACATGCATATAAACCATGTACAAAAACCATCTCAAACGCCACAGGTCGATTTAGCCTATGCGTGCATATGAACCATGTACAAAACCATCTCAAACGCCACAGGTCGATTTGGCATGTACATGTACATGTACATGCATATAAACCATGTACAAAATCCATCTCAAACGCCACAGGTCGATTTGGCATGTACATGTATATGCATATAAACCATGTACAAATCCATCTCAAACGCCACAGGTCGATATTGCCCGTACATGCATATAAACCATGTACAAAAACCATCTCAAACGCCACAGGTCGATTTAGCTTACTCGTGCATATAAACCATGTACAAAATCCATCTCAAACGCCACAGGTCGATTCAGGATGTACATGCATTATAACCATGAACAAAATCCATCTCATCAAACGCCACAGGTCGATTTAGCCTGCCTGTACATGCATATAACCATGTACAAAACCCTCTTAGTCAAACGACACAGGTCGATTTAGCATGTACGATTGTACGTGCATATATATATTTATTCAGCGGCCAGTGCCAAACACAGGTCGACTAATTCGCTATGACTCCACAGAAATACATGAAAAAAGATACAAGAACAAACTGTTGGAGAAGTGTCCTAATGCTTGAGAATTATTTTGATAAGCACTACTTTTAAATTTTCTGTACTGTAATCTATTAATATACCTTCATATAAATTACAAGAAATATTGATTATATGCATTTAATTCAAACGTAACTAATAATACAAATTAAAGCACGATAAGTTTGGCAAAACGGACACGTAAAACATTCCAAAATTGTTATTAGCCTGTACATAATAGGGAAAAACACACAACAAATATATTATAACGAAACACTACCAGGCTCGATTATCAACGCTAAGCCACTGAATGACTTGATCAAGTCTAATCCAGCCTCGCACGGCGCCCTTGTGTGATACGAAACCCATTTTTCTTCGGATATTTCTGCTGATGCAGCGTTCGACCTGTGGCGTTTGAGAAATAACATCGACCATAGACTCCGTGCATGAACAGTTGGGGGCGCTTGGTGAGCACTTGCAAAACTCCAATGGGAGGGACACAACACTGGTTCGTGTGCATGGTGCAGTCGTGGTGTGAAGCACGCGCAAATATTTGTATTTTGAATGTGCGTAAACCCATAGCTTCTTTTCATGAGGATCAACACGTCAAGCGAGTGGTGCCCCCCCCCCTCCAATTTCTCTTTGTATTAACCCTAAACCCCCTAAGGGCTCTTTGGGGGTCAAGTACCAAAGGTACTACAGATTACTACATGTGTTGTGCACACTTGAATGGAAGAAATGCAGTAGTATTTTGTAGCATTAGGGGCAGTTAGGGTTAAAGTAAAGAAGGTATACCTGTGTATGGAATCTATTTATAAGGCCAAAAAAAAAAAAATAGTCGGTCTCTGGTCAGACCAAAGTTTCGGAATTGATGCAGCGACGCGGCCTTTTTTTTTCTTTTTTTTTTCAAGCTTGGATTGTACAGACAAGGTGGGGTACTATTTTGCTTTTTTTGGTGTCCTCATGTACATTGGTGTCCTCCATAATTTGCCTTGGTGCTCTCGATCATTTGCCTTGGTGCAATTTCCCATTCCTTGGTGCTCTTTGGTAAAAGAAATTGAGGAGGTGCAGCAATAGAGGGGGCTGTTGGAGCTACCGCGGGATATTTTGGAGAAGAAAAAAGGTTGACGCGCATGATTAAAATTGACGCGCGCGCTGACCAGAGACCGACTACTTTTTTGGGGGGGCCTAACAGAGTCGGTCGTTTTTTTTTAGAGATATCTGATTAACCTTCCTATGCAAACATACATTCTGTGCAGAGTTGTCCTTTCAGTCAAAATCAATCAAGTGACTTTTTTCAACAGTTAAGAGCTCACAGCCTACATACAGCAAAGACTGGCTGTGACGGTTTATGTAACTTGATACAGCTATGCGTGGACTGTGGGTGATTGATAAGCCATCCGTGCCTACTGCCTACCACTTGTCTGCTTTTGTCTGTTGACTGAATTTGACTAGTCACAAGTGCTTGCTTGAAATATAATCTGACTGTTGGTGACTAGCCTGTGTAAAAGGCATGGTAGGGGAAGTGGATTGATTTTTTTGACTGTCTGTGACTGTTCAGATAGCCGGAGGCTTAATGAAACCAAAATTCTAACCAAAAGAGTATTCTATGTCAATTTGACGTTAGTCAGTTAATCCATCAGTGGCATCAAGTCTTGACTATGCCCTGCAGTCTGAGCCAAGTTGTATTTCTCCCCAGCAGACAACCAAGCCCAATTGATGGCATATCTGTCTCAAGGCACACTCCCTGAAACCAGTGAGAGCTGCAGGCAGCTGGCCAAGTTCCTGGTGTATTACGACATCCCTTCTCCATTGCAGTTATCAGGGATACCACTCCAGGGTAAGTAAGCTGGAAAAACCAGGGCCCGATTCCATGGCGCTGCTAAGCACACAATTTTCTGCTAACAGAGCCTCTATTTCATGGAGACCGTAAGCATAAGCACAGCAAAAGACACGCTTAACCCCAGAAGAAAAAGTTACCTGGAATCTGTAACGTAACAATCAACATCTCCATCTTTTTCGCAACCGTTAGCACATCAACGCCACGAATTAGAGCTTACAAGGCTATAACATTTTTCTGCTGTAGCCTAGTCAATACAACGTTTCTGCTAACTGTTAAGCAGCGGCGTGAAATTGGCCCGACATGATGAGAACCAGTCACAGTTTGTATGAGGTGCTTGCAATTTACTGTTGGGTAGGGTTAATTTCAACTAAAACTGCCTTGGTGCTCCCTTTTGTGAAAATATAAATAAAATAAAAAAACAACCAAATTTCCTACAATGGCTTAGCCTTGGCTCTAATGCAAATTTTCACTTTCACTTTTTGCCCTGTTAACAGTGTGTGACTCTCTCCCGCGTCTGCATGCTGCCCTCAAGGGTTTTAACCTCCCCGTGTCGGCATTGATGAAGCTCGTTACGATCCTGCAGACAGCCAGGTGACACACACACTGACCCATAGTAGCAGGTCCCTGTCTATTCTCACTCACTGCCATTGCTGTCTGTGTACATTTAGCTCATGAGATTGGATAAGAGACATGGATATAGTTTTGTGGTGCCAGAAACACATTCAGTGTTTTGGGGTACATGTTTTTAAAGGCATATAGGATCATTTACATTTATCCCAACAGTAACCTACCAAATTATTATCGAAAATCTTATTTGGTTTAACCCTAAAAGGGCTGGGGGGGGGTGGACCCCCCTCGACTTTTTCTGCGATAGCCTTGACAAAAATTTTGTTCGTGACCCGAGCTGTTATGACTTTTTAACCTCGAGCCTTGCCCATCTTTTGATACCAAAAATATAAAAATTGGACCATGGGTTGCCGCGTAGCAAAAAAATTTCCGCCGCTACGCGCCGTGAAAACTGAATTTTCCCATATAGGTCGTGTACACAGAGCAGAATTACCAGTCGTACATATGAATAATTAATTAGCCATAATTCCAAAACCCTTTGACCTATAGTCATGATTGTGCATGGTTTTTTCACTGTTTTCTCGAAAAGCGTAACATCCTCTGAGCTGAAGTTTACCAGGTTATGTTTTGAACATTCTTCTTTGGATTGTGAGTGGTGTTATTATTGGAAAAGAACAAAATGCACAAAAGCAAGTTATTCTATATGCCTTTAATAACCAGGGTTTGACATCTGATTACTATTGATGTATTTTCAGTGTTTTGGGAGACAAGTTTTTAATACACCTTAAACATCAAGGGGAAGTCAGAGGTCAATAAAGCACACCCTCTGATATACCTGCAATGCAAAAAGTCTATCAATAGTATCATAAGGAAATTTTCAGCCAGATCATGTCCGCATTTCATACGCGAAACAAGAGACAGATTGATCAAATTAAACGATCCTTGAACAAAAGTTTCATCGTTACAAAATTATGAAAATTGTAGAACTTAAAAATAAAAACTGACAAAAGTCAACATCATTTGCTTGATTTATTAAAATCCAAAATGAATGTTGAGTGTGCATTTCTCCAGTGTTTTGCCCCCCCCCCCCCCAAAAAAGGAGACAAATTGCTACTAATTCGTTTGGATCAACAAGGGTAGGGGAAACATTATGTGTGCAGCTTCACACTTCTGTCTTCGTGTTACATTTCCTAGAACCATGCAACTATCTTGACTTAGAAATATGCTGAAGTCGGGTTCAGATGAGTGGTCACCACTCCATTTAGAAGTTAAGACTGTGAACATCTATGTGTCTGAACTAGTAGAATAACCTAGCTTCCACATCATAAAATCAAACCTTCAAATAAAATTTTGCGGCCGAGTAAATTTAGATGTGTGTAAATTGTACTTAGTTTCACAAAACAACCTATACTAGACATCCCTACCATATATATAACGATCGTGTCATACTTTGGTACTTGTCAGCGACTCTACAAAGGTATATTTTTATGGAAAAATAGCAAAATCAAGCCTGTCAGACGTTCATATTTTGTTTTGATATTTTAAACTGACGTGCCTCCTCAGTTGAAAAGGAGTATGTCTGAAAACTGTGAATTAAAAATGAAAAACAAAGAATAGAAAATGAAACCATGTGTTCTTTTAGCAGCAATGAAATAAAAACATTGAACACACATTAGTGTGCTGTTCATTGTACTGGTAGACAGTTTTGTGTTGTGCAGTATTGTGCTATGGTTCCATTTGTACATTTAAAAAACTGAATGGAATAATAACACGTCATAAGTACAGATGGAAATAGTTTTATTGTGTCGCCTAACAGCATTATGGTAGACACTTACCAGTCCTAAATTCTTTATGCCGGCATCTCCAGAGTTTCATATTACTCTCATTTCCCAATGATTTGCCTGAATTTCATAAAACTTTGACACAATTAAGGGTCATTGAGTGGAAAAGGTATTGGGGAAGTATTTCAGGTCAGAGGTCAATGGTCAACTGAGGTCAATAATGATGTTTTTCACAGAAGTCTAGGTTAAGTTTTTGGGGAAGTGTTTTAACTGTCTACATGCATTGATGGATTTTGATGCAACTGACATGCAGTGACCCTTGGTGGGACGACACAATTCTTCCTCAGAATGTTGAGATCGAAGGTCATGTAGGGGTCATTACAGATCCTTGTTCAAATATGCTTCAAATGTTTCTTTGTCCACATAATTTGATGGATTTTGATGTAACTTGGATAAAGTGATGCTTAGGTCCTTATTGCCTCTTCAGAAAATGGAGGTTACAGATAAACGCACACTCCATACAGCCTGAAGCACACACATTGCATGGTGAAACTTTGCATGGTGGTAGTGTATGCTAGTCATGTTTGTGGTAACACCACGTGGAATAATCAACAAGTCCATCGTGCAAGTTGTGGTTCACACTCACCTTGCACGTATACATAAAGTGCAACTTTTTGGGGGTACTATTTGTCATAAATTGCAATATTTTGTACACATTATCACTGTTTTTGGGCCAAACAAAGAGTATGGCTGGATTGCTAAGGAATTTCTGTACTTCTCAGTCGTATTTTGAGCAAGATGTGCGCAGTAGTTTTTGACATAGACAAAAAAGTATTAAGGGGGACTTTCTTTTTTGGTCGAGTGTATTTTAAAATTGTTATATTCAGTCTTGTTCAATTGAGGCATGGATGAACACTCGTAGAAAAACCAGGTGTACTATATTTTAATGTACATAAAGCACAGTGAAAGTTCAATACATTTTCTGAAAAATATACCAATTAAAAAACAATTAAGTAGTTTCTCTACATACAATCATGTTATATAAATATCCCACAATGTCCCATTAAATTAATACAACACTTTCTGTTACGCGGAAAATATTCCCCATGTAAATAGAATTAGTAGAACTATGTATAATTTTGAATTAGAATAAAATTGGTATCTATGGTTTGATTTAATAGAAAGGTAAACATCTGAATCACACACAAAGTTACTGGCTGTCGGTGCTTGTGTTTCCAGGGGATGTAACAGCCAAAGAAAACCTGTGGGCTAAGAAACCACCACCCCCACCCCTAATCGGCCCCAAATAAATCAAGAAATATATTTCTCAAATTCCTCTAAATTATAGAGTGAAGTCGTGATTTTTTTAGGTTAGATCTAAGCCTTTACCTTCCACTTTCTTGTTTAGTATTATTGTAAATTGTTGTGGCACCAGTGCTCTGTAGGTGTGGGCGGACGTCCGGGAATTTTTTCACGGGTTTATCTAGCTCCCAGACCTATGTTCTTGAAACTCAATGGTTCTTGAGTCCGGAGTGCTGAATGGCAACACATAGCAACCGACGAACACTGGTGTGCAAATGAATAGATGCTTTCATGGGGTGACATAAGCCCATTCCAGGGTGACCGTATGGAAATTGCACAATTCTGCAAATATGCACTTCAAAAATCTGCTGGATTTAGCCAAAATCTGGTAAATCACCCAGAACTACACGAAACACATTAGAAACGCTTATACTCACATGCAGATGCTATAAAATTTCCTTTAACACAAAAAAAATCATAACATTTCCTGTAAAAAAATGAAATAAATTAAAAATTTAAGAAACTTTGTGCGTGCCTGGCAATGTCTATAGTACTTTACTGTGTATATAGTCGTACAGTCAGGGAACCTCAACGCTTAGACTGGCCTGTCTATCCCCGCTGTTTAAGGGTTTGCTTGAAGCGATTGAAGCGTGTTCAAAACAAATCTGCTATATTTTTCTACTAGGATCACCGATTTTACAGAATTCTGCTAGAAATCTTCTAAAATTTATATTCTACCAGATATGGCCCCCCAAAAAAGTCTCCGGTTTCTGGTATGGAGCTTGCCCAAAAAGTGGTGCGGCGACGCGGCTTTTTTTTTTTTTTACCTGATTTTTTTGCTTCAAATGTCGGCTGATGACTGCAAATGGTGCCCGACTAAACTTAGTGCAAATATATGGGAGTCCAGAGAGGCCACATGAAGCTTATTCTCGACCATAACCCAATCTAAAAACACGTTAAAATTGTGCAGCAGCAGGATTATCATTCCAGTCAAACCAGTGAGTTTGGCGGTTTTGAGACATCATCTTTCATTGAAAAAATAACCTTTTCATTTTGCCAACGCGCATGGCTACGGCGACGCGCGTGCATACCAGAAACCGGAGACTTTTTTTTTTTTGGCCTATTCTGCTAGATTCGTTTTTTTCCCCCGAAAATCTGTCAAATCTAGTCAAAAATCAGCTAAAACGGTCACCATGGCCCGTCCCCACCAATTTTCTCTTATTGTGTTACCATGGATCTTGCTGGCTGACGGTTTTTGTTGTAAGAGTAAATTCTGGCAGTTTGAGGCTGAATTTCCCTGATTTTGTTGCTTTGGGTGAATCAAGAAGTGACTGTGTCTGCAGCGTTTCCTCTGGGTCTGGTTCCCTGCCTTCCTCAGTGTGTGATTTAACAGGTTCGTCGGGTTTCCACGGCAATGGTGGCACCTGTGAAAACTGGGGGGGGGGGGGGGAAACAACTTAAAATTTCTCTAGTTGTTTGCAAAAAAATGGCTAGTTTGCTTTCGAAAAGTCTGAACATTTCATTCAAAGGTATTGGGAGGCTTATAGAAAATCACATTTCCAAACGAATATCAGTTATTTTAATTGTATGCCTTGCCGGCTTCGAACAACAACAACAACAACACAATTAACACACCCACAGTTTACACACACAAAAGCCTTGCCAGCCAGATATGTGCATGAGCAACTCACGAAGCATATAGAGTTATGTAGGCCCCCTATACAATATAAACTGTACATTGTTGTCTGGTTTTCTTTTCAATTCGGCAGTTTTTTTTCAATAAACCGATTTGAATTGAATTGAATTGCTGCTTTAGAATACTCTAGTGATAATGCGAAGTCATGGTTTCATGCGATAACCCATGTACCTTCAACTTCCCAGAACTCGTCCCATAAAAGTTCTGGATTGTTATAATATTCATCTCTCCACCCCAAATGCTATCTCATAATATGGCCTTTTCTTTGACTTTGTCGGCAATATTTCTCTGATGTAAGTGTTAGTGGGAGGCAGTGTCTAATCCTGGCAACAACAAGGACATTCAATCATGGTGGATGAAAAGTTGAAAACGATATCGCCGCGAATTTTTTGAGGGGTTTGGCCATGGTGGCATAGAAATATTAACTTGAAACAAGTAGCTTTGTCTTTTCTGTCTCGGTCACATCAAACTCCAGTTGATTCTTAAAGATAAGATGACCTTTGGATGGGCAAAAAGTCCTGCTAAGAAAAACATCAAGCCATCTCAACACTTTGTATGTTAAGCAGGTTACAGCAACGTTTTATTTCTCCTACAACATTTGAATTTTTTTTTATTGTCATGTTGATATTTCTTCATAGTACAGTTTCATGCCAGTAAGGGTTTGTATTTTATACAGCGTTCGTGTGGGACTTGTGGGGTTTTCAATCAATTCACACAAACTTATTTGGCTTTATCTCTTAAATGAGACATAAATTATGAGACGTCACGTTTAATTCATTCAACAGGACTTAGTCTGAACATTCTCATCAAGGACATGTGAAGGCCCAGTAAACACAGCCTATTAGAAGTGGGCTATTAAAATAAAATAGGTTCATAAACGCACAGACAGACACACGCACAGTAGCTCCCTTTTTGTGGAAACTATTCGCCTGTTAAATATTCAAAGCGCTTTTTAGCAATACTGTAAAAAGTAGTAACTGTTAATCTTCGGCAAGGATGGATTGTGGTTTATCCATAGTTAAACCATTGCGTCAACAGAAGTATTGGAAAAAATGTTGCAACCTGACGCCACGTTTTTCTGCATATATCATCTCAATGAAGGTCATTCGTTGCAAAAATGATGATAAGTCATGAATCTGGGACTGAGAAATGTTTCCAATTTTGTTAGGAAATACTTGAAATGACTCTCCATAGACTTTGTACACAAGCGCGGAAGTGGCGTCAGGTTGCAACATTTTTCGCCACACCCGTACAACCAAGTCATTTTGTGTGTACAGGCTCCTTACGTCAAAATGGATAGTTCAGACGACGATTTCTTTCTGACTAAAAGTAGTTTTTGCAGTGACGGCGGAGAATCTGACTGTGAAGATGCATTGGTAATTTTCGGAAAGCAAATTTTCACGCAGATGGTCCTATTCATGCTCATTATGGAGAACAATTGTCCGACGTGTTCAAAGTGTGGATTCGTAATTCCGAATCCACACTTTACTAAAGATTCGTCGTTCCGAATCCACACTTTGTGACCAGTGTAAGAGATTCGTAGATCCGAATCCACACTTTTAACAATAGTGTGACGTCATAGCAATGGTTTAAGTAGCAGAATACACTCGCAAGTGTGGATTCTTAATTTACGAATTCACTCGGCGCTTGGCGCCTCGTGAATTAAATTACGAATCCACAGTTTCTCGTGTATTCTCCTTAACTGAAAACTGTGGTTTATTCAAGACTAGTGTAAAAACGAATTGAATACACACAGCAGAATCGTGCATGCACGAGCTTACCCACTGGACTGATAGGAATATGAAGAGAACCACGGTGCATGATCCTGCATAAATAACGAACGTCCACGGAGCCCCGAATCGGGTAACCAGCAGCCCCGTTAGAAAGTATCCCAGCCCGTTTCCGAGGCCATGGTGCGCGGAGATGAGGATTCCTTGCATTGTGCCTGTGTTCTCCGGCGGAATCGCCTCGGTCATGTAGGATACGCTGGTCGTCCATATCATGATGAAGCACAGTCCTATGAAATCAAAGATAACTTCTAACTTTTTAATTTGTTTAATTACAGAAGGTTTTGAGAACACTTAGGCCCTAAGCCTATCGTTTTACTTTTTTTGCTTACTGGCACAGTTACCCCATTTAAGAAAACTTTATGGAAAATCATGTGAACAATTATAACATCTGTGATATTTAGCCCAGAAAGCAAAAACGGGGGAAGAAACGAGGTGTCCGTAAATTGGGCTAAAAGGTAGGTGAAGGGTTGCCTAACGTGGTACAAGTTCAAAGAAATTCCCAAAATTATTGGTAAGAAAATGTTTTGACGTAGACATAATCATTGTAAACATTAATAATCTCTTATTTTGTGTGATTTCCTTGAATTTGTTCAGGCCCCCTACACCTCATTTATCCCCCTTTTTGTTTGTTTTTTGTTTTTGCTAAATATCAAGATGTTATCGTTTTCCACATGATTTCCCATTTATTTTGTATACGGTTAATTGTGCCAGTTAGTAACTTTGTGAATTTGAAGCTCTTCAATACTGAGGTTTGCAAAGACTATCTGAGGAAAAGGTAAACGCACTCAACTTTAGAGTATGACGCAGGCGCGGTTCTACGGGAAGAAGAAATAGCCGTGACGAGGGTGCATTAGTTAATATACTGTGAATGATTTTAGGATTGGATTTTATTGGCGCTCCCCACTGGAAATATGGCATAAGGCCCCCACACACACCTATTGATTTTCGGAGGCCTAAGTGTCTGGAAAAAATAACCGGTCAACATTTCAGCACGTCTCCCTGAAAAAAATTCTGGATCCACCGTGCTAGCCCCCTCAAAATATTGGTTCTAGAACCGCGCCTGGTATGACGGTAACCATTCGGATCTTTTATTATGTCCTGGTAATCATCTAATCTCTTATATGCTTTAGAAAACGTTACTTAAGTAAGGATACGTAAGAAAAAGCCCCAAAATATACTTGTTTAGAAATTTAAAAATATAATATTGTAGCGGCAGCACTTCAGGTGGTATAGCTCCTCAACTCTAGTGCTACAGCTGGGGAATCGCACAGGTGTGGGTCATAGGTCGCAGGTCATAGAAATGCAAGGGTTTCGACAAAAGCCTCATCAGGTTCTACATGTATTTATTGGCTCCGTGAAAACTCCTTGCATCCTATTGTGATTATTGATAAGTATCATCGCAGATTTCAGATTCAATCAAGTCAGTGTCGAAAAGATTTAACTTCCATGCATGAGGTCCTCCATTGCGTTTTTGTTGCTATGCGGTACACTGTACCTCAACAGAGGGCGCTATTCCAAAAAGTGTATTCATCAGGATACATTTACATGGCTCCCCAAAATTAGCAATCTAATTTTAACATCAAAATGGGAACACTGTCAACAATTAGAATACAATCAGCAAGAACCCTTTAAGCTAGTAACACATGTAAATAAGCAGGTTTAAATCAAACGGGCACTAACCGGTGCCAACACCTTATAGGTCTCAATAACTAAACAGGATCTAAAGAACAGTATACTGGGTTACTGAGATTACATATACCACAAATTAAGGGTAATCAAAGGCTTCCCGGTGGGGATTCCGGTTTCCTGCTACTGGCTTTCCAGAAGGACAACGAGCTTCTGAATTGGGCGTTCGAGATATCTGGATGGACGGGTCTTCTTGCCTTTGGCATCCAAGGTAGAGTCTGCTATAGCGAGCTTTGCTCTTCGAACGTGCCCGTCGGTGCTCGGAAAGACTTCTGTCACTCGGCCGAGCTGCCATTGGTTACGTGGTAGGTTATCATCCATGATTATGACGACGTCTCCCACTTTCACTTCTGGTTTCTCCTTGGTCCATTTCTGACGCACTTGAAGGGTATGTAGATACTCTTTCTTCCATCGAGCCCAAAACTCGTTAACCAGGTGTTGGACCCTTCTCCAACGTTTCTTAGAGTACACATCAACACGCTGAAATGTACCTGGTGGTGGGAGGATGACGCTGGACTTCAAGGTAAGCAAATGGTTGGGAGTGAGTGGTTCTGGCGATTTAGGGTCATTTAGGTTGTCAACTGACAAGGGTCGACCATTGACGATTGCGGCACACTCACACATAAGAGTCCTCAATGATTCGTCATCGAGTTGCGTCCCATGCTGATCCACAAGGGCATTGAGCACTCTCCTCACTGATCTTATTTGTCTCTCCCAAACCCCTCCTGCGTGACTTGCTGAAGGAACATTCATCTTTGTAGTAGGGTAGTCACATCCCTTTCCTTCAAGGAAGTGTTGAACTTTGGTCTGGTCAATTTCTTCCAGAGCTCTCTTTAGTTCTGACTCTGCACCGACGAAGTTGGTGCCTTGATCTGATCTAAGTAGTCTTACTGACCCGCGCACAGCGGTGAAACGACGCAGAGCATTGATAAAAGCGTCCGTGGTGAGGGAGTTGGCCACTTCGATATGGATTGCCCTTGATGCCATGCAGGTGAATAACACCCCATACCGTTTCACTTCCTTTCTACCTTCCTTTACGGTCCATGGCCCAAAGTAATCAACGCCACAGTAAGTGAAAGGCGGTGCAGGCTGGAGTCTATCTTCGGGGAGATTGGCCATTTTCTGCTCTCCAGGTTTACTATACAATCTGCGACACTTTACGCATCGATGAATCAGACTGGCCACAGCTGAACTGCAGCCGATTATCCAGAAGCCATTAGATCTTACAGCCTGTGTTGTCATGCCTCGACCTTGGTGGGCGACTTGCTGATGAAAGTAACGGACTATCATCTCTGTGACGCAGTGTTTACGAGGAAGAATTGCTGGATGCTTGAAGCCAAACGATGTTTCTGCTTTCTGGATGCGCCCACCAACTCTCATAACGCCATCCTCATCTATAAAGGGATCAAGTCTGAAGAGAGAGCTGGTCTTCCTCAGGGTACGATTCCGTTTCCTCGCTGTTTGTCTGTCGATGTCACCGCTATTTACTTCGAGATCTGAAAGTGCATGCAATTCTTGAGGAAATGCTTCCTTCTGTGTGAGTTTGAGTATCTGGATCTCAGCATGTTGAATGTCTTGGATGGTGAGACGTTCTTTGTTGGGGATGGCTGCCATCTGTTGGCCATCAATCTGGGTTACCTCTGGAGATATCCTCTCATGGCGGTTTTGAAGCCTTTTCTTGAAGTCTATGCAGGTAGCAATGACTCGCTTAGCTTGGCGCCAGTCTGAAAAGCGTGTCAGATCTATCGCAGGCAGTGTTGACTGTGTCGCCATGACTTGTACGGCCCTAACTTCTGGATCGCCTTCCATGAGTTGGTAGCCTGGGTTTTGTTCCATGGGGAGATTTTCTTCCCACAGGAATGCTGGTCCCTTGAGCCACTTGGAAGTTGCAAGCTCCGAGGGTGTGATGCCTCTCGAACCTTCATCTGCTGGATTTTCTTCGGAAGCAACATGTCTCCATTGGCTGGGGTCTGAATGATTCCTTATTTGCTGAGCTCTGTTTGCCACAAAGACATTGAATCTTCGGGTCTCGTTGTTGATGTAGCCCAGCACGATCTTGCTATCAGTCCAGTAGAAGTGTCTTGCGTCAATGTCCAGCTCTCTGGCAAGGAGGGAACCCACTCTGACAGACACCACTGCTGCCGTGAGCTCGAGCCTTGGTATTGTAGTCAGTTTCAAGGGGGTCACTCGACTCTTTCCCATCACAAGTGAACAGTGGACTCTGTTTTGATCATCAGTCTGCCTAAGGTAGGTACACTGTCCGTAGCCAACAGTACTGGCATCTGAGAAGTGATGGAGTTCTCTAGACACCACATTTCCGAAAGAGTCTGGCTGGTAACATCGGGGTATCATCAGCTCTTCGAGGCGAGGGAGACTTTCTCTCCAGCACTCCCAGCGTGACCTAATCTCGTCGTCTAGTGGTGAGTCCCAGTCGACTTGATTTCTACATAGATCTTGTAAGATTCTTCTTCCCGTCAGCAGCACAGGTGCAACAAAGCCTAGTGGATCATAGATAGATCCGATTGTCGACAGGATGCCTCGTCTCGTCAAGGGCTTATCTTGTAGAGTGATGCGGAAATTGAAACAGTCAGACTCTACGCACCACTGGACACCTAAAGCTCTTTCAACCGGGAGGGTATCGTGAGTTAGATCGAGGTCTTGGATGCCCTTTGCTCGCTCCTTTGGCTCGATACACTCCATTACATCCCGGGAGTTGGACACGAATTTGTGAAGGTGGAGCCCACCTCGTGAACACAGATCCTTGGTTTGGTTGATAAGACTGATGGCTTCGCTAGAACAGCAGACAGACTTCAACCCATCATCTACATAGAAGTCTCGTTTGACGAATTGGGCTGCCTGTTCTCCGCACTCGCTCCTGTAGTCCTCTGCAATGGACTTTAAGCCAAAGTTGGCACATCCCGGGGACGATACGGCCCCAAACAAGTGTACACACATTCTGTACTCCAAAGGATCAGTATTGAAGTCTCCACCTTCCCACCAAAGGAACCTCAGATAGTCGCGGTGTTCGCAGTTTACCTTAAACTGGTGGAACATTTGCTCCACATCACACATGAATGCAATGGGATTTTGCCGGAATCTGCACAGTATACCAACAAGGTTGTTGATCATATCTGGGCCCTGCAGAAGATGGCCGTTCAAAGACACTCCTTTGAATGTTGCGCTGCAGTCGAAGACCACGCGGATCTTTCCTGGTTTTTTCGGATGATAGATGCCGTGGTGGGGAATGTACCACACCCCGGCCTTGTTACTGCTGCAATCTCCAACTGGTACTCGTTCTGCATGGCCTTTCTGTATGATATCACCTACAAAGGAGTTGTAGTCATCATAGAACCTTGGATTCTTCCCGAATCGGCACTTGAGATAGTTCAAGCGATGTAGAGCCAGTGACTTGTTGTTTGGAAGGTCTGGGCTGCTCTCTCGAAAGGGTAGAGGCATTTCATAGTAGCCGTCTGGCCGCTGGTGGATTCCTTCCTTTACCTTGGCAAGAAACTTCTTGTCATCTTGTGAAAAGGGTTTGTCCTCTGAAAGTCGCTCTGAAAAATCCAGGCTCATCATCTCTGTTATGTCCAGAGGGCTAATGACTTCCTTGACCCGAGTTTTGAAGGAGATCAGAGAATGACTCTGTACTGCAAACTCGTCAGAATCATCATGTGGGCTTCGCATGAGAGGACTCTATGGCTTACGCCGATGGGGTCCACGCTGTTGTCACAGTCATCTGAGTCAGGGTTCACGATGCCGACGATACCCCATCCCAGGTCTGTTCTCTGAGCAAAGGGCTCATCATCGGTAGGGGGTATCACTTCCCGAGGCGCAAGTGCCCGGGCGCAGTTGTAGCCGATCAGCAACCCAATTTCACAGTCTGACAATGGCATCAATTCGTTCGCCATCATCTGCAGATGTGGCCAATTGTGAGCCATTCTGGTAGTAGGGATATGGGAGCGATTTGCCGGCATGACATCTCTTGTGAATGTCGCAGGGAGACTTATTTGAACTTCACTGTCATGTCCACGAACTTGTAGGCCATCGATCTTTTTAGAGTCAACTCGCTGGTTCTTGGAATACATGGTGGACAACAACAGCTGTACCTTAGGTCCTTCAGCTCTGATAGCTTTACATGTGCTGTCCAGAATGAAGGTTGTGTCCGACTGTGTGTCAAGCAGAGCGTAGATTAAGCGTTCCCTCTCAGGGCTGTCTCGATGGGATATCCACACTGGAACAATCATGGATGCTTTGCTGCCTTCTGATGTTTTATTGAGATGGCTTATTCTTGTATGTGAGCTCGTTGAAACCACTGGTGGATGCTCTGGTCTCGTCTGTGCATCTTGTTTATCTTGCTTCTTGACATCGCCATGGAGTGCAGTGGGATGTTTCTTGGCACAGGTACTGCATGTCTTCCTGTAGCGGCACTCCTTAGATCTGTGGCCTCGACATAGGCAGCCGAAGCACAGTCCATTTTTCATCACAAAGTCTTTCCTCTCTGTCAATGACTTGGAAAGGAATATCTTGCATTCACTCAAGTGATGATTTTCTTTGTTGCACAGGAAACATGACTGTGGTTTGGACACTCTCTCCCGAGTTGCCTTGGTCACATCTGTAGAGAATGAACTTCTCTTCTCGAAACCCCTTTCCTTTCCTCGGCTTGTCCTGGAGCTCTTTGATTCGTCAGGCTTGTCAATTGCTTTCACGGACTGGAGTGATGTGACTGGGTCACATGCGATGTTGGCCTCTCTTGTTATGAAGCT
This sequence comes from Patiria pectinifera, assembly GCA_029964075.1. Taxonomy (NCBI): domain Eukaryota; kingdom Metazoa; phylum Echinodermata; class Asteroidea; order Valvatida; family Asterinidae; genus Patiria; species Patiria pectinifera. The sequence continues at coordinate 45,484,545 of CM057142.1, read as the reverse complement.
CACAAATTCACTGAAAGGGGGGAATCTCTTCTTGGTTTCCTTTGATTCCGCTGCTTTTCGGGACCACCGTGCAACCAGCCACTCCGGTATCTTAGTGAGCAATTTCCTGTTCTCCCTTTCATCATTGAGAATGTTCAAGCTTTGGATGGTTTGCATCGCAGCTTCACACTGTCGCAAGAAGTCCGCAAAACGTCGAAGGCCTGTACCATCTCTGGAGTTAATTTTGGTCCAGGAATCTAACTTATCCCGGAAGGCGCTCGCCACAATGAAGGGGTCACCAAATCTCTGTTGGAGAAGTTCCTTCGCTTTGAGGTAGGCATCATCCTCTGACAACAGGAAGAAGCCTTCGACAACATCCTTCGCAGACCCTGCCAAATATTTCTTGAGGTAGTGAAGGCGTTCTGATGGAGGTATTCCTCGGCGCTCGATCAGTGTTTCAAAACTACTTTTCCAACTCGGAAATTTGAGCGGGTCCCCAGAGAAAAGTCCAGGCTCTGGAGGGGGCAAACGACTCAGGCTGAGCTGATCTACCAGGCATTTTGTTATGCCAAGTATGTGTGCTGTTGACGACTGTTCGGCACTATGTGGTTCTGTAGTCGCAGTTGGGACTAGTTGGATACCTGGGGTCGCAGGATGGGCTACATGTGTCCCTGTTGTCGCAGTTGGGGCAAGTTGCATGCCCGGGATCGCAGTTGGGAAGACATGTGTCCCTGTTGTCGCAGTTGGGGCAAAATATGAGCCCGGCGTCGCAGTTGGGACGACATGTGTCCCTGTTGTTGCAGTTGGGGCAAGGTGCATGCCCAGGGTCGCAGTTGGGACGACATGTGTCCCTGTTGTCGCAGTTGGGGCAAGTTGCATGCCCGGGATCGCAGTTGAGAGGGCATGTGTCCCTGTTGTCCCAGTTGGGGCGAGTTGCATTCCCATGGTCGCAGTTGGGGTGACATGTGTCCCTGTTGTCGCAGTTGGGGCAAGGTGCATGCCCAGGGTCGCAGTTGGGAAGACATGTGTCCCTGTTGTCGCAGTTGGGGCAAAATATGAGCCCGGAGTCGCAGTTGGGGCAAGGTGCATGCCCGAGGTCGCAGTTGGGATGACATGTGTCCCTGTTGTCGAGTTGGGGCAAAATATGAGCCCGAAGTCGCAGTTGGGGCAAGTTGCATGCCCGAGGTCGCAGTTGGGACGACATGTGTCCCTGTTGTCGCAGTTGGGGCAAGTTGCATGCCCATGGTCGCAGTTGGGACGACATGTGTCCCTGTTGTCAGAGTTGGGACGACGTGTGTCCCTGTTGTCGTTAGTCCTTCGGAGACTACGCAGTCATCAGAGTTGTGATTTGATGTCTGAAATGATCCAAGATAATTCTCCATCATCACGTCTTTATCTTCTGGTTCCACCATTTCGCTGATGCTGGGATGAGCATTTTCTTCTTGCTGCACCCTACAAATAGCGTCCAGTTTGGCTTCAGTTACCTGGAGGTCTCGCATGGTGCGTAGCTTTTCAAGCTCGGCATGCTTCATTTCTAGTTCAGCCTTCTTTGCATTTTCAGCATCGGCGTACTGAAGCCGTGTCTTTAAAGCAGCTGCTTTGGCTGCAAGGGCAGCCTTTGTGGAAACCATGGACAATTGGGAAGAACATGTTCGACGTGATGACTTGGTTCGAACGGATAGTTCAGATCTAGTGTCAGCCTCGTGAATGTGCCCTTGTTTCCTCTTCATCAGCTGATGGTCTCCAATAGTCGACTCTAAAGTGGCTGCAGAACCAATTTCTTGATCTCCGTAGGAAGTAGTCGGTGTTGAAATTGAAAAGGGTATTGGCATACTTGGAGAACCTGGTTCAGTCTTCTCTGTTTTGTCCTTTGACGACATGATGACAGTACACGCTGACTTACACGTAGTGCATGTAAAATCTCAAGAGAACAAGCAACAATATACAAGGTTCTCTATAGGCCACCTTAGTCAAACACACTACATTTAGCATACATGTACATGTATAAGGAATTGCAGTCGCAAAATCTCAAACTACCTTTCAATATTAAACTTCCAACAAATGGATTAAACTCTCCAACATGTCTGTAAACATGTTACCATCTGCATGTGTATATGAACATACCAATCTATTTGCAACATATCAAATTACTGAAAATACATCTGCAAATGTCGCAATACAAATGTTTATACTCAAGCATTTCAACATAACAAATGCAAGAAAACATACTCAATGCAGCAATCACTGTACATGTAAATTATCACAGGGTAGTGAAACTAGGCAATTGAATGGCCATGTATTCAACAGTTCACATAATTCCAAGTTCCTAGACGCTCAGAGTTCACAGGAGTTCTGGCTCAGCGAGGGGCTGCTCTTCATCAGATGTCAGATGTCAAATGTGGGCGGGAGTTGCTTGGATGTCAATGCCTACATCAGAGGAGTCAGGAGTCTCAAACTCTCAGCATGCCTGGTCATCTGAATGCTGCAGCCTCAGTTGAGCAGTGCTGGCATCAAATGGAGAGGAGCGATGATTATATTTCGCAGCTAGGAGTTTTCACTGTAGCGGCAGCACTTCAGGTGGTATAGCTCCTCAACTCTAGTGCTACAGCTGGGGAATCGCACAGGTGTGGGTCATAGGTCGCAGGTCATAGAAATGCAAGGGTTTCGACAAAAGCCTCATCAGGTTCTACATGTATTTATTGGCTCCGTGAAAACTCCTTGCATCCTATTGTGATTATTGATAAGTATCATCGCAGATTTCAGATTCAATCAAGTCAGTGTCGAAAAGATTTAACTTCCATGCATGAGGTCCTCCATTGCGTTTTTGTTGCTATGCGGTACACTGTACCTCAACAGAGGGCGCTATTCCAAAAAGTGTATTCATCAGGATACATTTACAAATATGTATATATATATATACCCAAATATATTACATGGCAGGTTTAACGATTTATGCAGATAGGCCACCCTTCCCAAAAGAATTGTAGGTGTCACCCCTTCTTAAAATGATCTTTAGGGCTATCTGCCAAATTTGGTGCTTTGGACCAGTCGGTCACGATTCCGACCATGATTATGCCAATTGGCTATTACGACAAGCGTTACCTTGAAGCGGCTCGACGAAGATTGTTACCCAGGGCACTTGGATCAGGAAGTAGGAACAAAACCGGACTATGTAGAGAAACAATCCTAGACTCAACAGTGGCATGTGGCCAACTTTGGGGATGGCCCAACCACTCAGCAATCCAGAGCTGAACTCGGAGACGCATTCCACAGCATTCAGAACCCCCAACAGACCTTGCGTGGCACCTGCGGACAACAGACGACTCATTTGATTCAATTCAATCCAGATTTATTTCTATAATGCCACAACTTTCATAGGGTGGATTTGCCTACCTATGTTCCCCAAAACCTATGTTCCCCAAAACCTATGTTCCCCAACCTAACCCTAACCCTATGTAGGCCTATTTTCATAAATTGCTTCCAAAAAATTTAAGTTGTGACGATTTTTTCCCCTTCAACCAAGATGTTCACTCATATGCTACTCATCAAGACAATCTCGGCCATTTGCAAACCACCTGTAGGCTAGACATTGCTTGTGCTAATTCAAAGGCATGTTTTGCCTACCATTGTTAAGTCTTTCCTACCCTTTTTAAGAAACGATTTAGTAAACTTGTCAAAAAAGGTGTTTATGAAGCACTTGAAAGAATTTTATTATAGAAAAGTGCATGGATTTTCTCTGTGCCAATCTTAACTGCTTTTCCTGTTCACAGTGAGCAAGGCAGTGTTTGCAAATGGTTACTTTGTATTTATTAAACCCGGAAATGAACATCATCTCAATTTAAGTTATGCAACCGGAATATATTGTATAATTATATATTTTTGTAATTTGACAGCAGTCTAGGGTGCTCCTCTACAGAAGGCTTTGCCATCTCGGATGTCACCCCCATTCATATAATAATTTTGCTCCAGATACAGTATTTGTATAATTAATTTTGTTATTGTATCATTTTGTGTATTGTTTTCTTTATTTTATATGAATCGAAATTAAAACAAACAAACAAACAAATGTATCTAACCCTGACCCAAACCCTAACCCCAAGGATTTTGGGGAACATAGGTATTGGAGAACATAGGTATCGGGAACATCGGGTAGACCCCCTTTCATAAAACAATGTATACATGGGCGTCGCCAGGATTTTTTTCTAGAGGGGGGGCAAAAAAAATGTTTTCCAAAAAATGCTTGTATTTCTCAACACATTCTCGATTTATCAGTTTAAGAGGGGGGCAGGGACATTTTGCCCCCCCCCCCACTCATTAAATTTACACCACTTTGTCTTCGCGCCTCTTTTTTTTTTTTTTTTTTTCTTTTCCAGGGAGGGGGCGTGCCCCCCTTGCCCCCCCCCCCTAGCGACGCCCATGAATGTATATGTATATAACAAAGTGAAGTGATAAATGTAACCTGCTCCCCAAAAAAAGTTGACAAATGTATTTTTTTTAGGTTTAGGCATGCAATGCAATGCAATGCAATGCAATGCATTGCATTTGCAATGCAATGCAATGCAAAAAAATAACAATAAAGATACCGTGACCCTTTCAACGCTGGGAGAAGGATTAAGTGATAAAAGCAAGACAAATTAATTATTATGGATTCTGGCGAGTTTCGCAAAATGAACGCATTTTGGACAACCGCAGTTCAATGCGGCTGATCACCAGGCTTTTTTTTTATACATATATGATTTCCATATTACAATGTGGAAATAGCGCACGAACCTATACATGTATACTTAATCCATCCCCCCCACAAAAAAATGGTTCTTTGCAAATTTCAACGTAAATAAACTCATACAACGTTATAGCATCTCAGCTACTGAAACTGCACCATTGTGTACTTTCGAAAAAAAAATTCATCGCATTTTACTTTTGGCGTCAGGGATCTAGCATTGGAAAAAAAGGTTTCATACAGCGTGGCCTACTTGCCAATCAAGATCAGCCTTGAATGCACCTATTCATCCATACACCTATTTTTTTTAACGAAAATTCAGTGACAACCACGGGCAGAACCAGGGATGCATCTTGGTTACCAGGTGTCAATAACTAATCATGTCATGGCCATATATCGCAATAGGTGCACCTGGAATTCCTTGTATTATTTATTGGCCGCGCTGTACGTATGCCAAGCGAGTAGCCAAGGCTGGCCTTTCCTTAATTATGTTTGACCACTAGTTCCATGCATCGTACCAGGTCATATCAGTCCTGCGTTAGCTTCACTGGCGGCAAGATAGGCCTACATCATGATCATATACTCCGCGATTCCAGTCTTCTTATTTTCGTGAACCAGGTTTGGCAGTATACTATACAGGTGAGCTACGGTGACGTTGCATTAATTACCACTTTTATATTTGTCGATAACTAAACCCAGGTGGTTCCTTTTCTTTATTCTTTGTTCCTTGTAAATAAATACAATCCTTATTTATATTTCACTGGCAAAAATACTGCCCAAGTTATCTTATTATTTTCTAGACAAAAGCCTGTCAATTTGTATTTCCATTTTGGCAAAGTTAGCCACAGAAACCTTATCTATTAGGCAGAGTTAGCCACAGAAACTATTATTTTGTTATTGTATAGGCAACCTGCCAATGGGTTTTATTAAAGCAGCTCAATACATTCACACACACAAAAAAAGAAGAGTATCCCGATTTTGCTTTACTAGACACCAGTCAGCCGAGATGCGGGGGATCATGTTGGTGTCTAAACGGTGCATCTTTGGCTTGATAAGCCTTCATCTGATGATGAGTTGCACTGGTGGTAACGAGATGTGTACGGCCTCCATTGGGCATGGATGGGCGTGTCCTCCGACTTGGTACCAGTGGGGACGCAAATGCTACAAAGCCATCACTGAGCGCCTGGCATGGGCTGAGGCAAAACAGGAGTGCATCAAGATGGGAAGTGCCTTGGTCGTGCCACAGTCTCAGGAGGAAACTGAGTTCCTCCTGCAACTAGTGCCGTCAGAGCCAAGTGGCTTTTGGATCAACTGCAATGATCTTGAGGAAGAAGGTTGGTTGAAATTTGAAGTTCGTGACTTTTGTTGGTTGGGTTGGAATGCTTTGATGTTACGATCGAGTTTGGTAAGGTACAGTTGGGTTGGGGAGATAGAAAGACAGGGTGAGTAAAGAAAAACCAAACCCAAATGTCCGGACCATTGTTTTAGTTAAGTTCTGCATGTAGCACTTTCAAAATCTAGGATATGAAAGCCTAATTTATACGCTTTCTTTTAGTACACAAATCACTCATGTGCTTTTCAAGTTACGGAGTTTCAAACACTACCACCGTTTTAAAGTTCTGTCCACGGATCACAAAAAAGTGTGCGTTCTTTCAGCAAAACGAAAACAATTCACACACATCCTTGTGATTTGTACAGGGCGACTAAAAAAAAACCCGAAACCCAAATGTCGGGACCATTGTTTTAGTTAAGTTCTGCATGTAGCACTTTCAAAATCTGGGATTTAAAAGCCTAATTCATACGCTTTCTTTTAGTACACAAATCATTGAAATCACTCATGTGATTTTCAAGTTACGGAGTTTTAACACAACCACCGTTTTAAAGTTCTGTCCACGGATCACAAAAAAGGTGTGCGTTCTTTCAGCAAAACGAAAACAATTCACACACAACCTTGTGATTTGTTTTTGTTTTGCTGAAAGAACACTGAACTCCGTAACTTGAAAAATACATAAGTAATTTGGATGATTCTTGTACTAAAAGAAAGCTTATGAATTGGGCTTTCATGTATTAGATTTTGAAAGTGCTACATGTAGAACTTCACTACAACAATGGTCCCAACATTTGGTTTTTTTTGGTTTTTTTAGTCACCCTGTACAAGAACATTATGAGTTTGTTTGGATGAAGAATAATTGCTTATGACAAATCTACTTCTTTTCCTTGTATCGTTTTTGGCAGGTGCTTGGAAGTGTCAAGATGGTACTGATGAGGTGGAGTACAGGAATTGGTTTCCGGGGCAACCCGATAACCGAGGTGAAGAACACTGCGCTCTGGTAATGCCTGCTGCGATATGGAATGATGTGTCGTGTGATCTTCTACGGCGCTCCATGATATGCATCCGACCTGCACCGCAGCTGTGAACCCGCAGATCGGTGATTGTCACTGTATATGGTGCAAAAGTCCTGCCTGACATTTTTCTCAATGTCTCAATCCCATCACAGAACCAATAACAGCGATAGGACGTATACCAGTGTTGTAGGACTCGGACTCGGGACTCGGACTCGAGTCCGGACTCGAGTCCTTTTTTCAAGGACTCGGACTTGGACTCGAGTCCTTTGCTCAAGGACTCGGACTCGGACTCGGACTCGGACCCCAAGGACTCGAGGACTCGGCTTCGAGTCCGGCTCGAGTCCGGCAAAATCGGGTCTTTTTTAGGTGTTTTATTTCAATTATTTTATGTCTTTCACCTTGATTTGGTTTTGCTGTGGAACCGAATTCCGCAGTTCTGCCGCTCGCAAAAATAACTTGCCGATTGATCAATGATCAATTGATTCATTTTTTAATGTACATTATAAACATAATGAATTCATTGCATAGTGCATACAGCCAAAACCATTACCCCTTCTCTATCACCTGACATTTGATAGTGACATTTTGAAAACGTTAATATAGTATTGGTGAACCGCGACTTGAATTTGATACATAAGGACTCGGACTCGGACTCGAGTCCTTTTTTCAAGGACTCGGACTCGGACTCGGACTCGGACATCAAAAATTGACAAGGACTCGGACTCGGACTCGAGTCCTTTGCTCAAGGACTCGGACTCGGACTCGGACTCGGATGAGGAGGACTCGACTACAACACTGACGTATACAGGGCGAGTAAAAAAAAAAGAAACCGAAATGACAGGACCAATTTTGGAATGAAGTTTTGCTTGTAGCACTTTCAAAATCTAGGATATGAAAGCCCAATCAATGAGCTTTCTTTTAGTACAAGAATCACTATGTACTTTTCAAGTTAAGGAATTTTGAAAACAACCACCGTTTTAAAGTTCTGTTCACGGATCACAAAAAAAGGTGAGTGTTCTTTTAACAAAACGAATACAATTCACATGCATCCTTGTGAGAATTGTTTTGTGGAAAGAACTCTTATTTTTTTGTAATCCGCGGACAGAATTTTAAAACGGTGGTTGTGTTCAATATTCCCTAACTTGAAAAGTAGTAATTTGAATGATTCTTGTAATAAAAGAAAGCTAATGACTGAGCTTTCATAATTATCTTATATTTTGAAAGTGCTACAGGCAAAACTTCATTCAAAAATTGGTCCTGATGCCATTTGTGTTTCGTGTTTTTATACTCACCCTGTATATCTTGCGAGTAGGCCTACCCATAACGGGATTCGAGCCCGCTGTCACAAGAACTTAAAATTCATTCAGACACCCTGTCCTGCCCTGTTCACAGGATTGTGAAAAAAAATGAGCAGATTGACTGTGCCGATAACAGGATTCGAACCCGTTACCAGAAGAACTCATATGACATTCACAGTACAAGATGAGGCTTAAGACACATCAAATAAATTACATCCAAACAATAGAATAAAATTGTCACAACGAAAAGCAATGTGTAATATTCTGCATCTCATGCGTGGTTTTAGCAGATTTTTACAATCTTAAAAATTAAACAATCAAACACCCCAACAAACCAAAAACAGTTATTCATAAGATGGAATTTTGCGTCGGGGTGATGTAAACCAAATTAGGTTTTGCCCTTCACCGACGTATAGGAAAAACGTCGGTGAAGGGCAAAACCTAATTTGATTTTAATACATCACCCCGACGCAAAATTCCATCTTATGAATACTTAATGCGGTACCCGCTGCTTTGCACATCTCATTCGAACCAGCCAACCGATCCCGTTAGCTTGGTGGTCGAGTGGTAAGACATCTGCACTAGAAAGCAGGAGGTCGTGGGTTCGAGTCCCACCCGAGTGATTTTTTCCAACTTTCACTCGGGAGGTAACACACTGAGTACACAGTGTTTATACGTCGGTGAAGGGCAAAACCTAATTTGACAGAAACGGTTAATTAAGGTATCTGAAGAAATATTGCTTACTCTTTTTGAAATTATTTAAAATTCACTGTTAGCAGAATTAAATGTATCTTGGGAAAAAAATAAAATGTTTTATTTGGCAAAATTGTCTTAATAGCTGTATAGGCTATATGTTTAATATGCTGATTACGTCAGAACGTTGAACGTTTACAGAAATATACAACGAATTCAAAGCAATTTGACATTAATTAAAGCATTTTGCATTTTTGGGGGGGGGGAAGTTCAAAGCAATGCGTAGGATATCTCTTAAAATGTATGTTGATTTATAATTTCTTTTTTTTTTACTACAGTGGAAGTCTTTGCCTATATTCATTTGAAAGTTTTCCCTTTCACCTTATGCAGTTTTTGTTATTTCCTCATCTGAATCTAGCATTGGATTCTGGGGAGTTCGCAAAATAAAAGCATTTTGGGAAACTGCAGTTCAGTTGCGGCCGATTACCAGGTACTGGGTTTTAAACAGTGGCACACGACCTACCACGAATATTCAGTGTGAACACACAGGGGTGGGTGGAATAAAACGTACCCTCGTGTAAAACGGAACCCCCTTGATACTGACGTACTGGTGTTGTGTAACGAGTAGATGATGCCAAAGCCGCCATTGACCGCGCTTGCTCTGCCGTATAAAAATAATCCTTTTAATTGTTCGCACCCCTGTCGTCTTACTAAGAGGACAAGATCTTAGGCTACGTAACTCGGTTCCTACGAGGTCTTTGACAAACGGTGATACAAAGAGATGTTAATAAGTTGTCCGTACCGCGGACAACTGGAATTCTGGAATTCAGCTGTAATTTCAGTCAGTTACCTTTTGTATTTTTTTTCTCTTTTCTACCTTGTAATAGTTGTACATGTACATGTATATTAATGTGTTAAATAAGGAACCAGGCCACGTACAAGCATTTGCTTTTTGCCTGGTATCCGCCATTCATCACCCCCTGTGCGTTGTTGTAAATAATTGTATAATATTATTTATTGTGATGTATGGAAATAAAACAATAACAATACCAATACAATACCGAAATGTATACCTCAAGAGGCCGAAGGGGCATAGCACTTTTCTGCTTTGCCCGTCCGTGCGTGTGTGTGGTTTCACAGTGATAACTCTTGGACTTGATGTATGTTATGAACTCCGATAGGTAGCCTGCTAGTGGAACCTTAAAGAAGCTTGAAGAGTTTGGACCCCATTAGGCAAATGACAGGATCATTACATGTATATATAACGTTACAACAATAGAAATAGTTTTCCCACTATAACACAATAAAGACTTGTCCTATCAACTTAAAACTTTGTCTTTTTGTTAGTCTGGAGATCTTCCAGAAACTTGTAACTTGTTCGTCCCCATAGGCCAAAAGTCAAGGTAATTATAAATAAGACAAAAAAGATTGCATCATTAAGATAACTCAAGTTACTTAAAGATGTAGTTTCCTTTCCATGGAAATAGTGCCCTTCAACCATAAAACAAGCATGCACTCTAAAAACACCGGGTTTTTTTTTAAATATTGACTGGTTTTCCTATTTATTGAAAATTGACTGGGAATCTAGTTAAACATGCAAAGTTTTATACTATGGCTAGAAAAAGTAGTTGGGCTCGACTCCAATTTCACTTATTGCAAAACTATTTTTCCAAATTCAATAATACTGACTGGAAAAATCTAGTCAGATTGATTGATTTTCAGTTGCACCCAGGTAACCCTGAATGACTATAGTCAAATTTAATTGGTTTCTAGTCAAATCTGACTACTGGGTTTTTTTAGAGTGTGCTGAGTACAAAACTTGAACAATTTATATTCATGTATGCAATACGTGTGTACATATATTTATAAATACATGTAGTAATTTGTACGTTGTTTTTTGTATATACAAAATGAAATTGAGTAGGCAGCTGTCTGTACACCGTTTTGCATAATTCATATTTGACTTGTCAGATTGTCACGAAGAAATCAATAGAACAGTGATGTCGCATTTACTCATTGAGTTTACCATTTATGTTCTTTCCAGTTTTTGATTATTCAAAAATTACTATGTTTGTGTGATTTTTGTGATTATTATTATTGTGCCTCTCATTTTGCACTATGTAGGCCTATACTCTGTCTTTGTTTATTTTTTCATACTCATTACTCATTTTACGGGATCAGCAACAAGAAATACATGTAAATCTTTTTTTTTTAATTCAGGGGCCAGGTTAAGATAATTATTATTTAAAATAAACAATGGTGATATTAATGAATGTTTCATTTGGCTCAGGTAGCTCCAAGGATAAGGATGGTGTCATGTCTTCGGAACAGTCACTGTTGCAGAGTATTTGTTTTATTAAACCCAACTTTTCTTGTATTTTTAATAATCATTGCGATATACAAGCTGTATATCCACACACACAAAAAGTAACCCAGATGTAAATGTTAATTATTTAAAAAATCTAATAAACATTTTCAAATGAGTAAAGATCATGTGAAACGCCAATGTGTACTCTTTCCAATGATGCGTTGATTGTGTGTCTGTGGCCACAGGTGAATGAGCATTCGCTGTTATTTTATCAAGGGTGAGTTAATTACCATTGCGATATACAAGGTGTATCCACACACGCAAAGGAAACCCAGATATAAATGTTAATAAATTATTAAAACTCTAATAAACCTTTTTTTCAGATGAGTAAAAGATCATGTGAAACGCCAATGTGTCCTCTTTCCAATGATACCTTGATTGTGTGTCTGCGGCCACGGATGACTGAGCATTCGTTGTTATTCTGCCAAGGGTCAAAACCTGCACTGGGCCAAGTTTGTGCAAAAGGGTAACTGTCTGGGCATGTGGAACGGCTTAATTTAAAGAAAGAAGACATCCCTTTCTTTAATGTAATTTATTCAATGTTGGCACAGTGATTTAACCACTCTCATGGTTGAAAGTAACCCCTCGTGGCCCAATGCCTTCAACGTGGCCACCACCTCTTTCCACACAAAGCTCTGCACGAAGTCTAGTCCATCTCAACCTTTGCATAGCAAACCATGCATCCAGCAATCGTAGCCATGGTAAAACTTGGCCCAATACAGGTTTTGACCCATGACAGAATAACAACGAGTGTTGGTCATCCGTGGCCACAGACACACAATCAAGGTGTCATTGGAAAGAGGACACATTGGTGTTTCACGTGATCTTTAACTTATTTGAAAATATTTATTAGATTTTTTATAATTTACATTTACAACTGGGTTTCCTTTTGTGATACACCTTGTCCAGCATATGACGTAGTCCCTATAGCGATTTAACGGCAGAAAACTTGATTGCAATACACGTCATAAATTTTGACCATGTTAATGATAAGACAAACTTTACGATAGCACCAAGTGACAAATCACTGTTGTGAATTTGTGAGGTTCTGAAAAGTATCGGGGAAACTCAACGTTTCGGACAGTGTGCTCTGTAGGTCTTCAGGAGAATTCATGAATTCAAACTCACAAAACATATTTGTCATGGTGCCAACTTAATTATCTTATTTCGATCTTCAACAATGCAAACGTTCAAATCTTACTATGCCATGTCTTTGTTTTTTTTTTGTAAGGCGGGTATAACCAAAAAGAATATTATTTCGTCGACCGCTTTTATTTCTAGATTATTCACTTTCCTTCAACAGATCTGCTTTGAGGAAACGTCCATCCTAAATGTAATGAAGCATAACAGCGCATAGTATGCACGACCCTATATGACTTATTGGCCCTCGGCGGCTCTCAAACGGCAAACCCTCGTGGATTTTTCATTTTCCCCAATTCCACCCCTGGTTGAAGCAACGCTCCTGGCCTCCAAAACCCACTACCCAAAGTCAGACTTACCTAGATTCTCCAAATGCCAAAAGAGAAAACCCCAGACGGCGCCATTACAGATCCCAAGGAATATCAGCATGATCAAGACGGAGCCGTAATGCCAGCTGAACAGCACCGCCTTGACCGCTCCCCATGATGAGCCCGCCCCGTCTGTCTTTATACCCTCGTACTGTCGAGAAAAAATGGTGGATAGTTAAACACAGGTCACGGTGGTGATCGCCTGTGTGGCACCGTCAACACAACCACCACAGTGATGACGTCACATGATGCTTAGAGTTTAAATCAAGCCGTATTCCAGTCGATCGTAAGTCAATATCAATAAGGGCCGATTCAAGGGGCAGGCTGGGTGGCGAATATCCCCCTCCGATTGGCCAGTGTGAGTTATTTAAACAACAAAATGTTTAAAAATTCCTAAGTATTAACCCTAACAGAACTCAACCCATCAAACCCCGACGGCATGTTTTGTTGGAATCTGTCAGGATGGGTACAGTCTAGTACCCCTAAGTCTTTTACATTGGGTTGGCACACCAATACATTCAGTTATTGTGTGCGTAGTTTCTCATATGGTGTTGGGATTTGCCAGGATGGGGATGGTTCCTAGTAAATCATGCTAGGGAGTTGGTGTAGGCCTATGCGTGCTCTCTTAACTGGAGCGCGCCATTTATTTTAAAACCACTTTTTAAAACTGTGTACTAGGCCTGCAAAAACAAACAAGCACATTTATTTGTTTACAGAACATTATATTCCATTACATTTCGTTCGGAAAAGAAAATCGCTTTTGCTTCAGGGCTGAAGTCTTTTTATGTTGACTGTATACCAGGGTGACCGCCCACGCATTTAAACACGAATCCTACACACAAGGATAAACGACCGTTCTGAGCTCTAGTACAAAATGCATTGAGCGGACTTGCCTCAATTGGTTAGACGCGTGATAACGGGCATTAATACCCGTTGGCTTGTAATCGCGAATTTTCAGGTGTGCCATTGTGTCGTGTTTTTTTACATGACATCTGAAACGGAAATATTTATAAAAGTGTAAGCAAAACTACTCCGTATATGTAAGACATAGTTGTTCCAAAATTGTTTGAAAATAAATACTTCAGGATATAACAGAGGGTATTGTGCAGTTTTTGTCGTCATAGATGAAGTATTTACCCAGGAAATAAACGTCAAGTATAGAGGAAAACACTGTTTTCTCAAATTTCCTTTTTAAATAGGCATTCATTAAAAAGATTTTGAGAGAAGTGGTTCCGAACCGATGAAACAAGAGCAACATTTCATAGTTAATTTTTGAAGCTAAAGATATTGTGCTCGGCGTTAACATGGTAATGTAGTTATCACTTATCCGAATTCAATAATAAAGACCAAAAACGTAGACTCGTGAATATTCAAAAAAAAATACAATTAGCTGGCTTGATAGACTTCGACACCAGATCGGGAGCAGAGCCCTGCAAATCTGAAAGCCGCCGCGCGCAGGGGTCTTTGTTGACAAGTATTCATGGTATTTGCCACCAGTACGGGCCGTTATCACTCGTCAAACCAGGAGTTTGGCCGAGTCGTTCATCCTTGTGTGTAGGATCCGTGATTCAAATCCACCTCTTGACAAAACCAAAAGACTTCAGCACCCCCTTATAAAATCTTGGATCCGCCCATGCTCGAGTCACATGATCGCCAAGTCCAGTCTCAAGTCAAGGGATATTTCTGAATGACCTGCGACATCGGTACTCAGAACACTGAAGTTCTATTACAGTGCTCCCCTGTGCTATTTTTCAGTTCAACCCCGAAAAAAAAGATATATGTTAGTTTTTAAATTGCTAATTTTTGAGTGAGACATCGGACATACATACTGAAATTTGTATCCTTGCAAGAAATGACTCCACAAGGCCTTGTGGAGTCATTTCTTTGTTCTCGTGTACTAAAGTTTTCGAGTTTGAAAGTGTACTTTCAAAATGCTCCTATTTTAACCAGAATTAATTTCCTGGGCTGAAATTCGGACTTAATATCCCTTATACATAAAATACTTCAAGTTGCCACAATTCAACACACCTTGGAAATTCCTAGTTTTTGAGTAAAATCAATATTTCGTAGTAACCTTGCGGAGACGTATATTCATCTATAGAAATTGCCCTGTGGAGACGTATTCAGTCTTTTGTTCCCTATTATACCCATGTCTCCACAGGGTACCGTGTATTAAACAGATCGAAAACTCGTACGTTTATACATGTAGTTATGGAATGTTAAGGATGACTTTACAAATTTCGCGTTATTTACGGCCCGACAATAATTCAGGAGACTGTGTGTGATGATGGGTTCAAATATAACCCGCAATAAAAACATATTTTCACTTCAGACATTGGGTCGTATGTATAAAAACCAGCATTTGCTTTTACTTCCTATTTTTAAGCATTTACTTGCATTTGAATGAATACAATTGAAGCAAATTCTTTTATCGGAAAGCATTTGCTAAATGTTAAAAGTATTTTTACTTTTTAGCTTTTGCTGGAATAAAAAGGAGTTAATGCTTCAGATTTCGAGCATT
Source organism: Patiria pectinifera (assembly GCA_029964075.1). Taxonomy (NCBI): domain Eukaryota; kingdom Metazoa; phylum Echinodermata; class Asteroidea; order Valvatida; family Asterinidae; genus Patiria; species Patiria pectinifera. Next base: position 45,469,112 of record CM057142.1, on the reverse strand, counting down.
TACTTGTCATTTTTTCAAGGCTGGGATGGAGCTACATGTACCTTGAAAATATAAAGTAAATACAACAAAAAATGGCTGCATTTATTGCCCCCAAATTAACACGAACTACATATAACACTACACTTCATTTTGAATAACATTACTGCGAAATTCAAATATTTTTTTATTATTTATTCCATTACAGAACTAGAAAAACAAAAATTCGTATTTGTTCACAATATGCGAAATGTTAGCGTAAAATTCAGTGCGGCATGGAATGATTAAGCAATTTTATGCAACGGCACCCTGGGGAATAAACAAAACAAAATCATTTAATAGTTTGTGAGGTCGCAAAATCTTTGCAAACTATTATTTTAGTAAGATTTCAATAAACCTTTGTGTATGGAATTAAACCTACGTGTAAACCATGCGTGTGTGTGGCAGTTCGTACACACAAAAGATACTCTAGTATTGTTGACAACCATAATTTTCGTCCATGAAAACAATCAAACAGGAAGAAGCATTTGCTTACTGTTGCCTAGTAAATGCTGTACAGTACAAAGTAAACTATATAAACGGAAGCAAGTTGCTTTGCCTAAACTTCCTATCATTTGCTAGATTTATACATACGACCCATTTTAAGTACATTCAAAAGAGAAAAAAGTATGGCTCTACCGTTTAAATAAACAAACTGAAAATTCGTCAGGAGAAAAAAAAAAGAAATACATTGAAGAGCAAGGGTAGAGTAAACTTAATAAAAACAAATCTTACCGAAAACTTGATGTAGGCGACACAGACCAACGCACACACGCTTAAGCCAACAGCCGATACGAAAGAAGCCCAGTAGGAGGTGATTGTGTGTTCAATGCCGCAACTGACCTCCACCGTTCGGGTGGAGTTGAGTAGGAATCCAGTAGCGAGTGAACTGAATTTAAAATCACGAGATTTGTACAAGAAAAATCTGTCCTCAAAAGTCAAACTTAGCAGGGAAAGTATTGAAGTACATGTACATTTACTGAAAAACACTTCGAAATTTTCCGAACAGTCTCATACGGTTTGTGCACAGGGTGACAAGTGATGGCCAGATATGGGAATCTATCCCCAGAAGAAACAACAACTGGTCTCTATTTCTACACAGTTCTCCATAGCCAGCCACCAGACTAATCATGGAGGTAGAAGAGGTTACCCTGTCCCAGTCTATTGACGAAGAGTCTGCTTTAAAAATTGAATCGAGACTTCAGTCTTGGCTGGTGAAATACTGAGGATCTTGTCTTTGCCTCATGAACATTTTCATTTTTTGGGAGAATTGTGTCAGCCAAAGAGTGCGTCAAGTTGGCCTGATTTCGTTTTGAATGTTTTCTGACACAGACTGGGCTCTAGAGTGATCTGAAACGTGCACAACTAAATCAGGCCAACTTTACTCTCAGTTTTGCCAGCAAATTTCTACAAAAATTCCACTGGGAAAAGAAAAGGTCCTCAGTATTTGCAAGTTTTGCAGACTCAATTCAATTTTTAAAGCAGACTTTTCTTCAATATTTCGCACATGAGAGGGAAGTCAAGTGATTTCAAAATGAGGCTAAAGACTAGACTGGTACATGTTCAACCCATGGTCCAACTATTTGAAAAGACTGACCTCTTCATGCAGTGTCATTAGTGGTGGCTGATTATGGAGAAATAGTCTAAGTTGAGACTAGTTCCCAGTTTAAGCCACACGTTTTTAAAATTATTTTGGCATGGCTGATTGATGCAGTACTGAAGTGGTGTTGGACTGGTTGTTTTAGGTGCCCATCTATTTTCTTGTATTGCATGTTTTCAATACTTGAGTTTTGGGACTCTTATACACAGTATTGAGAGTCCCAAATTTCGGACTAGCTCTGACCGTCATCGGGGGAATGAATAACGGCTTATTATTTGGTTCTTACCAAGCTCCCCAACCCAGAGTTCCAAATCCCCGGTTAAATCCGTACTGATCCACGTTCCCGTGTTCCCGTCGTAGGGCGTCTAGCGTGGCGTTATCCAACTGGCAAGTGGAACTAAATACCACCACCTCGATGAAGCTGGAGACGATCAGAATCACCACGAATAACACTCGGAGTTCCGCCTGGTCGTACAGCCAGCCTTGGTTGGCCAGCAGAATCTCTTGGATGGCCCGGGGAAACTGGCTGGACTCGACCGTGCTGTCGTTTTTTCTCGATGTCTGCTGGGCTTTGGACGAGAACGAAGAAGCCAAATGGCGGGGCACAGCTTCACCGCCGACGTTCCGTTTCAAAACCGAAGGTGTCGGCGATAGGAGAGTATCTGCGTCTGCCGGGAAGTAGTAAGATGATTGGCCCTCTTGGTAAGGGAGGCTGATATTGAGGTGAAGAATATCGCGTATCTGGTCTTCCATCACATCACAGGGGGCCTGAGATGCGCGCGGCAACACTATAAATGACGCCAATATCCCTGTAGTCAGTATGACGCTGGCAACCAGCACTGCCTTACGGCGTCGGAACCGGTCCGCTGCCGCGGCGATAAACGGCAGGAGAAGGAACCCGAAGAAAGGTCGGACAGAACTGACCAGACCGATTTCGCTAGCAGAGAAACCGATCTGCTTGAAGTAGAGTGGGACATACAACAGAAAGCACCCTAGTGAACCCCAAAAGGTAAAGTTTAACACTTTGTACACGAGTAATGGCAAGCTGACCTGACATAATCTCGACATGGTGGTCGTATATTGCGATCATCAGCACACGTATGGTTTAATGGAGCCGTTTCTTTCTGTTGACGATCCGTTTTCCACAACACTAACCTGCAAAACGATCCAAGGCAACAGGTCGCACTCCATGTGTGTAAATTATAGGGCCTATACTTTAATTAACGCTCAAGAGTTATAGTCGACCATATGCCGCCAGCATAGTAATTTCACAGTATTCAACAGCTGCATGCGGTGGCGGTGTCGTGCATACTTCTACAAGCCACGACTGCAACTGAATTCAATTACATTGCAGTCACGCTTGGCGGCACCCTAACAGATACTTTGTTATCAGTGGAAAACCAACGAATAGTGCTCCACGGCAGGATTATGTAATTATCAATGACGACTGTACCATAAACCATGGAGGAAGGAATAATAAAACCATAGAGGTAGCCATACTGCTGGGATTGTCATCAAGGCTGTCTAGAAATCACGTTAAATAATATGTTTAAACGTTGTTATTCTCGTATATATACATAATGTACTAATTTCATCCAAACAAAACGATTATGTATGGCCTATAACTTTGTCGGATGAAGGACCAAATGGAATGAAGGAAAATATCGAACGGCCAAATAGTGCAGTGGTTGCATCGTCCACTCATCATCCGTTCTGCAGGGGCCGTGGAGGGATGGATTCAAAAGAATGAGCGTTGTAGTGTGTTCCTATCCAGTCAGTGAGAAGGACTACCCGTATGTATAATGTGCGCACAGAGTCTCTTTTCGGGGGCGTCGGACGCGCGCACGGCACTAGCCTTGGTCAATGCTCTCGTCGTTATTCGTCCCGCCGTACGCGGTCAATCGTCGGCATATATCCTCACGCGCTATGCACATGCATGTAAAAATACAGCACGAACAGCGACCTCATGCGGCCACTAATTTGTTATGCAAATCAGTTGGGGACGATCTCGAGCCTTGGTTCAATCGTCGGCAAAAGCTTATGTTTTTCTTTATTTTGCGCTGGATTTCTAGCGCACGACCTCGTATGCGAATACAGATAAATGTAGGCGGGGCTAATATGTGGAGTGTCCAATCACAAATTGGTAAATCCGGAAGTCATCAAATTATTTCAGCTTTTCGCCTTTTGCGGACGTGACAGGAAGCACAGTTTTTGTGCATTGGTGCCGTGTGCAGAGACACACAGCGTGTACATGTACGTGTACAGGATTATGTACGGTGCCACGTTTAACTATGCAAGTTTCCACGCAACGATCGACCAATAAGAAAACGACATTTAAGGTCAGCTAACTGAGCTAAGGCTATTAACATAATGAGCACCACCCCCAAAACCTCACATGGACGATTGAACCAAGGCTTTCGATCGTCCCCAACTGATTTGCATATAAAAATAGTGACCGCGTGAGGTCGCTGTTAGCGCTGTATTTTTACATGCATGAGCATAGCGCGTTAGGATATATGCCGACGATTGACCGCGCACGGGACGAATAACGACGAGAGCATTGACCAAGGCTAGCACGGCACGGTCTCTTTTCGGGGGGCGTCGGACGCACGGTACTGTCTCTTTTCGGGGGCCTCGGACGCACGGTACGGTCGAGCTATAGATATTCTCTCTTTGCATCTGACTGTAGGGCCTATTGCATTTCGATACAACAAAATCTGTACAACCATTTGCACCCCTTGCAGTTGCACGATGCGCCCTCACTGTGGGCAGTTTATTTTTCTTTAAAATCAGTGGCAATGTGCCGATTCTCAGCAACAAAGACGGGGTCAGCAGTGTTGTAGTACTCGTATGGTACTCGTACTCGAGTACTACTCGAGTACTTTTTTCCAATTTTGTTTTAGTTCTCGTACTCGTACTCGAAATGACGGTACTCGTAGTCGGCCAGCAAAGCACTCGTACTCGACATGTCAAAATTGTACTCAATTATCAAAGTACTCGTACTCTAAAAGCTGTACTCGGAAAACAAAATGGTATAGCTTGACTTACCGTACCATCGCCCCATAAATTTGGCTGTTACTACCTCCGTTGAACAGCCACAAACTGCCCATATGCCCTGTGCATGGAGGGTCCCGTTGGTAGGGGAAAAGCAATTTAAGATGGAAATTATTTTGTCAATTGAAAATCACCCCAGCTAAAGTATGAGTGAAAAATAGCCAAAAAACCGTTGAATTTCGTATACCTTCAGAGGTCTATTAATCCAGTAATCATGGTAATTCGGCGACGGTTTTGAAAAAGCATGGCGTCTCCGATATTTACCAAACTGTTTCCCGGCCCCCCTAAAACAGTCACAAGGCCAATGAGGTCAGGGAACCAGACTAGAGCTTTAATCATCCACTGAGCGTGCGTCAACTTTGGCAAAGTGCACCAAGCTGTTGCCTGTCATTCAAAAATGGAGCTCTCTGCAGTGAGGCGGCGGCGTAGTGCATCCGTGTAACTGCAGAGCGGCCCATAATTTCTTCCAAATTGAAGTTTACCAACACTGTTTCTGTTTTTTAGTATAATGTGAAACCAAAAAAATTACGTCTCCAATATTAGGCAGCTTTTTCTGCTTCTCATACTTTGACTGAATGACTGGCTTATGAAAAAAAAAATAATAAAGTAAACATGTCTAAATTAACTATAAAAGTACTTATTTTTTTTCCAGTCAACTTTCTGCATGCACCATAAACTAATCTCTCCTTCAACAGCAGTGGCCAACATATTTTTTTTGTTCAGGACAATGGACGTAGAAAAACAAATTCACAAAGCACCTGTTCGCTGTCATATGGATTATGTGTGCTGGGCCTTTACAGTCAAAGGCAATGATAGGGTTGTTGGATAAAATGAGTTATATCAAGGAGTAAGACTGACTTTTTGGACATACATGTACAACGCCAGTTCTGTTTCTGTAACTCCCCTGGTTAGGGTCTGCACAATTTTTGACATCTGAACCTACGATTCCGATTAGCAAATGCACTGTTTTACCCATAAACTTGTTATTAAATGTCATAATGTAGCACAAATAAATGTAGCTTAACCCTTGCAGATTACCAGATTTGTGCCAATTGCAAATAGATCAGGGTGGCAATGGTTAAATTATTTTAAGTGTATTTTATTGTTTAAGATGCAAAAGTTAGGATTTGAAGAAAAAATCTTTAAAAGGCTTTAAAAATACATTATACCCAAAATTCTCTTATACTCTATAGGCTTTAGTATAGTCCTAAAAAATTACAAACTAAACAAAAATCATAACAGAAAAGAGGAAATTTGAGGTAGACAATCACAAAACCTGAATGAATCGGTGTCGTAGAATAGTAAACTCCACCGTATAAGAAGGTTCTTTGGGAACTCGCGGACACCATGAAACCATCCAGCGCTGCATGCACTGCGTCCCGATGCTGCTGGATGGAACGCCGCTACGGCCGGCGCTATAGTCGGGTCGATGCTCGCTCGTACTTGTCGAGCTATTTCAGCGAATTGATCCCCACTAGGAACCGATCTCCGTATACAGTGTCTAACTCGTTCCAAGATACTTCTAAAAAGGACTAAGCTTGCCAGCAGCTGACTTGACAACATAAATTATCCATCGAAACCTCTCTCGTGTCCGCAGGCGCGGATCCAGAGGATTTTCTGGGGGGGGGGGGGGATGACCCCCCCCCCCAGCTCTGTCCAAAAAAAAAAAATAATACAAATTCCTAAACAATAAGTCGACCCCCCCCCCCCCTGTGACACCCCAAAAAAATTATACTGGTATAATGTCCGCCTGTTCAAAATACGGTACACCATTCTGTAATCTAGTGTTAATAATCGTCAAATTTGAACAGCGCCCCCTATTGAAATATGCTACCAGCCCCCCACCCCCCCCAGTTTTTGATTTTACGGAGGCCAAGTTTCCGGAACATTTTTTTTTGCTGATGAACCCCCCCCCCTGCGAAAATTCCTGGACCCGTTTGTCCACCATTTTGGATTTTGATTAAACGTGAAAGCCCCGCTATTTCTTTGTACGATAGTTGACCAAAAGGGGACCACAATTCTTCATGAACGTCATTTAATCATTGTTTTTTTAATTTTTGTTTTACCAACTTTACAGTGACTTTCAGTTAACAATATGAGGTGAGTCTGATTTTTCAAATAACGGAAGGATTATCCAGTTGGCCCACGGCCTAACAGTGCAAGTTCACTTAACCTTCTGGAACCCTTATCAGCTAGATAACTTTGTTTCCTGAAAAAAATTGTGGAAAAAACTTTTCAGAGAATCCTGGAGTCATCCCGTTCATTGAGAACATTTTGGATCTGCAGCGCTTATTTCCCTTCACCGGAGCACTGTTGCTTGACCACTTTGGTTGGTAACTTCAGAAGCGGGAGTTGGATGCTGAGTTTTGCCTTCTCCTCGACGGGTGTTGATGGTTCGCTCAGGAGCGACTCCGTCTCCTGCGTTTCTTGCTCGTCTGGTTCCCCGTCTCCCTCCGGCTTAGATTTCACAGACTCATCATTCTTCCGTACCCGTGGAGAGGGTGGAACCTTTGCAATCTGTTGAACAAAACCCCCAAATGTTTTGTTACATTAATTTTGTCTGCTTGTTTGGTGGGTTGTTCGGGGTGTTTGTTTGTTTGTTTATTTTGGTAAATACAAACTGAGACTATTAACGAGTCTCTGAGTATTTTTTTGCCGGTCTCGGTCTCGGGATCAAGACCTCCAGTATGCAGCATATAAAATCACTGATACTAGAAAAAGGCAACAAGAAAGACCAGCAGGGAGTATATGAACCTCCTTCCTCTAAAATGTGAAACCAACACAAACATCTCATGAACATTAGTAAACAACCTGAACTCGGCAATAACATGTTGCTTGTCTTTATAACTCACACAAAGTCATTTACGATTCCTTAAGTTAAGTGGGCTCTTCTAATTAAACATTGGCTTGTAACAACTAGCAAGCCACATGAAATGCACTTGTCAAGACTCAACTAAAATTGGCATATACACTGTAAATGAAAAATAAAATATGAATCGGGATGGGATTCAAACCTATCCGCACACTAGCCTGAAAAAAAAATTATATGAGAATTTATAAGGCCAAAAACAGTCTTCGGTTTCTGGTATGGAGCTTGCCCCAAAAGTGGTGCCGCGACGCGGCTTTTTTTTTCTTCTTTTTTTTTTACTCTGTTTTCCTTCAAATGTCGGCTGATGACTGCAAATGATGCCCGATTAAATTTAGTGCAAAATATATGGGAGCCCAGAGAGGCCACATAAAGCTTTTACTCGGTCGTAACCCCATCTAAAAACACATAAAATTGTGCAGCAGCAGAATTCCAGTCAAACCAGTGAGTTTGGCGGTTTTGAGACATCATCTTACATTGAAAAAAACCTTTAAATTTTGCCGACGTGCATGGCTATAGCGACGCGCGCGCATACCAGAAACCGGAGAACCCTTTTTTACCTTATCACGGGAAACCTTTCAGAACAGGCATCAAAGGATTGTTAAATGTATGTTTTATTGAAGACTTCATAGCTACATCACTCATGGTTCCTTAAAAATATCTCCACGGTATCGGATTATGTATTTTACAGAGTGCATGTACTTGTACAGTCTTCCTTTACCAAAACACAGCCCGGATGTAAGGAACTTATGGTCTTGTATAATTACATACAAGAGTTTAAAGCGAACACTAAACACAGCCGAAAAAGAATAACTTAACACGCATTAACTAGTGTTATAGCCGAGACCTGCAAGTCCGAGACCGAGACCCATTCCGAGGCCATAGAGAAAGGCCGAGACCAAGACCTAGACCTGGAGGTCCGAGACCAAGACCTCACGTGTAAAATTATACGTGAAAGTAAAACATGCATATTGACACGTCAAATCAATGCCCGTCTTCGGGGACCGAAATCATGAAGTTGGACTCAACTTTGCAAATTTAAATCAAGTGGGCCCACCATACCAGTATTAGAGAACTATAAAACAATATAAGCGACAGTGATGTGACTTATAGGCCTATAGCAAAGAATTCGGACTCATGCTCTTTGATCATTCAATACCAATGTGAATAGGAAAGGTGAAGGCAGCGTACCGTGCACCCCACCTATCTCAACCATGATGATCCATCACTGCCTGCCCTCATCCCTGCCTCCCCCGAATCCTTGCCCCTTATTGTTGCCCTAGGAGTGCAGACCATGAAAACAGGTCCCCGAATCGCCTAGGCCAACCGTTTCACCACAAGATGTATATGCACTGTCAAGTTATCTCTTTAAAACACGAAAAGAGTTTTGTGACACATACGCTTGAAGTTTTGTATCTACGCGTCCCAACTGCGAAGGGAACGTTAAACTTGTTGGGTTTTTTTCTGGAAAAGTTTTGGTGAAATTTGACACAAAAGTCACCTTTTTTGCAGTGGAGTGGTGCGATCATTTTTCAAAATATCGATTGGCTTCAGGACTACTATTGGGGGTGGTCAATGTTTAATGAAAACCACCCAAATGTCATTAGTCAATCATGGTTTTAATTTTCATGTAGGTCTTGAATACCCCGGAGACGTGACGATTTTCCCATTTTTAATTTCTGTTTTTCTGTAACGAGAGCATTTATAATTGATGTCTTAATGTCATTTTTTTCACTGGTCCGCACCCCTTGGTTACTCACCCACTGGATAAGCACGAACACGATGAGAAACAGCCCACACGATACGGCGTACAGGACGAACGTCCCCGGCGCCCCGTATCTGGTGATGAGCAGCCCTGTTGAGAACATCCCCAGCCCCACTCCTAGGCCGTAGTGCGTGGCGATCAAAAGACCTTGCATCGTGGTCCCGCATTGTGGGGGCACGGACTCGCTCAAGTATGAAACAGCCGTGGTCCACGTCAGGATGAAACACATGCCTGTTCAGAGAGGACAGTGATCAATACAATTGGCTACGTATTTCCCGAAGCAGTTGTAGGCCATCAGCCTGGGGGTTTGGTCGGCATCAAATCAGGAGAATAATGCCCATTGTGATTATTGGCAATGGGTATGCACCCTGTAGTTGGGAAATGTGTGATAGAATTGCAGCGGTGGCAGCTTTTTTGGTGCTATCACTTTTTTTTAATGGTGGCTAAAACATGCTTGTTATAATTAATACAGTAACAAGCATATTGGCGGCCATTTTGAGAAAAAAAATAAGGTGATACCACAAAAAAAAGCCATCGCTCACACAGCAAAGCTATCACTCATTTTCCAACTCTAGATGTGCATACCTTGATCATTTTGATACCAGTGGCCCAATTTTGGACCGAAGCTGACAGCCTGTTCATGTTGGGACTTTCCAACTCAAGTTGAGATTTTCCAAACTTAGAAGTTAGAAACGTCTCAAGTTTTGGTTTGTTTAGTAGAAAGACCGCCACTTCCCATACAGGTACATACACAACCTCTTGAACCCCAAAATCAACTTTATTTTAAGTCTAAAAAAGTATAGTAATAAGCCTCTGTACTAATGACGTCACACTTTGTTAACGTGTGAGCTTTGCTATTGTGCTTAGTGGACCGTGGGCCGGAGTGCACATTTTTGAGTTATTACATGACTGAAAAGCAGT
>CM057142.1:45299393-45458391 GCA_029964075.1 Patiria pectinifera | reverse complement strand
TAGTTTGCAAAGATTTTACGACCTCACAAACTATTAAATGATTTTGTTTTGTTTATTCCCCAGGGTGCCGTTGCATAAAATTGCTTAATCATTCCATGCCGCACTGAATTTTACGCTAACATTTCGCATATTGTGAACAAATACGAATTTTTGTTTTCCTAGTTCTGTAATGGAATAAATAATAAAAAAAATATTTGAATTTCGCAGTAATGTTATTCAAAATGAAGTGTAGTGTTATATGTAGTTCGTGTTAATTTGGGGGCAATAAATGCAGCCATTTTTTGTTGTATTTGCTTTATATTTTCAAGGTACATGTAGCTCCATCCCAGCCTTGAAAAAATGACAAGTAAATGCTCGAAATCTGAAGCATTAACTCCTTTTTATTCCAGCAAAAGCTAAAAGGTAAAAATACTTTTAACATTTAGCAAATGCTTTCCGATAAAAGAATTTGCTTCAATTGTATTCATTCAAATGCAAGTAAATGCTTAAAAATAGGAAGTAAAAGCAAATGCTAGTTTTTATACATACGACCCAATGTCTGAAGTGAAAATATGTTTTTATTGCGGGTTATATTTGAACCCATCATCACACACAGTCTCCTGAATTATTGTCGGGCCGCAAATAACGCGAAATTTGTAAAGTCATCATTAACATTCCATAACTACATGTATAAACGTACGAGTTTTCGATCTGTTTAATACACGGTACCCTGTGGAGACATGGGTATAATAGGGAACAAAAGACTGAATACGTCTCCACAGGGCAATTTCTATAGATGAATATACGTCTCCGCAAGGTTACTACGAAATATTGATTTTACTCAAAAACTAGGAATTTCCAAGGTGTGTTGAATTGTGGCAACTTGAAGTATTTTATGTATAAGGGATATTAAGTCCGAATTTCAGCCCAGGAAATTAATTCTGGTTAAAATAGGAGCATTTTGAAAGTACACTTTCAAACCGAAAACTTTAGTACACGAGAACAAAGAAATGACTCCACAAGGCCTTGTGGAGTCATTTCTTGCAAGGATACAAATTTCAGTATGTATGTCCGATGTCTCACTCAAAAATTAGCAATTTAAAAACTAACATATATCTTTTTTTTCGGGGTTGAACTGAAAAATAGCACAGGGGAGCACTGTAATAGAACTTCAGTGTTCTGAGTACCGATGTCGCAGGTCATTCAGAAATATCCCTTGACTTGAGACTGGACTTGGCGATCATGTGACTCGAGCATGGGCGGATCCAAGATTTTATAAGGGGGGTGCTGAAGTCTTTTGGTTTTGTCAAGAGGTGGATTTGAATCACGGATCCTACACACAAGGATGAACGACTCGGCCAAACTCCTGGTTTGACGAGTGATAACGGCCCGTACTGGTGGCAAATACCATGAATACTTGTCAACAAAGACCCCTGCGCGCGGCGGCTTTCAGATTTGCAGGGCTCTGCTCCCGATCTGGTGTCGAAGTCTATCAAGCCAGCTAATTGTATTTTTTTTTGAATATTCACGAGTCTACGTTTTTGGTCTTTATTATTGAATTCGGATAAGTGATAACTACATTACCATGTTAACGCCGAGCACAATATCTTTAGCTTCAAAAATTAACTATGAAATGTTGCTCTTGTTTCATCGGTTCGGAACCACTTCTCTCAAAATCTTTTTAATGAATGCCTATTTAAAAAGGAAATTTGAGAAAACAGTGTTTTCCTCTATAGGCTACTTGACGTTTATTTCCTGGGTAAATACTTCATCTATGACGACAAAAACTGCACAATACCATCTGTTATATCCTGAAGTATTTATTTTCAAACAATTTTGGAACAACTATGTCTTACATATACGGAGTAGTTTTGCTTACACTTTTATAAATATTTCCGTTTCAGATGTCATGTAAAAAAACACGACACAATGGCACACCTGAAAATTCGCGATTACAAGCCAACGGGTATTAATGCCCGTTATCACGCGTCTAACCAATTGAGGCAAGTCCGCTCAATGCATTTTGTACTAGAGCTCAGAACGGTCGTTTATCCTTGTGTGTAGGATTCGTGTTTAAATGCGTGGGCGGTCACCCTGGTATACAGTCAACATAAAAAGACTTAAGCCCTGAAGCAAAAGCGATTTTCTTTTCCGAACGAAATGTAATGGAATATAATGTTCTGTAAACAAATAAATGTGCTTGTTTGTTTTTGCAGGCCTAGTACACAGTTTTAAAAAGTGGTTTTAAAATAAATGGCGCGCTCCAGTTAAGAGAGCACGCATAGGCCTACACCAACTCCCTAGCATGATTTACTAGGAACCATCCCCATCCTGGCAAATCCCAACACCATATGAGAAACTACGCACACAATAACTGAATGTATTGGTGTGCCAACCCAATGTAAAAGACTTAGGGGTACTAGACTGTACCCATCCTGACAGATTCCAACAAAACATGCCGTCGGGGTTTGATGGGTTGAGTTCTGTTAGGGTTAATACTTAGGAATTTTTAAACATTTTGTTGTTTAAATAACTCACACTGGCCAATCGGAGGGGGATATTCGCCACCCAGCCTGCCCCTTGAATCGGCCCTTATTGATATTGACTTACGATCGACTGGAATACGGCTTGATTTAAACTCTAAGCATCATGTGACGTCATCACTGCGGTGGTTGTGTTGACGGTGCCACACAGGCGATCACCACCGTGACCTGTGTTTAACTATCCACCATTTTTTCTCGACAGTACGAGGGTATAAAGACAGACGGGGCGGGCTCATCATGGGGAGCGGTCAAGGCGGTGCTGTTCAGCTGGCATTACGGCTCCGTCTTGATCATGCTGATATTCCTTGGGATCTGTAATGGCGCCGTCTGGGGTTTTCTCTTTTGGCATTTGGAGAATCTAGGTAAGTCTGACTTTGGGTAGTGGGTTTTGGAGGCCAGGAGCGTTGCTTCAACCAGGGGTGGAATTGGGGAAAATGAAAAATCCACGAGGGTTTGCCGTTTGAGAGCCGCCGAGGGCCAATAAGTCATATAGGGTCGTGCATACTATGCGCTGTTATGCTTCATTACATTTAGGATGGACGTTTCCTCAAAGCAGATCTGTTGAAGGAAAGTGAATAATCTAGAAATAAAAGCGGTCGACGAAATAATATTCATTTGGTTATACCCGCCTTACAAAAAAAAAACAAAGACATGGCATAGTAAGATATGAACGTTTGCATTGTTGAAGATCGAAATAAGATAATTAAGTTGGCACCATGACAAATATGTTTTGTGAGTTTGAATTCCTGAATTCTCCTGAAGACCTACAGAGCACACTGTCCGAAACGTTGAGTTTCCCCGATACTTTTCAGAACCTCACAAATTCACAACAGTGATTTGTCACTTGGTGCTATCGTAAAGTTTGTCTTATCATTAACATGGTCAAAATTTATGACGTGTATTGCAATCAAGTTTTCTGCCGTTAAATCGCTATAGGGACTACGTCATATGCTGGACAAGGTGTATCACAAAAGGAAACCCAGTTGTAAATGTAAATTATAAAAAATTTAATAAATGTTTTCAAACAAGTTAAAGATCACGTGAAACACCAATGCGTCCTCTTTCCAATGACACCTTGATTGTGTGTCTGTGGCCACGGATGACCAACACTCGTTATTCTGTCATGGGTCAAAACCTGTATTGGGCCAAGTTTTACCATGGCTACGATTGCTGGATGCATGGTTTGCTATGCAAAGGTTGAGATGGACTAGACTTCGTGCAGAGCTTTGTGTTGAAAGAGGTGGTGGCCACGTTGAAGGCATTGGGCCACGAGGGGTTACTTTCAACCATGAGAGTGGTTAAATCACTGTGCCAACATTGAATAAATTACATTAAAGAAAGGGATGTCTTCTTTCTTTAAATTAAGCCGTTCCACCTGCCCAGAATACCAGTTACCCTTTTGCACAAACTTGGCCCAGTGCAGGTTTTGACCTTTGACAGAATAACAACGAATGCTCAGTCATGCGTGGCCACAGACACACAATCAAGGTATCACTGTAAAGAGGACACATTGGCGTTTCACATGATCTTTTACTCATCTGAAAAAAAGGTTTATTAGAGTTTCAATAATTTATTAACATTTATATCTGGGTTTCCTTTGCGTGTGTGGATACACCTTGTATATCGCAATGGTAATTAACTCACCCTTGATAAAATAACAGCGAATGCTCATTCACCTGTGGCCACAGACACACAATCAACGCATCATTGGAAAGAGTACACATTGGCGTTTCACATGATCTTTACTCATTTGAAAATGTTTATTAGATTTTTTAAATAATTAACATTTACATCTGGGTTACTTTTTGTGTGTGTGGATATACAGCTTGTATATCGCAATGATTATTAAAAATACAAGAAAAGTTGGGTTTAATAAAACAAATACTCTGCAACAGTGACTGTTCCGAAGACATGACACCATCCTTATCCTTGGAGCTACCTGAGCCAAATGAAACATTCATTAATATCACCATTGTCTATTTTAAATAATAATTATCTTAACCTGGCCCCTGAATTATAAAAAAAAGATTTACATGTATTTCTTGTTGCTGATCCCGTAAAATGAGTAATGAGTATGAAAAAATAAACAAAGACAGAGTATAGGCCTACATAGTGCAAAATGAGAGGCACAATAATAATAATCACACAAATCATACAAACATAGTAATTTTTGAATAATCAAAAACTGGAAAGAACATATATGGTAAACTCAATGAGTAAATGCGACATCACTGTTCTATTGATTTCTTCGTGACAATCTGACAAGTCAAAATGAATTATGCAAAACGGTGTACAGACAGCTGCCTACTCAATTTCATTTTGTATATACAAAAAACAACGTACAAATTACTACATGTATTTATAAATATATGTACACACGTATTGCATACATGAATATAAATTGTTCAAGTTTTGTACTCAGCACACTCTAAAAAAAACCCAGTAGTCAGATTTGACTAGAAACCAATTAAATTTGACTATAGTCATTCAGGGTTACCTGGGTGCAACTGAAAATCAATCAATCTGACTAGATTTTTCCAGTCAGTATTATTGAATTTGGAAAAATAGTTTTGCAATAAGTGAAATTGGAGTCGAGCCCAACTACTTTTTCTAGCCATAGTATAAAACTTTGCATGTTTAACTAGATTCCCAGTCAATTTTCAATAAATAGGAAAACCAGTCAATATTTTAAAAAAACCCGGTGTTTTTAGAGTGCATGCTCGTTTTATGGTTGAAGGGCACTATTTCCATGGAAAGGAAACCACATCTTTAAGTAACTTGAGTTATCTTAATGATGCAATCTTTTTTGTCTTATTTATAATTACCTTGACTTTTGGCCTATGGAGACGAACAAGTTACAAGTTTCTGGAAGATCTCCAGACTAACAAAAAGACAAAGTTTTAAGTTGATAGGACAAGTCTTTATTGTGTTATAGTGGGAAAACTATTTCTATTGTTGTAACGTTATATATACATGTAATGATCCTGTCATTTGCCTAATGGGGTCCAAACTCTTCAAGCTTCTTTAAGGTTCCACTAGCAGGCTACCTATCGGAGTTCATAACATACATCAAGTCCAAGAGTTATCACTGTGAAACCACACACACGCACGGACGGGCAAAGCAGAAAAGTGCTATGCCCCTTCGGCCTCTTGAGGTATACATTTCGGTATTGTATTGGTATTGTTATTGTTTTATTTCCATACATCACAATAAATAATATTATACAATTATTTACAACAACGCACAGGGGGTGATGAATGGCGGATACCAGGCAAAAAGCAAATGCTTGTACGTGGCCTGGTTCCTTATTTAACACATTAATATACATGTACATGTACAACTATTACAAGGTAGAAAAGAGAAAAAAATACAAAAGGTAACTGACTGAAATTACAGCTGAATTCCAGAATTCCAGTTGTCCGCGGTACGGACAACTTATTAACATCTCTTTGTATCACCGTTTGTCAAAGACCTCGTAGGAACCGAGTTACGTAGCCTAAGATCTTGTCCTCTTAGTAAGACGACAGGGGTGCGAACAATTAAAAGGATTATTTTTATACGGCAGAGCAGAGCAAGCGCGGTCAATGGCGGCTTTGGCATCATCTACTCGTTACACAACACCAGTACGTCAGTATCAAGGGGGTTCCGTTTTACACGAGGGTACGTTTTATTCCACCCACCCCTGTGTGTTCACACTGAATATTCGTGGTAGGCCGTGTGCCACTGTTTAAAACCCAGTACCTGGTAATCGGCCGCAACTGAACTGCAGTTTCCCAAAATGCTTTTATTTTGCGAACTCCCCAGAATCCAATGCTAGATTCAGATGAGGAAATAACAAAAACTGCATAAGGTGAAAGGGAAAACTTTCAAATGAATATAGGCAAAGACTTCCACTGTAGTAAAAAAAAAAGAAATTATAAATCAACATACATTTTAAGAGATATCCTACGCATTGCTTTGAACTTTCCCCCCCCCCCCAAAATGCAAAAATGCTTTAATTGATGTCAAATTGCTTTGAATTCGTTGTATATTTCTGTAAACGTTCAACGTTCTGACGTAATAAGTATATTAAACATATAGCCTATACAGCTATTAAGACAATTTTGCCAAATAAAACATTTTATTTTTTTCCAAGATACATTTAATTCTGCTAACAGTGAATTTTAAATAATTTCAAAAAGAGTAAGCAATATTTCTTCAGATACCTTAATTAACCGTTTCTGTCAAATTAGGTTTTGCCCTTCACCGACGTATAAACACTGTGTACTCAGTGTGTTACCTCCCGAGTGAAAGTTGGAAAAAATCACTCGGGTGGGACTCGAACTCACGACCTCCTGCTTTCTAGTGCAGATGTCTTACCACTCGACCACCAAGCTAACGGGATCGGTTGGCTGGTTCGAATGAGATGTGCAAAGCAGCGGGTACCGCATTAAGTATTCATAAGATGGAATTTTGCGTCGGGGTGACGTATTAAAATCAAATTAGGTTTTGCCCTTCACCGACGTTTTTCCTATACGTCGGTGAAGGGCAAAACCTAATTTGGTTTACATCACCCCGACGCAAAATTCCATCTTATGAATAACTGTTTTTGGTTTGTTGGGGTGTTTGATTGTTTAATTTTTAAGATTGTAAAGATCTGCTAAAACCACGCATGAGATGCAGAATATTACACATTGCTTTTTGTTGTGACAATTTTATTCTATTGTTTGGATGTAATTTATTTGATGTGTCTTAAGCCTCATCTTGTACTGTGAATGTCATATGAGTTCTTCTGGTAACGGGTTCGAATCCTGTTATCGGCACAGTCAATCTGCTTATTTTTTTCACAATCCTGTGAACAGGGCAGGACAGGGTGTCTGAATGAATTCTAAGTTCTTGTGACAGCGGGCTCGAATCCCGTTATGGGTAGGCCTACTCGCAAGATATACAGGGTGAGTATAAAAACACGAAACACAAATGGCATCAGGACTAATTTTTGAATGAAGTTTTGCCTGTAGCACTTTCAAAATATAAGATAATTATGAAAGCTCAGTCATTAGCTTTCTTTTATTACAAGAATCATTCAAATTACTACTTTTCAAGTTAGGGAATATTGAACACAACCACCGTTTTAAAATTCTGTCCGCGGATTACAAAAAAATAAGAGTTCTTTCCACAAAACAATTCTCACAGGGATGCATGTGAATTGTATTCGTTTTGCTGAAGGAACACTTACCATTTTTTGTGATCAGTGGACAGAACTTTGTGTTCAAAATTCCTGAACTTGAAAAGTACATGAGTGATTATTGTACTAAAAGAAAGCTCACTGATTGGGCTTTCATATCCTAGATTTTGAAGGTGCCACAGGCAAAACTTCATTCAAAAATTTGTCCTGCCATTTGGGTTTCGTTTTTTTTTACTCGCCTCGTAAACGTCCTATCACTGTTATTGGTTCTGTGATGGGATTGAGACATTGAGAAAAATGTCAAGCAGGACTCTTGCACCATATACAGTGACAATCGCCGATCTGCGGGTTCACAGCTGCGGTGCAGGTCGGATGCATATCACGGAGCGCCGTAGAAGATCACACGACACATCATTCCATATCGCAGCAGGCATTACCAGAGCGCAGTGTTCTTCACCTCGGTTATCGGGTTGCCCCGGAAACCAATTCCTGTACTCCACCTCATCAGTACCATCTTGACACTTCCAAGCACCTGCCAAAAACGATACAAGGAAAAGAAGTAGATTTGTCATAAGCAATTATTCTTCATCCAAACAAACTCATAATGTTCTTGTACAGGGTGACTAAAAAAACCAAAAAAAAACAAATGTTGGGACCATTGTTGTAGTGAAGTTCTACATGTAGCACTTTCAAAATCTAATACATGAAAGCCCAATTCATAAGCTTTCTTTTAGTACAAGAATCATCCAAATTACTTATGTATTTTTCAAGTTACGGAGTTCAGTGTTCTTTCAGCAAAACAAAAACAAATCACAAGGTTGTGTGTGAATTGTTTTCGTTTTGCTGAAAGAACGCACACCTTTTTTGTGATCCGTGGACAGAACTTTAAAACGGTGGTTGTGTTAAAACTCCGTAACTTGAAAATCACGAGTGATTTCAATGATTTGTGTACTAAAAGAAAGCGTATGAATTAGGCTTTTAAATCCCAGATTTTGAAAGTGCTACATGCAGAACTTAACTAAAACAATGGTCCCGACATTTGGGTTTCGGGTTTTTTTTTAGTCGCCCTGTACAAATCACAAGGATGTGTGTGAATTGTTTTCGTTTTGCTGAAAGAACGCACACTTTTTTGTGATCCGTGGACAGAACTTTAAAACGGTGGTAGTGTTTGAAACTCCGTAACTTGAAAAGCACATGAGTGATTTGTGTACTAAAAGAAAGCGTATAAATTAGGCTTTCATATCCTAGATTTTGAAAGTGCTACATGCAGAACTTAACTAAAACAATGGTCCGGACATTTGGGTTTGGTTTTTCTTTACTCACCCTGTCTTTCTATCTCCCCAACCCAACTGTACCTTACCAAACTCGATCGTAACATCAAAGCATTCCAACCCAACCAACAAAAGTCACGAACTTCAAATTTCAACCAACCTGCTTCCTCAAGATCATTGCAGTTGATCCAAAAGCCATTTGGCTCTGACGGCACTAGTTGCAGGAGGAACTCAGTTTCCTCCTGAGACTGTGGCACGACCAAGACACTTCCCATCTTGATGCACTCCTGTTTTGCCTCAGCCCATGCCAGGCGCTCAGTGATGGCTTTGTAGCATTTGCGTCCCCACTGGTACCAAGTAGGAGGACACGCCCATCCATGCCCAATGGAGGCCTTACACATCTCGTCACCACCAGTGCAACCCATCATCAGATGAAGGCTTATCAAGCCAAAGATGCACCGTTTAGACACCAACATGATCCCCCGCATCTCGGCCGACTGGTGTCTAGTAAAGCAAAATCCGGATACTCTTTTTTTGTGTGTGAATGTATTGAGCTGCTTTAATAAAACCCATTGGCGGGTTGCCTATACAGTAACAAAATAATAGTTTCTGTGGCTAACTTTGCCTAATAGATAAGGTTTCTGTGGCTAACTTTGCCAAAATGGAAATACAAATTGACAGGCTTTTGTCTAGAAAATAATAAGATAACTTGGGCAGTATTTTTGCCAGTGAAATATAAATAAGGATTGTATTTATTTACAAGGAACAAAGAATAAAGAAAAGGAACCACCTGGGTTTAGTTATCGACAAATATAAAAGTGGTAATTAATGCAACGTCACCGTAGCTCACCTG
Organism: Patiria pectinifera; assembly: GCA_029964075.1. NCBI lineage: Eukaryota > Metazoa > Echinodermata > Asteroidea > Valvatida > Asterinidae > Patiria > Patiria pectinifera. The sequence continues at coordinate 45,448,580 of CM057142.1, read as the reverse complement.
TATAGTATACTGCCAAACCTGGTTCACGAAAATAAGAAGACTGGAATCGCGGAGTATATGATAATGATGTAGGCCTATCTTGCCGCCAGTGAAGCTAACGCAGGACTGATATGACCTGGTACGATGCATGGAACTAGTGGTCAAACATAATTAAGGAAAGGCCACGCTTGGCTACTCGCTTGGCATACGTACAGCGCGGCCAATAAATAATACAAGGAAATCCAGGTGCACCTATTGCGATATGGCCATGACGTGATTAGTTATTGACAACTGGTAACCAAGATGCATCCCAGGTTCTGCCCGTGGTTGTCACTGAATTTTCGTTAAAAAAAATTGGTGTATGGATGAATAGGTGCATTCAAGGCTGATCTTGATTGGCAAGTAGGCCACGCTTTATGAAACCTTTTTTTTCCAATGCTAGATCCATGACGCCATCAGTGAAATGAGATGAAATTTCTTTCGAAAGTACACAGTGGTGCAGTTTCAGTAGCTGAGATGCTATAACGTTGTATGAGTTTATTTACGTTGAAATTTGCAAAGAACCATTTTTTTTGTGGGGGGATGGATTACGTATACATGTATAGGTTCGTGCGCTATTTCCACATTGTAATATGGAAATCATATATGTATAAAAAAAAAAGCCTGGTGATCAGCCGCATTGAACTGCGGTTGTCCAAAATGCGTTCATTTTGCGAAACTCGCCAGAATCCATAATAATTAATTTGTCTGGCTTTTATCACTTAATCCTTCTCCCAGCGTTGAAAGGGTCACGGTATCTTTATTGTTATTTTTTTTTTGCATTGCAATGCATTGCATTTGCATTGCATGCCTAAACCTAAAAAAAAATACATTTGTCAACTTTTTTGGGGGAGCAGGTTACATTTATCACTTCACTTTGTTATGTACATGTACATTCATGGGCGTCGCTAAGGGGGGGGGGGGGGAGGGGGCACGCCCCCTCCCTGGAAAAGCAAAAAAAAAAGAAAAAAGAGGCGCGAAGACAAAGTGTGTAAATTTAATGAGTTGGGGGGGGGGGGGCAAAATGTCCCTGCCCCCCTCTTAAACTGATAAATCGAGAATGTGTTGAGAAATACAAGCATTTTTTGGAAAACATTTTTTTTGCCCCCCCCCCCCTCTAGAAAAAATCCTGGCGACGCCCATGTATACATTGTTTTATGAAAGGGGGTCTACCCGATGTTCCCGATACCTATGTTCTCCAATACCTATGTTCCCCAAAATCCTTGGGGTTAGGGTTTGGGTTAGGGTATGATACATTTGTTTGTTTGTTTTAATTTCGATTCATATAAAATAAAGAACACAACACACAAAATGATACAATAACAAAATTAATTATACAAATACTGTATCTGGAGCAAAATTATTATATGAATGGGGGTGACATCCGAGAAGGCAAAGCCTTCTGTAGAGGAGCACCCTAGACTGCTGTCAAATTACAAAAATATTTAATTATACAATCTATTTCGGTTGCATAACTTAAATTGAGATGATGTTCATTTCCGGGTTTAATAAATACAAAGTAACCATTTGCAAATACTGCCTTGCTCACTGTGAACAGGAAAAGCCGTTAAGATTGGCACAGAGAAAACCCATGTACTTGTCTAAATAAAATTCTTTCAAGTGCTTCATAAACACCTTTTTTGACAAGTTTACTAAATCGTTTCTTTAAAAGGCTGGGAAAGAAATGACAATGGTAGGCAAAGCATGTCTATAATTAGCACAAGCAATGTCTAGCCTACAGGTGGTTTGCAAATGGCTGAGATTGCCTTGATGAGTAGCATAATGAGTGAACATCTTGGTTGAAGGGAAAAAATCGTCACAACTTAAATTTTTTGGAAGCAATTTATGAAAATACATAGGGTTAGGGTTAGGTTGGGGAACATAGGTTTTGGGGAACATAGGTTTTGGGAAACATTGGTAGGCAAATGCACCCTATGAAAGTTGTGGCATTATAGAAATAAATCTGGATTGAATTGAATCAAATGCTTCGTCTGTTGTCCGCAGGTGCCACGCAAGGTCTGTTGGGGGTTCTGAATGCTGTGGAATGCGTCTCCGAGTTCAGCTCTGGATTGCTGAGTGGTTGGGCCATCCCCAAAGTTGGCCACATGCCACTGTTGAGTCTAGGATTGTTTCTCTACATAGTCCGGTTTTGTTCCTACTTCCTGATCCAAGTGCCCTGGGTAACAATCTTCGTCGAGCCGCTTCAAGCTAACGCTTGTCGTAATAGCCAATTGGCATAATCATGGTCGGAATCGTGACCGACTGGTCCAAAGCACCAAATTTGGCAGATAGCCCTAAAGATAATTTTAAGAAGGGGTGACACCTAAAATTCTTTTGGGAAGGGTGGCCTATCTGCATAAATCGTTAAACCTGCCATGTAATATATTTGGGTATATATATATACATATTATATTTTTAAATTTCTAAACAAGTATATTTTGGGGCTTTTTCTTACGTATCCTTACTTAAGTAACGTTTTCTAAAGCATATAAGAGATTAGATGATTACCAGGACATAATAAAAGATCCGAATGGTTACCGTCATACCAGGCGCGGTTCTAGAACCAATATTTTGAGGGGGCTAGCACGGTGGATCCAGAATTTTTTCAGGGAGACGTGCTGAAATGTTGACCGGTTATTTTTTCCAGACACTTAGGCCTCCGAAAATCAATAGGTGTGTGGGGGGGGGGGGGGGGGCTTTATGCCATATTTCCAGTGGGGAGCGCCAATAAAATCCAATCCTAAAATCATTCACAGTATATTAACTAATGCACCCTCGTCACGGCTATTTCTTCTTTAGGGGAGACCGTTCGCATGTACATCACAATCCTTCTTTTTGCTAATCAAGGAAATCACACAAAATAAGAGATTATTAATGTTTACAATGATTATGTCTACGTCAAAACATTTTCTTACCAATAATTTTGGGAATTTCTTTGAACTTGTACCACGTTAGGCAACCCTTCACCTATACCTTTTAGCCCAATTTACGGACACCTCGTTTCTTCCCCCGTTTTTGCTTTCTGGGCTAAATATCACAAATGTTATAATTGTTCACATGATTTTCCATAAAGTTTTAATGGGGTAACTGTGCCAGTAAGCAAAAAAAGTAAAACGATAGGCTTAGGGCCTAAGTGTTCTCAAAACCTTCGGTAATTAAACAAATTAAAAAGTAATAAGTTATCTTTGATTTCATAGGACTGTGCTTCATCATGATATGGACGACCAGCGTATCGTACATGACCGAGGCGATTCCGCCGGAGAACACAGGCACAATGCAAGGAATCCTCATCTCCGCGCACCATGGCCTCGGAAACGGGCTGGGATACTTTCTAACGGGGCTGCTGGTTACCCGATTCGGGGCTCCGTGGACGTTCGTTATTTATGCAGGATCATGCACCGTGGTTCTCTTCATATTCCTATCAGTCCAGTGGGTAAGCTCGTGCATGCACGATTCTGCTGTGTGTATTCAATTCGTTTTTACACTAGTCTTGAATAAACCACAGTTTTCAGTTAAGGAGAATACACGAGAAACTGTGGATTCGTAATTTAATTCACGAGGCGCCAAGCGCCGAGTGAATTCGTAAATTAAGAATCCACACTTGCGAGTGTATTCTGCTACTTAAACCATTGCTATGACGTCACACTATTGTTAAAAGTGTGGATTCGGATCTACGAATCTCTTACACTGGTCACAAAGTGTGGATTCGGAACGACGAATCTTTAGTAAAGTGTGGATTCGGAATTACGAATCCACACTTTGAACACGTCGGACAATTGTTCTCCATAATGAGCATGAATAGGAACATCTGCGTGAAAATTTGCTTTCCGAATATTACCAATGCATCTTCACAGTCAGATTCTCCGCCGTCACTGCAAAAACTACTTTTAGTCAGAAAGAAATCGTCGTCTGAACTATCCATTTTGACGTAAGGAGCCTGTACACACAAAATGACTTGGTTGTACGGGTGTGGCGAAAAATGTTGCAACCTGACGCCACTTCCGCGCTTGTGTACACAGTCTATGGAGAGTCATTTCAAGTATTTCCTAACAAAATTGGAAACATTTCTCAGTCCCAGATTCATGACTTATCATCATTTTTGCAACGAATGACCTTCATTGAGATGATATATGCAGAAAAACGTGGCGTCAGGTTGCAACATTTTTTCCAATACTTCTGTTGACGCAATGGTTTAACTATGGATAAACCACAATCCATCCTTGCCGAAGATTAACAGTTACTACTTTTTACAGTATTGCTAAAAAGCGCTTTGAATATTTAACAGGCGAATAGTTTCCACAAAAAGGGAGCACTGTGCGTGTGTCTGTCTGTGCGTTTATGAACCTATATTTTATTTTAATAGCCCACTTCTAATAGGTTGTGTTTACTGGGCCTTCACATGTCCTTGATGAGAATGTTCAGACTAAGTCCTGTTGAATGAATTAAACGTGACGTCTCATAATTTATGTCTCATTAAAGAGATAAAGCCAAATAAGTTGTTTGTGTGAATTGATTGAAAACCCTACAAGTCCCACACGAACGCTGCATAAAATATGAACCCTTACTGGCATGAAACAGTACCATGAGGAAATATCAACATGACAATAAAAAAAACATCAAATGTTGTAGGAGAAATAAAACGTTGCTGTAACCTGCTTAACATACAAAGTCTTGATAGGGCTTGATGTTTTTATCTTAGCAGGACTTTTTGCCCATCCAAAGGTCATCTTATCTTAAAGAATCAAGTGGAGTTTGATGTGACCAAGACAGAAAAGACAAAGTTACTTGTTTCAAGTTAATATTTCTATGCAACCATGGCCAAACCCCTCAAAAATTCGTGGCGATATCGTTTTCAACTTTTCATCCACAATGATTGAATATCCTTGTTGTGGCCAAGATTATACACTGCCTCCCACTAACACTTACACCAGGAAAATATTGCCGACAAAGTCAAAGAAAAGGCCATATTATGAGATAACATTTGGGGTGGAGAGATGAATATTATAACAATCCAGAACTTTTATGGGACGAGTTCTGGGAAGTCGAAGGTACATGGGTTATCGCATGAAACCATGACTTCACATTATCACTAGAGTATTCTGAAGCAGCAATTCAATTCAATTCAAATCGGTTTATTGAAAAAAACTGCCGAATTGAAAAGAAAAACCAGACAACAATGTACAGTTTATATTGTATAGGGGGCCTACATAACTCTATATGCTTCGTGAGTTACTCATGCACATATCTGGCTGGCAGGGCTTTTGTGTGTGTAAACTGTGGGTGTGTTAATTGTAATGTTGTTGTTGTTGTTCGAAGCCGGCAAGGCATACAATTAAAATAACTGATATTCGTTTGGAAATGTGATTTTCTATAAGCCTCCCAATACCTTTGAATGAAATGTTCAGACTTTTCGCAAGCAAACTAGCCATTTTTTTGCAAACGAACTAGAGAAATTTTAAGTTGTTTCCCCCCCCCAGTTTTCACAGGTGCCACCATTGCCGTGGAAACCCGACGAACCTGTTAAATCACACACTGAGGAAGGCAGGGAACCAGACCCAGAGGAAATGCTGCAGACACAGTCACTTCTTGATTCACCCAAAGCAACAAAATCAGGGAAATTTAGCCTCAAACTGCCAGAATTTACTCTTACAACAAAAACCGTCAGCCAGCAAGATCCATGGTAACACAATAAGAGAAAATTGATGGGGACGGGCCATGGTGACCGTTTTAGCTGATTTTTGACTAGATCTGACAGATTTTCGGGGGAAAAAAAACGAATCTAGCAGAATAGGCCCCCCCAAAAAAATCTCCGGTTTGCACGCGCGTCGCCGTAGCCATGCGCGTTGGCAAAATGAAAAGGTTATTTTTTCAATGAAAGATGATGTCTCAAAACCGCCAAACTCACTGGTTTGACTGGAATCCTGCTGCTGCACAATTTTAACGTGTTTTTAGATTGGGTTATGGTCGAGAATAAGCTTCATGTGGCCTCTCTGGACTCCCATATATTTGCACTAAGTTTAGTCGGGCACCATTTGCAGTCATCAGCCGACATTTGAAGCAAAAAAATCAGGTAAAAAAAAAAAAGCCGCGTAGCCGCACCACTTTTTGGGCAAGCTCCATACCAGAAACCGGAGACTTTTTTTTTGGCCATATCTGGTAGAATAGAAATTTTAGCAGATTTCTAGCAGAATTCTGTAAAATCGGTGATCCTAGTAGAAAAATATAGCAGATTTGTTTTGAACACGCTTCAATCGCTTCAAGCAAACCCTTAAACAGCGGGGATAGACAGGCCAGTCTAAGCGTTGAGGTTCCCTGACTGTACGACTACACAATAAAGTACTATAGACATTGCCAGGCACGCACAAAGTTTCTTAAATTTTTAATTTATTTCATTTTTTTAAAGGAAATGTTATGATTTTTTTTGTGTTAAAGGAAATTTTATAGCATCTGCATGTGAGTATAAGCGTTTCTAATGTGTTTCGTGTAGTTCTGGGTGATTTACCAGATTTTGGCTAAATCCAGCAAATTTTCGAAGTGCATATTTGCGCCATTTCCATACGGTCACCCTGGAATGGGCTTATGTCACCCCATGAAAGCATCTTTTCATTTGCACACCAGTGTTCGTCGGTTGCTATGTGTTGCCATTCAGCACTCCGGACTCAAGAACCATCGAGTTTCAAGAACATAGGTCTGGGAGCTAGATAAACCCGTGAAAAAAATCCCGGATGTCCGCGCCCACCTACAGAGCACTGGTGCCACAACAATTTACAATAATACTACACAAGAAAGTGGAAGGTAAAGGCTTAGATCTAACCTAGAAAATCACGACTCCACTCTGAATTATTTAGAGGAATTTGAGAAGTATATTTCTTGATTTATTTGGTGCCGATTAGGGGTGGGGGTGGTGGTTTCTTAGCCCACAGGTTTTCTTTGGCTGTTACATCCCCTGGAAACACAAGCACCGACAGCCAGTAACTTTGTGTGTGATTCAGATGTTTACCTTTCTATTAAATAAAACCATAGATACCAATTTTATTCTAATTCAAAATTGTAGATAGTTCTACTAATTCTATTTCCATGGGGAATATTTTCCGCGTAACAGAAAGTGTTGTATTAATTTAATGGGACATTGTGGGATATTTATATAACATGTTTGTAACTTAGAGAAACTACTAAATTATTTTTTAATTGGTATATTTTTATGTACATTAAAATATAGTACACCTGGTTTTTTTTTACGAGTGTTCATCCATGCTTCAATTGAACAAGACTGAATATAAAAATTTAGAAATATCACTGCTTTAGGCCACAAAAACAAAAGGCTTCGGTTTCTGGTATGTACACGCGCCGCCGTAGCCATGCGCTTCGGCAAAATTAAAAAGTTTTTTTCAATGTAAGATGATGTCTCAAAACCGCCAAACTCACAGGTTTGACTCACAATTTTAAGTGTTTTTAGATGGGGTTACGATAGAGTATAAGCTTTATGTGGCCTCTCTGGGCTCCCATATATTTGCACTAAATTTAGCCGGGCACCATTTGCAGTCATCAGCGGACATTTGAAGAAAAAAAAATTCAAAAACAAAAAAAACACAGCTGCATCGTCGCACCACTTTGGAGTAAACTTCATACCAGAAACAGAAGACTTTTTTTTTTGGCCTTACTGTAAAGCAGCTTTTCGTACCTAGGTATCCTTTTACATCTGAAGACATGGGACAATGGGTTACCTCCGATATCAATAAAACTGAGGACCTGAGTCACGTCCTCAGAAGGTCTTCATCTACAAACCCTATGGCACATATAAGAAAGAGTTTAACTCCAACCACAGGAACAAAAAAAGGGAAGAGTAAGGGTCCTCAGTGGTAGGGCCTACTGTAAATACAAACTAGGTGTGTGCGCATGCCTTACCGGTGACCGCCAAAGTTATTTTAATTTTTAAGAAACTGAGGAAGGAGTAGTGGGGACTTTCTCTTGTCCTTTCCCCAAAGCGTCTTTGGTTCCCCATTTTGGCTATCGCTTTGGCTAAGGTGTGTGATCTTCACAACTACGGAACAAGTTGTGTGTACTTCTCAAGGGTGTATGGGGGGGGGGGGGCGGCCAACGGGAGCCATGCCCCCCCCCCAAAAAAACCGAACCAATTTTTCCTCCTTTTTTTTAGTGACGTCGCAAAAAAGGCTGGCACTGCATACACCATCTTTTCCTCAACAAAATTTGGTGAAAGTGGTCAGAAATTGCCTCAGATTGCACCACAGAGCATCTAGAATCCAAAAATTGTTTGGGGCCCTTAAGCAGGCCCCGAACCCCTCGCCGTAATTTTTGGGACCCACTTTTTGGAAGACCAAAATTGTGTTTGCCCCCCCCCCCAATTGTGTTCTGGATCCGCTCTTGGTACTAGTGAGGTTTGCGGTAACACCATGTGGAATAATCTCTTTTGAGCAGAAGTGTGGTTCTGAAAAGAACCAGTTGGTTGTGAAACTCGACGTTCCTGAAGACGGTCGGAGCATACTGATCAAAACATCAAGTTTCACAACAAATCGGTTCTTTTCAGAACCACACTTCTTCTTAAAGAGAGATTATTCCACATGGTGTTAGCACAAACCTGACTAGTATACACTACCACCATGCAAACTTTCACCATGCAATGTGTGTGCTTCAGGCTGTATGGAGTGTGCGTTTATCTGTAACCTCCATTTACTGAAGAGGCAATAAGGACATAAGGATCACTTTATCCAAGTTACATCAATATTCATCAAGTTATGTGGACAATGGATCTGTAATGACCCCTACATGACCTTCGATCTCAACATTCTGAGGAAGAATTGTGTCGTCCCACCAAGGGTCACTGCATGTCAGTTACATCAAAATCCATCAATGCATGTAGACAGTTAAAACACTTCCCCAAAAACTTAACCTAGACTTCTGTGAAAAACATCATTATTGACCTCAGTTGACCATTGACCTCTGACCTGAAATACTTCCCCAATACCTTTTCCACTCAATGACCCTTAATTGTGTCAAAGTTTTATGAAATTCAGGCAAATCATTGGGAAATGAGAGTAATATGAAACTCTGGAGATGCCGGCATAAAGAATTTAGGACTGGTAAGTGTCCCCCAATATGCTTTTAGGCGACGCAATAAAACCATTTCCATCTGTACTTGCTGTTTTATGATGTGTTATTATTCCATTCAGTTTTTTAAGTGTACAAATGGAACCATAGCACAATACTGCACAACACAAAACTGTCTACCAGTACAATGAACAGCACACTAACGTGTGTTCAGTGTTTTTATTTCATTGCTGCTAAAAGAACACATGATTTCTATTTTCCATTCTTTTTTTCTTTTTTAATTCACAGAGTTTTCGGACATACTCCTTTTCAACTGAGGAGGCATATCGGTTTAATACATCAAAACAAAATATGAAGGTCTGATAGGCTTGATTTTGTACACTTTCCATAAAAAATATACCGCCTCTGTAGAGTCGCAAACAAGTACACACATTTAAATTTAATTGGCCGCAAAATTTTATTTGAAGGTTTAATTTTATGACATGTATGATATGGAAGCTAGTTTATTCAACTAGTTCAGAAATTTAGATGTTCAGTCTTAACTTCTAAATGGAGTGGTGACCACTTTGAACCCAACTTTAGCATATTTCTCGGTCAAAATAGTTAAATGGTTCTAGGAATTGTAACACAAAATACAAAAGAGTGTAGCTGCACACATACTTCCCCTAACCCTTGTTGATCCAAACGAAAATTAATAGCAAATTAAGATCTCGGCCATCGAGTGACGAAAAATTGTGAAACTCGATACATGCATAGAGCAACTCATCATGAACATACCCAAGAAATATCATGACTATAGGTCAAAGGGTTTTGGAATTATGGCTAATTAATTATTTATTTGTACGACTGGTAATTCTGCTCTGTGTACACGACCTATAGGGGAAAATTCAGTTTTCATGGCGTATAGCGGTGGAAAATTTTCCGTTGTTCGGCAACCCATGGTCCAATTTTTATATTTTTGGTATCAAAAGATGGGCAAGGCTCGAGGTTAAAAAGTCATAACAGCTCGGGTCTCGAACAAAAACATTTTCAAGGCTATTGCAAAAGAAGTCGAGGGGGGAGGTCCGCCCCCCCCCCCTTTAGGGTTAAACCAAATACGATTTTTGATAATAATTCTGTAGGTTACTGTTCGGATAAATGCAAATGATCCTTTATGCCTTTGAAAACCTGTATCCCAAAACACTGAATGTGTATCAGCTGTGATCAGATGTGAACTCCTGGTTTTTCAGTTTCTGGCACCGCAAAACTATGTCCATGTCTCTTATCCAATCTTGTGAGCTAAATGTACACAGACATCAATGGCAGTGAGTGAGAATAGACAGGGACCTGCTGCTATGGGTCAGTGTGTGTGTCACCTGGCTGTCTGCAGGATCGTAACGAGCTTCATCAACGCCGACACGGGGAGGTTAAAACCCTTGAGGGCAGCATGCAGACGCGGGAGAGAGTCACACACTGTTAACAGGGCAAAAAGTGAAAGTGAAAATTTGCATTAGAGCCAAGGCTAAGCCATTGTAGGAAATTTGGTTGTTTTTTATTTTATTTATATTTTCACAAAAAGGAGCACCAAGACAGTTTTAGTTGAAATTAACCCTACCCAACAGTAAATTGCATGCACTTCATACAAACTGTGACTGGTTTTCATCATGTCTGGCCAATTTCACCCCGCTGCTTAACAGTTACCAGAAACGTTGTATTGACTAGGCTACAGCAGAAAAATTTTATAGCCTTGTAAGCTCTAATTCGTGGCGTTGATGTGCTAACGGTTGCGAAAAAGATGGAGATGTTGATTGTTACGTTACAGATTCCAGGTAACTTTTTCTTCTGGGGTTAAGCGTGTCTTTTGCTGTGCTTATGCTTACGGTCTCCATGAAATAGAGGCTCTGTTAGCAGAAAATTGTGTGCTTAGCAGCGCCATGGAATCGGGCCCTGGTTTTTCCAGCTTACTTACCCTGGAGTGGTATCCCTGATAACTGCAATGGAGAAGGGATGTCGTAATACACCAGGAACTTGGCCAGCTGCCTGCAACTCTCACTGGTTTCAGGGAGTGTGCCTTGAGACAGATATGCCATCAATTGGGCTTGGTTGTCTGCTGGGAAGAAATACAACTTGGCTCAGACTGCAGGGCATAGTCAAGACTTGATGCCACTGATGGATTAACTGACTAACGTCAAATTGACATAGAATACTCTTTTGGTTAGAATTTTGGTTTCATTAAGCCTCCGGCTATCTGAACAGTCACAGACAGTCAAAAAAATCAATCCACTTCCCCTACCATGCCTTTTACACAGGCTAGTCACCAACAGTCAGATTATATTTCAAGCAAGCACTTGTGACTAGTCAAATTCAGTCAACAGACAAAAGCAGACAAGTGGTAGGCAGTAGGCACGGATGGCTTATCAATCACCCACAGTCCACGCATAGCTGTATCAAGTTACATAAACCGTCACAGCCAGTCTTTGCTGTATGTAGGCTGTGAGCTCTTAACTGTTGAAAAAAGTCACTTGATTGATTTTGACTGAAAGGACAACTCTGCACAGAATGTATGTTTGCATAGGAAGGTTAATCAGATATCTCTAAAAAAATGACCGACTCTGTTAGGCCCCCCCAAAAAAGTAGTCGGTCTCTGGTCAGCGCGCGCGTCAATTTTAATCATGCGCGTCAACCTTTTTTTTTCTCCAAAATATCCCGCGGTAGCTCCAACAGCCCCCTCTATTGCTGCACCTCCTCAATTTCTTTTACCAAAGAGCACCAAGGAATGGGAAATTGCACCAAGGCAAATGATCGGGGGCACCAAGGCAAATTATGGAGGACACCAATGTACATGAGGACACCCAAAAAAGCAAAATAGTACCCCACCTTGTCTGTACAATCCAAGCTTGAAAAAAAAAAAAAAAAAGGCCGCGTCGCTGCATCAATTCCGAAACTTTGGTCTGACCAGAGACCGACTATTTTTTTTTTTTGGCCTTATAAATAGATTCCATACACAGGTATACCTTCTTTACTTTAACCCTAACTGCCCCTAATGCTACAAAATACTACTGCATTTCTTCCATTCAAGTGTGCACAACACATGTAGTAATCTGTAGTACCTTTGGTACTTGACCCCCAAAGAGCCCTTAGGGGGTTTAGGGTTAATACAAAGAGAAATTGGAGGGGGGGGGGCACCACTCGCTTGACGTGTTGATCCTCATGAAAAGAAGCTATGGGTTTACGCACATTCAAAATACAAATATTTGCGCGTGCTTCACACCACGACTGCACCATGCACACGAACCAGTGTTGTGTCCCTCCCATTGGAGTTTTGCAAGTGCTCAACAAGCGCCCCCAACTGTTCATGCACGGAGTCTATGGTCGATGTTATTTCTCAAACGCCACAGGTCGAACGCTGCATCAGCAGAAATATCCGAAGAAAAATGGGTTTCGTATCACACAAGGGCGCCGTGCGAGGCTGGATTAGACTTGATCAAGTCATTCAGTGGCTTAGCGTTGATAATCGAGCCTGGTAGTGTTTCGTTATAATATATTTGTTGTGTGTTTTTCCCTATTATGTACAGGCTAATAACAATTTTGGAATGTTTTACGTGTCCGTTTTGCCAAACTTATCGTGCTTTAATTTGTATTATTAGTTATGTTTGAATTAAATGCATATAATCAATATTTCTTGTAATTTATATGAAGGTATATTAATAGATTACAGTACAGAAAATTTAAAAGTAGTGCTTATCAAAATAATTCTCAAGCATTGGGACACTTCTCCAACAGTTTGTTCTTGTATCTTTTTTCATGTATTTCTGTGGAGTCATAGCGAATTAGTTGACCTGTGTTTGGCACTGGCCGCTGAATAAATATATATATGCACGTACAATCGTACATGCTAAATCGACCTGTGTCGTTTGACTAAGAGGGTTTTGTACATGGTTATATGCATGAACAGGCAGGCTAAATCGACCTGTGGCGTTTGATGAGATGGATTTTGTTCATGGTTATAATGCATGTACATCCTGAATCGACCTGTGGCGTTTGAGATGGATTTTGTACATGGTTTATATGCACGAGTAAGCTAAATCGACCTGTGGCGTTTGAGATGGTTTTTGTACATGGTTTATATGCATGTACGGGCAATATCGACCTGTGGCGTTTGAGATGGATTTGTACATGGTTTATATGCATATACATGTACATGCCAAATCGACCTGTGGCGTTTGAGATGGATTTTGTACATGGTTTATATGCACGCATAGGCTAAATCGACCTGTGGCGTTTGAGATGGTTTTTGTACATGGTTTATATGCATGTACATGTACATGTACATGCCAAATCGACCTGTGGCGTTTGAGATGGTTTTGTACATGGTTCATATGCACGCATAGGCTAAATCGACCTGTGGCGTTTGAGATGGTTTTTGTACATGGTTTATATGCATGTACGGGAAAAATCGACCTGTGGCGTTTGAGATGGATTTTGTACATGGTTTATATGCATGTAGGCCTATAGGCAAAATCGACCTGTGGCGCGTTTGAGATGGATTTTGTACATGGTTAATGCATGTACATGCTAAATCGACCTGTGGCGTTTGAGATGGTTTTGTGCACGATTAATGCATGTACAGGCAAAATCGACCTGTGGCGTTTGAGATGGATTTTGTACATGGTTTATATGCATGTAGGTCTATAGGCAAAATCGACCTGTGGCGCGTTTGAGATGGATTTTGTACATGGTTAATGCATGTACATGCTAAATCGACCTGTGGCGTTTGAGATGGTTTTTGTACATGGTTAATGCATGTACAGGCAAAATTGACCTGTTGCGTTAGAGATGGATTTTGTACATGGTTTATATGCATTTTCAAATAAATCGACCTGTGGCGTTTGAGATGGTTTTGTACATGGTTTATATGCATGTACAGGCTAAATCGACCTGTGGCGTTTGAGATGGTTTTGCACATGGTTTATATGCATGTACATGTACATGCCAAATCGACCTGTGGCGTTTGAGATGGATTTGTACATGGTTTATATGCATGTACATGTACATGCCAAATCGACCTGTGGCGTTTGAGATGGTTTTGTACATGGTTTATATGCATGTACATGTACATGCCAAATCGACCTGTGGCGTTTGAGATGGTTTTGTACATGGTTTATATGCATGTACATGGACAGAATCGAACCCATGACCTGCTTATTTTGTGCACTTATTTTGTGCAATTTATAGAATTTGGGGAATTGTACGGTCAGAGTATCAATTTAGCTGGCTTGTACCCGTTCACAGGTGAGTAAGTTTGCAAGAAAATGTGGAATAACTAAAAATAAGAAATATGGAGTAGTTTTTGAAAATAGCCAGTTTTTTCAGCGCTGGTCGGCCAACCAGCGTTGGAAAAATACAATTTTTTCTTGAAAATGTCAGCACACCAGGATGCGAAATAACGTAATGATCTAAATATCACGAAATACCTTACTGGATTGTTAGGGATTTTACATCCCTAACAATCCAGTAAGGTATTTCGTAAAATCCCTAACAATCCAGTAAGGTATTTCGTGATATTTGGATCATTTCGTTTTTAATGTTTGCGAATGTTGTATCTTCCCTTTAAGTATCTCTTCATCTTAAATTTTTATTTAATAATCACAACTATTAATTTTACTTGTTTAATGATACTTCCTGTATAACGATTAATCCTCCAGAGTCTTGATTGTATTACTCATAGTTTTCCTTGAATACGTACACCCACACAGTCTGCCTAGGTAGCTTGTATAAGTTCTTATTGTTTTATACACAGCAAACGATCTTCACTGCCCCGCACACAATGTTCGCTTCATATTTTACATTGAAAACTTTCATGATCATTGTTTAAGTTAGGCCTTCTATTACCCATCCATAGCCGTCTTTACTTGGGTCGGAGAATACATGACTAAACTTTTTCTTTAAGTTTTTTCTAACCCCATTACGTGAATCTCCCATTTGAGCTAGACCCGAGTTTGCCTATGACAAACTCGGGTCGTACCTACCGATTTCAGATTCAGCAGCTTTCAACGCGATCTCTCTTATCTGATCAAGAGTTAACGAGCCGTGAACAGGTGGTGTATGATGCCTCTGCCTGTGAGCTTACTGACAAAAAATATCTACCAAAGTCTACTAGGTTCTTGTTTATAACGTAAAGTATTTGGAAAAGTGTCAAAAGTTATTATGTGAGCAACTTTGAATCATAAAAATCGATCAAATATATCTCGAGATATCAAATAAGAAACAGTCCGACTTCAGCCATGCTCTTCAAGGTTTCCGTTATTTGACACCACCAGCTCATGGTCACTGGCCCTGGGGAAGTGGGTGCCAGGGTAAGTGTTTATCTTATAATTACTTTACTGATAACAGCTGATAAGAGTCACAGTGAAATCGGTAGGTACAGTTCAGGGGTTTTGGCAAATGGGAGTTTCACGTAATGTGTTTCAAAGACATCTTGTTTCCACAGTCTGCACTCGATTCCGTCTTCAAATTAATGTATAATCAGTGCAATTCATTCAATACATCGAGTCAGTTCACCCAGTTGTTTCAGTTTTAATCATTCAGTTAATACATTTTTAATGCGGAAGAAAGTCAAGGTAAACACAGTCCTCAACCAAAGAATTGTGTATGACTCTCCCGTCAAGTAATTTGAAAATAATGTAATTTCTCATCAATAGTTTTTCAAAAGACTTTATCAAATAACCCTGTCCAGTACCTAAGCGAACACTGTAAATATAATTGTAGGGTTTCTTGGATAAGAAATCAACTGCCCTCACGTCGCGAGGAGAATTTTACGAGAAAAAAAAATACGACCAACAACCATCTCAAACGCCACAGGTCGATTTAGCCTGTACATGCATATAAACCATGTACACAAACCATCTCAAACGCCACAGGTCGATTTAGCCTGTACATGCATTAACCATGCACAAAAACCACCTCAAACGCCACAGGTCGATTTAGCATGTACATGCATTAACCATGTACAAAAACCACCTCAAACGCCACGGGTCGATTTAGCATGTACATGCATTAACCATGTACAAAAACCATCTCAAACGCCACAGGTCGATTTAGCATGTCAATGCATTAACCATGTACAAAACCATCTCAAACGGCACAGGTCGAGTTTGCCTGTACATGCATTAACCATATACAAAAACCACCTCAAACGGCACAGGTCGATTTAGCATGTACATGCATTAACCATGTTCAAAAACCACCTCAAACGCCACAGGTCGATTTTGCCTGTACATGCATATAAACCATGTACACAAACCATCTCAAACGCCACAGGTCGATTTAGCATGAACATGCATTAACTATGTACAAAAAGCATCTCAAACGCCACAGGTCGATTTAGCATGAGCATGCATTTAAACCATGTACAGTGCAAAAACCATCTCAAACGCCACAGGTCGATTTAGAATGTACATGCATTAACCATGTACAAAAACCATCTCAAACGCCACAGGTCGATTTAGCACGTACATGCATTTAAACCATAAACCATGTATCGTGCAAAAACCATCTCAAACGCCACAGGTCGATTTAGCATGTACATGCATAAACCAGGTACGTGTACAAATACAAATCCACCTCAAACGCCACAGGTCGATTTTGCCTGTACATTCATATAAACCATGTACAAAAAAACATCTCAAACGCCACAGGTCGATTTAGCCTGTACATGCATATAAATCATGTACAAAAAACATCTCAAACGCCACAGTACACAATTTATGTACATGGTGAAGAGCGCTCCCTAGATTCAGGTGGTTTCCAGCCCCCCCCCCCCAAGTTTTCGAATTTACACGGCAGGGCAAAATATGTTTGCAAATTTGGTACTATTTAGTACTGAAGGCACGAGGTAGCTACCTTTGTTGACAATGTTGTATTTTTAACAATCAAATATTAAATTGGGCATCTGTATAACTGTTCTTCATTTTTGTAATGTTGGACCTTCTACAGTTTTGAAACCCGTGGTTGACAAAATGTGCAGTTTGCCGACTAAGCGTGGAAATATCTACGTGTGGATTGCACTTCTCAAAGCACTTTTGCAAGTTTAATACTACGTGCGAAAAGAACAGCGCCCTCAAGCGATATAGAGTCTATCTTTGTTCGGATCGTTCTGTTCGACCTGTGGCGTTTGAGAAATAACATCGACCGGAGTCTATACAGCGTACACTGACTGCCTTAATATGTCATGTGGTAAAGCTAGCCTTTCTTAAAGGGAATATACAACTGCAAACATCAAAAAACCAAACTACCGAATTAGTATGAAATACCTTGCTGGACTGTTAGTGAATGACAGTCGAAAGCATCCTGTAAAATCACGGCACCTGGTGTGCTGTCATTTTCAAGGAAAGTGGTATTTTTGTATGAATTTCCAACGCTGGTCGGCCGACCAGTGTTGGAAAAACCTGACTGTTTTCCAACTACTTCCCCCAATTTACCTACTTTATTCAGTTCACATGTTGTTTGCAATTGCTTACACGTCTGGGAACAGGTGCAAGCCAGCTGGCTAGTTCCCTGCCCTTACAATTCCCTAAAGTCTATAAATTGCTCCGTTTCATCTTAAGTGGGGTTAGGGAACCAGACTACATGAACGTGATTGTTTTTCTTGGTTTTTCCAGTATCTACGAACACAAAACTTTAAAAAAGTCAGTGAAACAATATTTTTTTATAAAATACTAACCCCCAAATCCATCCATTTCTGAAAATTACAGCAAAAACAAATGTTGTTCAATTGGAAAATTCTATTTTCCCTCGGCTTTGCCTCGGAAAAACAGAACGCTCCATGGAGTTTCCCTTACCCGTAAGCCAAGCGTCCAGATAGTTCTCGACTCTACACTTGATCTTGACGCCCATCTCGGCACTCAAGAGCAGCCCTTTGGCTTGGGCGTGCCCACGGCCGCTGGCCGCTATCCTGTGGTGCGCATGGTTGTAGTAAGCTAGTAGCAGTTTGATCTGCCACAGCGTGTGGGTGTCCGGTCTGCCTACCAGGCTGTCGATAACCTATGACAATTAAGGAATGAAAAGAGCCAGTTTCAAGTCAGCGATCTCGGCTGTTTGAAAGTCAAATCTGACTAATATCTCATACAAATTTAATTACGGTCATCATCTACCTTCACCTTAGACTGATGGGTCTCCTATACCCTAGGTCCTCCGTCTACTGAGACTGCAACCCTACTGTTCCACTTCAGTGGGCAGTAAGCTTGCTCTAGGATCCCAGCTACTTGGCATCCACACAGGATGCAACTTCACACTTCATCGCTTTCGCTTCTGCTACATAAGTGTTTACCTTATTAGAGTTTAGACATTCTCCTGAAGACGGTCAGAGCATACTGACCGGAACGTCGAGTTTATACCTCTGGTTCTTTTCAGAACCATTCTGTTAGTTCAGAAAATATTCGCACATGGTGTTTCCGCAAACCTTTCATTATTTAGTATCTCCACCATGCAAAGCCTCAAATCTTACTTCATTACGGTCAGACGGTCAGACTTTTTCTGACTGTAAAGGCATTCTATGTCAGTGAAAAAGTTTCAAACCCTGCACTTGAGGCTCAAAATAAGTCAAGCGAATTCATCTTATCCGAGCTTTTATTAATTTATGATGTAAAGAAGAAGACAACGTAGTAAATGGTTGATTTTTGACATCTAATTACCAAGGATGATTTACTGACTTGCAACATCAATAGAGTAACAAATAAAAGAATAACAACAAAAAAAAAAGGATAAAAGATAACCACGGTGCAAGATGCTATCGTATTTTTTCCGTTTTGATTAGAAGTTGACCAGTACCTGATGCACTTCAATGAGTGACTGCAGTATCCATGGTTTCTCCTTGGTAACGCACTCATACAGCAACGATGCTAATAAGCTCTCCATCGATGACTGACATTCAGGACAAACAAACAAAATGAGGAAATGAAAAGGTGCAGTTTTTACAAATTATCAGTGATCGAACAGTAGAGAGTTGCACTCTTTTCTTTCTGAAATACTTTAGGAATCTGTCTGAATGCACATGCCAGGATCCGACTCTAACGCTGAAGATTGAGAATGAGATTCCAATGTTGTACGAGATCAAGATAAACATTACATTATTTTTTATCATTCTTTAATCAGTATGAAAACACACACAATTATATGTAAATGTAATACAATATGTCAGCAACAAAACAAACAGCCAAAACTAAGAAAATTAAATTAAATTAAAAATGTGGGACAGTTTAATATCAAAAGTATGTAAAACACTAGATATTGCATAAATATAAAATAAACATCAAAGGATTCTCGTATAAAAGAATTACACTTTCAGCAGTGACAACTTTTATACAATAGTTACCATGGCTATTATAAACAATATCTATTGTGGCAATGGTCACCTGTTGTTATTTTCGCTAAGGGCCAAAATGTGCTTAACAACATGTTCTTCTAAGCAGACCCCAGTAAATGCTTTCAGGGTGTGAACAAAATAACTTGCAAGAAACTCACCTCATCGCCACCTTCCACCCTCTGACAGAAATGACGGGAGAACCCAAGAATAGCAAGGTCAGAGGTGAATGACCTTATGACCTCCGAGTCCATGGACTGCTGGTAAGATGCATCGTGGGTAAAGGTCTGCGCCAACAGACTCTTGTAACCCTTTTGAGAGACACGAAAGTTTGTGTCAGGTTTCAGGTTTTTTGTGTTTTTTTAGTTGTAGGTCACATTTCAAGAGTTCATATTTACAGGATTCGATTATTACTGTTGGTTGTCACTGGAATTTTTGATGCTTATGTTAAAAAAATATATATATATAAAAAAGCTTATTTTCTCATCGCTCGCTTACTCATAAAGTGAAATTGATCAGATAACCTCAAAAGATAATCCTACAAACAAATCGTTAATGTAACCACCCCCCAAAACATAATCTAACCCTCCCCAAAGAGAGAGTATTTACACAAAGGAATTTACAAATTTTCAAATGAACCACAAAGGGCAATGGACTATGTGCATTACATAATAACTGTAAAGTTGAACAAAGAAATTGACTGGAGCGGGGTTTGAACTTGCGACCACTGGATTTCTGTTCGGGTGCTCTACTAACTGAGCTATCCAGCCCTATGTTGGCAGTTCCCCCATTTTCTCAATGTTGCCAGCAACGTGACGTTGGGCGTGATCCCTGGCTACGTGGTATACACAGGGTTAGGGCTTCTGACCCCCTTGAACAAAGACACTGACAAATGGGGAACCGCCACTATACGGCTGGATAGCTCAGTCGGTGGAGCACTGGAACTGCACTCCGGAAGTCGCAGGTTCAAACCCCGCTCCCGTTACTTTCTTTGTTTTACTTCACAAAGGAATTTGTTAATGTTTAAAGGGAATATACAACATTTGAAAACATCAAAAAATAAAACTACCAATTTTTTACAAAATACCTTACTAGGATGTTGGTATATGACAGTCTAAAGCATCCTGTAAAATTATGGCACCAGGTGTGAACACATTTTCAAGAAAAGTGATATTTTGTATAAATTTCCAACTGTGGGCGGCCGACCACCGTTGGAAAAACCTAACTATTTTTTAACTACTGCTCCAAATTTACCATTTTTTTTCAGTCCAAATTTTGTTTACTATTGGTTACATGTTCATGAACGGGTGCAGGCCAGTTAGACTGGTTCCATTACCTTACAATTTTCTGGCATCTATATATTGATCCATTGCACCTTTAGTGGAGTCAGGGAACCAGACTACTTGAACATTTTTGTTTTTCTTGGTTTTTCCAGCATTTCCGAACACAAAACTTCAAACATGTCAGTGTAACAATATTATACTAACCCCTCAAAATAGTTCTTTTCTGAAAATTACAGCAAAAGCCAATGATGTACAATCCCTTTAAGGTAATTATAGGCCATATTTTGGAGCAAACAAGGCCACCCTAATGATGCCATTTTGTGGGCACAAAAAAGTGAAAAAGTTACGTAAATGGAAGCAGGGTAGTTTCTTTACTCCAATGTAAGAAAAAAAATGGTATTAATGTCATTTTTGAATTAAAGTAAACTAACATAAATGACCCTAGAGTCATGTCTGTTTGTATCACCAACATGGCTTGTTACAGCGTTATAGCGCCCTCAAAAGTTTTTTAAAAAGAAGCCTAATGCCACGTACTTTTGGGTCCTCTGCATACGACAGGTGACCAGCGCGTTGCTTGACGTACAGGGTACCGTCTGCTCTGAAGATTGCTTCAATGGCGGTTAGATTCTTTCCGGTGTCAAGGGTCACAGTCAGGTAGCGGGGACCAACCACACTGATCTAAAAACAGACAAAAGAAATGCAAAACATTCTCTTGAAAACGATACAGATTCACCGAAAATCGGAGGATTTTTGCTTGTATAGACAAATCCGGTGGCAGCCATTTTCGGCACTTGCACCAGGCTCGAATGCGAGTCGCGCTCAGGTAATGCGCATGCACTCCGGACCAATTAGGTTACCAAAATGCCAGCACACCTTGTCTTTAAGAACGCGTGCCACGTATGTTTGTGCCTTCCGCTTAGTTTGTCTATTGTGCCCAGGTATCCCACTCGACGCCATCAGCCTTTGTCCCTTAATAAGGCTTAAATGCGGCATGACATAATCAGTCTTTTCTCACTCTAATTTTTGTTTCAATAGGTCTATTGATGCTCCGTATTTAAATGATATAGTATTTTTTTTTTTGCAAGCAGCGATTTTCGTTGATTAAGATGTTTATTTTGTTTTCCTTAAAAATCAGTATGATTCACGTTCAATTTTCATGGCAAAAAGAAAGCAACAAATATTCCTTTAAAAAAAATGTAGCCCAGTTGATTATATGGTGAGTTTTATTTGAATCTTATTGAGTATATCTTTTCGGGGTATAACTTTGGGAAAACTCACATAATGGAAATTTTGGACATTTTATGCCACCATAGCGCCAGAATATGTTGGTAAAATGTCGCCAACATGCGAAGACTAGTGGATGTCTCAAACTGCACATGTGCAGCAAGTAACCCCCAAGTGACTACACCGGCAATAGGCTATGAACATACGTGGTGCAGCATGCACACGAGCATGGTAGCACCGTAGTAACAGCTTCTAATTCTGGTCATATTTGATTCTTTAAATACAATGTAATACACTTGTAGTACGTTATTGAGTTACGATGATGATCCTAATGTTGATCCTATTTTAAAAAACAAAACTGATACAAACAAACACAAAGAAAGTAAAAACATGATCTCCGTCCAACCTGCTTGAGATGTTTGAGCTCTGGTATGATGCAGGGTGCCAGCATCCTGACAGTGTGCTCTTCATACCAAGGTGTCTCCTGAAAACAAACAACAAAAAGAAAAGTAACCACTGATAAAAAACTGACCTAATTATGCACTCTGTGCGTGAACAAAAGATGGATCTTTGCGACCAGTTTCATGGATGGAAACACCTTATGTGCGTATTGGTTTGTGTGAATTGTAAGGTAAGGAACCAGTCTAGCTGGCTTGTACACGTTCATAGGTGTGTAATCGATTGCAAACAAAATGTGGACTAACTAAATTTGGTAAATCGGGGGCAATATTTTAAAAAAGCCATTTTTTTTCCAACGCTGGGCCGACCAGCGTTGGAAATTGATGCAAAAATACCAATTTTTTCTTGAAAATGACAGCACATCAGGTGTCATGATTTTACAGGATGCTTAAGACTGTCATTCACTAACAGTCCAGTAAGGTGTTTCACAATAATTGGGCAGTTTTGTTTTTTTGATGTTTGCAAATGTTGTATATTCCCTTTAACAAAGAAATTGACCCTAGTGGGATTTGAGCCTGCCACTTCCAGATTTTGATACCGGTGCTTTACCAACTGAGCTATCCAGCCCTAGTTGGCAGTTTCCAAAGTTGTTAACATCCTTTTTTGAGGGCACAACCCAAAAGCCAGGAATCACGCCCAAAGCCATGACGCTAGCAATATTGGCAATGTTGCAAATCTGAGAAAAGCCAATGAGGGGATCCAAAGGCCAAGTTCACGCAAGGACTATAGTTGACCAATGGTTAACCATAGTTCGACTAACACTTGCCCGAACTCTGTCTAGTCGACAGTGGTTGACTACGCTAGTCGACTATTTGGAACCAACCTACTGGGGCTGGTTGCATCACTGGTAACCAATAGCCGCGCGCATTCATAACGCTAGCAGGGAGCCAAGATCCAGAAGTTTTGCAATAACATTTTGACAAGCGTTCGACTAGAGACGTTTGCACGTTGCAATTACTGCGCAGGCCTAAGGTACGTCACAAATCAACCACTAGTCGACTAATGGTCCTTGCCCGAACTTGGCCATTGTGGCTAGTTATTACAAATAATTAAATAGACCACTATGGTTTCCGAAGGGCGCCCTCAAACAATATTGGGATCTGCCAACATAGGGCTGGATAGCTCAGTTGGTAGAGTGCCAGAACGGCAATGCGAAGGTCGCAGGTGAAATCCCACTCCATTAACTTTTTTTTAGTCTACAAATTGTTATAAATGCCTCTAAGCCAGTCTCTCTTATTTGAAACTAGGCTGACCTTTTGACATTCACTTATTTCGACCACGCATTATTCTGAATCACACATGGAATCAAACTGACAAACACATCGAAGTCAGAAATGATGCGCAACCCTTGAAATAAAGCTTAAAAAAAAACCTAATACCCCATTATATAACCGACATACATATCCTTGTCATTTGATTGGTGGAACTCACATCACGTGACATTCGTTATTGCTCCCATTCACGCCGCGGCTCAAAAAGTACTATCCGCCCATGGGGAATGGGAAATACTATTGAACAGTTAGGATCATTCTTGTTCCATGACGCGGTATTTGTGTGCAAATGCATGCTGGTGTGTGCGTTCAGCGTTGCGTATATAGCGCGTATTGTTCCAAAGAGCCAGCGCTATAGCGCTGGGTTCAAACATTTTCGTGAAGGGGTGGTTTTGAAGAGAGAAATACATTTTCTTCCAGTTTTTATTGAAGTAAAAGTTCAAATATATCAAATGACAAGGATCTTTATGTCAGTTATATAAAACAAATATTGAGTGGCTTTAAATTGTGAAATGGGAGGAATATTATCGCTCGGTAAAATCTGGACTTTTCCAGTTCACTCGGCAAAGTCCAGATTTTACCTTGTGATAATATTCCTCCCATTTCACTCTGAGCCACTCAAAATTTGTACACTATTTCTGGATATGGTTTACTCACTTTATATACAATTTCTAGCGGGGCGTAGCAAGGCTTCCCGATATCTACATCTCTTGGTAAGATCAGGCGCGGCTCAGCGGCAAGCACGTAGAGATGACGCAGGGCTTGCAGGTGGTACCTAAGGGGGGAAAAAGGGAACACCTATCAATTTTGACCCAAAAAGGCATTACAAATTTGTGAACAGGGCCTATCAATTGCTGAAAAAAGTTGTTATAGAAATGAACAAGCATGATGCTTCATTAGAAGCTACAACAAATCGTCGTGTGACAAGGAGAAGGACGTTAGCAGGCCAGGCGTGCAAAAATCACTTTTGGAGATAATCGAGTTGAAAGTTTTTGTGCTGCAATTTCTTGATAAAAAAAATCACATAAGGCTGAAATTTTGACTGATGACATTCGTTAATAATTCAAATAATATTGCGCATTTTTATGTCAATATGTTATATTTTACTTAATTGTGAAGTTATTTCAATTTTTATGCTAACAACCTTTTACCGGGAACTTCCCAAGCCATAAACGTACCCTTATAAGCGGCATGTTAAATCCTTACGTCCTTTTGCCAGAAACAAAATTGGCTTTGCGTACCCACTTGAGTGGGACGTTATCACGCTTCAAACATCTTTTGTTACATTAGTATTACACGTTAACGTCCTTTTGCCGGGCACAAATAATGAAAATCCTCCATCCGTCTTTTGTTTACTGTTAATTACGTCAGAATGGCGTAGCCCCTGAAGACAATATGTATATCAAATGAAAGATATTTCCAAGCTCTATCGATTATCTGAAAAATCTGAATTTGACCTTTTGACCCATTTTTCGCCCTTACGACCTTCTTCCAGGCACCCGACAAAATATCACATCTAAATAATTTGAGGAAAAATTCTATGCTTCTTGATAGTGCATAATTGCCTTGATCTTTGTGCAAGTGCATAACTGTCTTGATCTTTCTGAAAAAGTCTTCTTTCTGTACTATAAATTTATTCATTCAGTTTATTCCCTGACACAAGAGGGCTCTCATATAACATACTTCAGTGATGCATACAAAGATCTGACTTTAGGCACAGCATTCTTAGTGAAGACAAAACTCAGAAAAAAAAAACTCGGTACATTCGCTCTTTTCACACTCCGCCATTAGGCATGCAGAGCCTCAATCTGGAAAGTTTACACAATAAAAATAGCCGGTTCAGTGATCTGAAACCCGACGCGGGAATCACTGAACCGGCTATATTCATTGTGTAAATTTGCCAGATTGAGGCTCTGCATGCCCATGGCGGAAGTGTGAAAAGAGCAAATTACAGCAGTTTTGACATAATCAAGCTTTGTTGGCTTGTAATGAAACCTTTATTTCAAAACCGAATTTCACCGGCAGGTCATACATAACCAAAACAGTAATTCGTTAGTAATGCATTATCAAAGTTGAAAGACCCATGCCAATACCTATTGTCATTGCTGTTGACCGGGAATTGTGGGTACAGGCTACAGATGAGCACGGCGATAGACGCAGGGGCGGTGCCGAGAGTATAGCGCCCTCCGCCAAGGAACAGCAAGCCGATGGCCATGTGCGTCGCCATGTGGTTACCGTAGCTCGTGTCGTTACTGAGGCTGAAATGCAGCTTGCGTGCAAAGCGCAAAACCTCCAAATTGCCCGTTCCTGCCATGACCTGTATGTACAAACAGCAGTAAAAAAAGAAAAAAGATATATAAGTATGTTCGAGCGACCCATAATCTAAGACTTTTTCATAAAGTTGCTAAATTTTAATGAGCATTTACATTATATTAGACAGCTGAGCAGAAAAAAAAAGGTAAGCGAATTTACGTGCTAAGGTGTACGTGCTCTACATAACCCCTGAGCACCGACACACAAAGGGAGAACAACAGATCCTCGAGAGTTGGGTCTTTTGATGGAAACGGTCCTCTGTGGTGTTTGTGTGCTTAGTCTATGGGAGAGTATTATATTACAGGGACAAAGGGAAACACAAAGCATTGTCCTTGAGAGTATAGTAAAACAAGAGTGTGTGTATAAACACGTGTACATGGTTGCAGACCAGTAAATAAACTGCCATAGACCCCAGTGATAAATACCATCACTTCCAAAAATCAGGACAAATACTCACAACTCGCCAAGGTGTTTGAGACTTACATCAAAATTAAAGCTTATTTCTTTATCCTTCATTTTCTTTTCTTTTTTGGGGAGAATAATCCGATGACTTTTGGGAAAAATTTCCATCTGAAGATGATCACTCCTAACAGTGGTCCACTGAAGCACATCGCCAGTTTAAAAATTATGCCTGCATTCCATTGCAAAAAGAGCAATTTAAGGACCCAATTTCATCCAAATTTCACAGAAATACAAATGCAAGGCTGGTGCACTGAGACCTCACAGAAGGAAGGAGTCTTACCAAAGCAACTGAGAGAAGTACTGCATTCTGACATGTGTCGATTGTTGATTTACCGGCCTAAAACAAAAAATAGCAATGTTTAAGAAACACAAAGAACCAGCTTTAACACACACACACACAAAATAATAACAGCTATAGTAATAATAATTACCTTGAATGTCCGCCTGTCCAGAACAATCGGACATAAAGCCAGATAAATTTGTTCATTTTCCTACCGATTAGACTCTTCTAACTCAATTATAGTAATTATAGGTTCAAATCAGACTTCCTAACAATGGAATTTCCAAATTTCTCAGCACCTTTTAAGTTTAAGTTACTTACCAATTCGGAAATTGTTTGCGAGGCGAGACTTGAGAACCTCTGGGCGTAGTGGAGCTACATGGTGGGGGGGAAAAAACATGTAAACGAGGGAAAAAACGAGGAAATTCCAAACCACACAAGACTCTGTACAGTGTTTTTCAATTTGTAATGGCATTCATGAGAAGTAAAAAACATGGAAATCAGCGGATCCGAGGAAAAGTTGCATGGCTGAGTTTAAGGCTTTTGAATAAAATTGTCAGCGTGAAAAAAAAAAGTAGAAAGATCTGTGTTTATTTCTTTATTTTTTTTTAAAACTTTCCTCAACTTTACACAATAATTCATAAATGATTCCCACATTTAGTTCATTCCCATTCACTTACGTTCAACATGTCTTACACTTACAGTACCACAGAGATTTGATACCTTACGAACAAGATGGATTTTTACGAAGTTGAAATCTACAGTGTTCAAGCATGCGTCTTGCAAAGTCCATGGGAAAAAAGGTTCTAAATGAAAGGTTTATTGAGCATTTTTAACAGACAACCGACTCATTAACTTGAATGTAAGAGAAGCTATGACACACTGTACTGATGGATGAACAAGATCAAAGATGACCCACCAAGTATAAATTAGTACATTCTGACATGGAAAATCCACCATTCATCGGCGACTCACCAAACACTGGAAGGCACTGTTGTTAGCAGAGCCAGCAAACCGTAGACCCATGGCCATGCAGGCTCCTGCTAAGATGTTGCATTCTGCTTGGCTGAAAAAATGAAGAAAAAGAAATGCATCGATACGGAACATACCGTCTCTACTTTCTACCTATTCAAATGTACAATGCCAAATTCCAATACATCCCTATCTGAGGGATTTTTGGAGCCATGCATTATTACGGCTAGTCTACGGAATATCCCTTGCAAGGGTCTTTGATATGCGAGCAGATTCGGCGATTTATTATGCAAAACAAGACTTTGTCTTGACCTCGAGATTCTGACCATTCAGCAGGCGCCTTCTATATTAGGTATTCGGTAACCCGTTGTCATGACATCTAATAAAACCTAGACACGAAATCTATTACGCTTTTTACGTTGCGAATTGTGTTAGCTAAAATAGGTTGCGTCACACGGCCTGTAACGATGCGCAAACATCCTGTTGCTTCAAATGATCATCACATAATTTAAATAATGTGCGTAATGCGAACGCCCTCGATGAGCGTTCATGTATTCTATACGCGAAGCATTTTAGAACCAATGTCCTGTCTAGGTTTTAAAGAGGTTGTAGAATGCTCGAAGACATTTCCGTCATTTTTCGGGTATATGTAGCCTAAGGTGTGATGAAATAAAAACGACTATTGTTTCTGTCATGAAATGAATACAAAAGGTACTTTGGAGAGCTATTTTCCAGGTCCTGTTTCGACCCGAACGTGCAATTTGTGTAAAAGTCGTCGTTGGGGGCAGCAAACAAAACACAGTAAATCGTGACGTAACAAACAGGACTCCCTATGCAGCGTAGTATAAACGAGTCCTGTTTATTACGTCACAATTTTTCTGATTTTACGAAGAACCCGACGACTGTTGATTTCAATTATGCGCTCGCCGACCAACAAATTACTCAATGAATTTCAGTTTTATAAACATATAAACGTACATTACAAAAGAATGGGACTTTGTTATCATGATATATATGGGTCTACTCTACAATAAAAAATATAAAAAACAAAACGACTTTCAGCATTCCACAACCTCTTTAATAGATCTCTATGCCCGTTGTTGTACAACAAAAAACATGGCATCCAGATTCAGCAACCAACAGCTTCGTCCAGATTTCAGAATAAAATGACGTCACGTCGATTCTGATTGGCTGGGGCACGGAGTCGCACAAATTTGCATGCTTAGATATATCAGACGTTGGACCAGAGACAGAGAGGGGGTTCCGTTGGACAACGGGTGATACTCAGACTACATTACGGCCCCATGGTGTAAATGTCTTGTATTATAGTAAAGAGCAAGCATGCAATGTGCCATTAACCCTAAGACAGTCCCGAATCCTCCAAATGTAATGATTTATCACGCATTTTAACACCTCACCCACAGATTCTGTGTCTTGATTGGCAGAGAGCGAGTCACATGATACTTTCTATTTTTGCTATCTCTCTGTGCACGGCCAAAAGTACTATACCCATAGCAACCAAAGTACTATACCATTAGCGACCAAAGTACTCTATCCACGGCGTGGTATTTGTGTGCAAATGCATGCTGGTGTGCGCGTTGCGTGTTTTGTTCCAAAGAGAGCGCGCTGCAGAGTTGGCTTCAAACGTTTCAAGAAGGGGTATTTTGGAAGAGAGAAATACATTTTCCACCAATTTTCTATTGAAATTGAACTTTATTTCAACTGTGTTCAGATTTAAATAATTTAAAATATTAAAACCAAGCAGAATCTATGGGTGAAGTGTTATAAAACAAATATTGAATGCTTTATCTCGTTGTGAAGTAAAACTCCTCCCTCGGTAATCCATGGAGCATTCTATTTTCCCTCGGCTTCGCCTCGGGAAAATAGAATGTCCATGGATCACCTCGGCAGGCTAGTTTTACCACACCACTAGAAACATTCAATATTTGTATACTGTAGGGAGTTAGGGTCAATGAACCTTGGAGATCACAGCTGTACATTGGGGCAGAAAGATTTGTAAATGTTTTTGGTTTTTGGCCTAGTAACCTACCGATGTAATGTTATAAGCAGTCCATACTCAGATCTGTCCAAACTTGTGCAATAAAGACGGAACAATGTGTGCTACGCTATTGAAGTAAAGGGCAAATAAAATATTTTAAAACATATCTCCCAAATGCAAATTTTAATCACAAGCCGGGGCAGAAGGATTAACCCTAACTCCCTAGGGGTACGCAAAATCGTAATGAAATTGGAAGATTAAGGACTGTTAGGGCTATACAAAAAGTTGCCTCACACTTTTGGGATCCTTTTAGGTCAAACATTGTTTTAAGGGTATAACGCAAAATCAGACAAGCGGTAAGTCGAGGCTGAATCCCACGGTATTTGAGGTAAAACTCATGTTACAACATTTTTCATTTCAAAATATGCCTTTAAGAATATTACCTCATTTTCTGCAAGTCAATGTCAATGTCCATATCCTCCTGAGCAGTGATGTTCCTTTTGAAGGCATATTTCTTCACAATCTGATGAATAATCATGATAAAATAAATCATTCATTATTTTTAATTTTTTAGTTGTCTTAAACATTATTGAATGACAGGAGGGGAACCTAGCAGAAAGTTGATCAAATCATGTTCACAAAATGTATTGCAATCAGTGTTTAACTTCAGTTCTGAAAATAACTTTCCATTAAATTTGCTAAAAATGAAGTTTTATTGATACAAAATATTACTTACTTTTTGTTACATTTAGATTTAAAGTTTAAAAGAGCAGGGCAACAAGAATTCTCCATCTCTCAGGGTCAATCAAGGTGCCAACAAACTGAGGCATGAGTCCTTCCTCGTACATATGATAAAACATAACAGAAAAGGCCCCCAAACATTCCCCATTTTGAAGAGATGAGTGCAAGGACTTACCTCAGGCACATTGTTTTGAATCCAGTCACTGTTGGGTTCAATCTCATTCCACATTACAAGGCCTTTACTTAACGTCTTGAAAAGTCAAGGAAGAAATAAAAAGAAGAACAAATTATTCCTTTTCTGCAAACATTTTTTAATACCATGTAATTAATATATTTTGATACTACTTGTACCTTCTTACAAGACATACTTGTGATTAGGTACATGTTGAGGGTACTATATTGCATGCTAATAAAATATTCCGGACTTGTATAAGCCCAAAAAAAAAATAAGTCCGTCTCTGGTCAGCGCACGCGTCGATTTTAATCATGCGCGTCAATCTTTTTTTCCCCAAAATGTTCCGCGGTAGCTCCAACAGCGCCCTCTATTGCCGCACCTCCTCACTTTTTTTTTACCAAAGAGCACCAAGGAATGGGAAATTGCACCAAGGCAAATGATCGAGAGCACAAAGGCAAATTATGGAGGACACCAATGTACATGAGGACACCAACAAAGCAAAATTGTACCCCACCTTGTCTGTACAATCCAAGCTTGAAGAAAAAAAAAAAAGCCGCGTCCCCGCGTCAATTCCGGAACTTTGGTCTGACCAGAGACCGAATATTTTTTTTTTTTTGGCCTTATGGGTATTTTTTTTTTCACTCCAGAGCAACACGGGTATTTGCCTAAAAAAGGCACTCCTACTCCTAAAAAAACTACCCATTGCAATTGTTTCATATAGACCTTTGACCCAAAAAGACCAAAAAAACTTCTCATTGCCACTTTCTTAAAATCTACAAATCCGGGTAAAAAATCCGGAAAAGTCTCACCCCTGATTTCTTACAAGAGGGAAGAGTCTCATTGGATTTAAGATCCCCCACGCTACTACTGGCCAGACACAGCGGTGAGAGGAAAGAATTGTAACTTACTCTTAAAAGCAGGAAGTCTGGTTTGACAAAGTCCAGGAGAATCTGGGTGTCGGGAGCGGTTAACCACTGAGCCACAGCCCTGCCGGAAATATCAATAAATAACCAACTAATTAACAAACGTCCAGCAACAAATTAATTACCAGAAACACAAGTAAAGGTCTACAATGTTTGTGGCAGTGGTAATGATAATTGGGCATATACGGTCTAGCGGTAGAGCACAGGATTCATGATCGTGAGATTGTGGGTTCGAGCCCAGCTGTGGCCATGCGTGTTGTGCCCTTGAGTAAGGTGCTTTACCTTAATTACTCCTCTCAACCCAGGTGTTAAATGGGTACCGGCATTATTCAATGCTGGGAAGGTAACAGACTCGCTGTGGAGGAGGTGTGGCGATCCCCCCACAGCAGCATATGAGTCTGGCCCAATTGCTGGGCACTCCGTTCCTGTTAACACAGGTTCGTCCCTTTAATGATAATGGCAGTTGTGCCTCATAAGGCCGTAAATCCATGAGTCCATTTTTGATGTGCGTTTTGCGTTGTGCGTTTACAACTTGCGTATACATGATGCGTATTCTGAAAATCCATGCGTACAAGTTTTTCTGCATACTTGACCGACGCAAAAGCTCAAAACGAGAGCAGGCAGAAGTTTTGCGAGTAGTAAAACCAAGTCTCCATCAAATTTGAATTAGCTTTGTCAAAGTACACATTTTATGAAATCAACATTGACAAGATTTAACTTGTCAATAAAATACAAAGGGAATGGATTTTCAATGTTTTATCAACGGAGGATTTGAAAAATAAAATCGAGACAGGCCCTAGCTTATTTCAATCAGTTTCACATATAAACTGCTTTGTTTTAAAGCCAACCATACATTTTTTATTCATCTTTTTACCCAACCCATCGTTTCTTTCAGTTTCACACAAAAACCTTTTGCATATTGTATGCGTCATCTATTTCAATCGATACACGAAGTGTATACAATTTCAATGGATAACGCAGTACGAATAGCGCAATGGTCAATACGAATACATGGACGTATGCGCGTTGCTTTTCGAATTGGCTTTATGCATCACGCAGCGCGCAATACGCTTAACGGACGCATGGATTTTCGGCCTTACTACCCAAAATGTACAGATGTGTCTGCAGTAACTCTGCACTCGCAGTGTGTCCCGCATATTAGTGTTCTTTCATGTAGGTTGCACAACGCCATCGACAGATCCTGAACTGAGTCCATAGATATTACATCCAACCTTTAATTTTGCCCCTCACCGACATAATTTCAAAAACACGGAATACTCAGTATTGTCCAAGGGCTTGCGAGAAAAATCACAAGTCTACTCAGGTGGGACTTGAACCAATGACCTCCTGCTTACTGGTGCAGACTTCTTACCACTCGACCACCGAGCTCGTCGGGGTCGGCTGGCTGGTTGGAATCTGATATAGCAGCAGGTACCGTAATCAGTAACTACTTTATGATGGAATCTTTTTTTGCAACGGGATGATGTAACTTTTATATCATGTTTTGCCCTTCACCGATGTAATTTCATACACACTATACACAGGCATGCAACTGGGAATTTAGAAAAAACGAGGAAACTCCAAACCACACAAGACTTTGTATAGTGTTTTCAATTTGTAATGGCATTCATGAGAAGTAAGAAACGAGGAAATCAGCGGATCCGATGAAAAGTTGCATGCCTGTATACACTCAGCGTTGCCCAAGGATTTGCACGAAATTTTTTTCGCAAGCTTACATGGGTGGGACTCGAACCCACAACCAATTTGTCAGCTGAATATTATCTAACCTGTTGGCAGTCTGGAAGAACATGAGCCCCAAGGCCAGCGTTGCCCCCGGTGACGTGACATCGATGTTGACCTGGTCCCCCTCCTTGATCTGGTAGCAGGGAGACTTGAACTTCTCTTTGTTTGCACCGCTCTGTCAGCAAAGGAACAACAATTCCATGATAGAATATTGCAATGATGGTGACATGAAGATTGATTTATTTTTCATAACGTTAATGAAAATGATGGGATGCCTTTATGAAACTCATTTTTTTATTAGATATTCTTAAAAATATTGTTAATGTCCTTACTAACTCATATTTGAGGGCACTATTGCTGTCAATTTTTATTTTTAATGTAAAGTTCAGGTACAAATGATGAACCTAAAATGCATTTAACCCCAACTCCCCAGGCGTTTTTGCAAGGATGCAAACTCCATCCTGCAAAATCCTCCAGCTGCCTCCATGTAAAAATTGCATACAGCCTCAATCCTGCAAAATCCTCCGTTATTTCTTGAATGTGGTCCTTGGAGGGGTAACCACTGCCTCAATCCTGCAAAATTCTCCGGCAATCACTGTCAATGTGTCAAGGCAGAGCCAGTGACATCCTGGAGCAGTGCGGAGGACTTCAAGTATAATATAGGCCTAAATTTATGCACGGCTGAGCATAAACAACACAAAGTGCGGCCCGGCCAAGACCTTGACACAGTGCATCCTGCAAAATCAGCCACACATTTTTGCCATATAGCTTCAATCCTGCAAAATCCTTTATTTTGCGAAATCCTTTATTTTTGACTGGCCGACAATACCCGGCGCCCACTCATTGAAGCTGCCCTCCGCCATCTTGGGTCACCCATAACGCAGACACAAAAAAATGTGAGTTTTTACAAAGTAGTTGACATTGATTTCTTCTTCAGAGTTAATGGCAGCTAAAACAACAATTGCATTTTCTGACCAGGTTTTGATATTTACATAATCCCCATCCTAGAACTGGCCAATATCAAAAAAACAAATAGTACATTTGGGAAATTTTGTTTAAAGTAATGAAAACCCTCAACTGCAGAATGATGTATAAGTTTGTCCCGGCGTGATGTTCTGGGGATCCAAGATGGCGGTTCAGTTACTTCAAGGCACATTGGCCAATTAGCATGTAGTAGCCAGTCCAGTTAGCATTGAGGTCAGCGACCTGTGTTGATATAACACAAACCCTTGGCATTCTAGGTAATTCTTTGCAGTGACTTACCGGCTGATTCTTGTAACCTCCCGCCATGTAGTGATAGAGTTGGTCGGCCATGTTGAGATCCGACAAGCCAACGGCATTGCTTCCGTGCTTAAAATTGGTACAAACCATAAAATAAAGAATATAAGTGGCATCGTAAACTGAAATGAAAATGTATTGCTGTAGACAGACATGAAAATGCATAGCAGCATACCAGTGAATTTGTGCAGGTATGATCACAGACCATGAGAAATAAGGAGAAATGAGGAGGGGGTGGGGATTGGGTGGAGGGTAGGGGAGATTGGGGGGATAGGGATTGGGTGGAGGGATGGGGATTGGGTGGAGGGGTGGGGAGTTTGGGTGGAGGGAGGAGGGTGGGGGTTTGGGGATGGGGAATTTGGGTGGGGGTGGAGGGCAGGGTGGAGGTTGGGGGCAGGGGTGGTGGGAGAGGGGGGCAGGGGTGGTGGTGGGGGGGGGTGGTCAGGGGATGTGGAGAGTGTGCCATTTACCCTTACCCCCAACATGACCATTCCTAGTGACAAACCAGCAGCCAGTGAGTAAGATTCTCTGTCTGTGCAGTTCTCCAGCTCTGGTCCCGGAGGTCGACCTACAATTAAAAGACATTCCAAACACATCAGGTTTTTGTGGTAGTTTGTTTTTTGATTAAGAATTTAGGAGCCCTACCACCTTTAGTTTCCATAGAACCAAGTTAGTGTACAAGCGCAAATGGGGTTACAGAGTGCAGGAGTAGGGAAGGTTTAAAAAACAGCTGTAGTGTTCAGGGTTTTCAAGACATATTCCGACAACTTCACTAGTCTTACATGTACTTTGAGCGAATGAGATGCGAATCCAAGGTTATTGACATAAAATCACATGTTACTAAAGATGACATGTTTACAATCTTAAATATGAAGACTGCTCCGGTAAACAAGATTTTTTTGTCTGTAAGACGGCATTTTGCGTGGGGGTGATGTAAATCAAATTAGGTTTTGCCTTTCACCGACGTATAAACACTGTATACTTAGTGTGTTACCTCCCGAGTGAAAGTTGGAAAAAATCACTCGGGTGGGACTCGAACCCACGACCTCCTGCTTTCTAGTGCAGATGTCTTACCACTCGACCACCGAGCTAACGGGATCAGTTGGCTGGTTCGAATCTGATGTACATAGCAGCGGGTACCGCATTAACTATTCGTAAGATGGAATTTGGTGTCGGGGTGAAGATTTTTTTGACTGTTTGTACACAGGAAATAACATCTGAATAGTGCCCTTGCTTCAAAAATGACCTACTGAGGTAACCCTCAGCAACTGACGACCATCTCACCTATTTCTCCCAGGAGAACCTCAGCGATGTGTCTGTGTGCCGTGCCCTGATACACCAGCCCTATGCCCATGACTGCTGCCACCTGTACCAGGTGGGGTATGTCTAGCTCCGTGGATGTCGGAGGCAGAAGTGCACTGATGTGAATACTCAGCATCTTAGTAGTGGCTACGTCCATGGTGCCACGCCTACAATCACGAGAATAGAGAATCGTGACAAATTCAGCTGTGGACTCCATGCATGAAAAGTCGATGGTACAGCATCACCACTCAGGATGAGAAAAAAATAATTGTGTGATAACAGTACAATCCTCAATTATCAAGGTTTGTAGGTTGGAAAATAATTTTCTTTTGTAACTTTTTTACGTGCGTCTGTCAATCTTTTACACTTCATTTGTTTACTTATCGGTTCCTTTTGCAGTATACTGCAGTATTCTGTTAAATTAACCTGTTGTACTGCTTTATTACCCCATTATGCCAACAAATGGGCTAAATCCAGCGAATTGTGTAGGCCACGTGCACAAACAACGTCCACAGTGAATAGCCATTCTGAATCGACTGAACAGAATTTTGTGCACTCTGGGACCACTTTTACTTACACCCTCCACAAAAACAAACCTGAAGTAGGCATTTTTGTTTTGGAATTTTCTTTCTATTAAGAAGCGGTGTTTCATCACCTCAAATTACATGGTATAATTTTTTTTTTGGGGGGGGGGAGGGGGGAGTTGTAGACAATGACTTATTATTAACACACTTACTTTGCTGCTGCCAATCCAAGGAGAAGCCCAACACTTGTCATCTCATGACCCTGTCAAATCAAACAAGTTGGGCTTACTTCTGGATTAATTTTTGTTAATAGAATAACAAAATAATAAACTTTACTGCGCGTATCAATTCTGGAATAACAGAAATAACGTTACATTCTTTTATATAAAAAAAGGGGGGAAGCATTATTAACACCTAAGTGCTTGATCACAAGTTTTTTTTTTTTTTACTTTTAAGGGTCTCGAACTATTTATAACATTTGAGTATTGTCAAATGCTGCCGGTGTAGCATGAATTTAGGTTTTATGAAATACGGACTCATTGGTGGTATTGCGCATGCTCATGCACAGATAATTAGGAGAGGGACCGGTCACGTGAGAGGGTTTAACCAATAAAAGGGAAGAAGAGTCCGATTTTCATACGAGTCCGATTTTCATACGAGTCCGATTTTTATATGACACTGGTCCATGATTAATGTTCTGTATGAAGTGCATATGCTAGGTCAGAAGGCAGCCTTTGTTAACTTGTTGGCTAAGGGATTCAACGTATAAATGGTGTGTGAAGCAAAAGAGGGACTAGCTCATGTCTAAAAATACTTTTATCAAACAGTCTTCAATGTCACCTTGCCTAGGTCATTTCTCAGTCCGGTCAATTTTGACACCCACCTTGCAGAGATAGTCATGAACGTTGAGAGTGGACAGACTAGACAGGTGTCTGTTCAGTCCGAGGGCCATCAGAAATCCTGCGTGCTCATTGGTCAGCTCAGAACCAGCCGGTCTGTTGTACACAATCCATGTCGAATCAATCTGCCAACAAATGATGAAGGCAGGAATATGCTAATATTCACCACATTGAAGTGTATTGCATTACACGGTTTCTTTGATAATATAAGATGTGTTTTTGCAACATAAGGTTGGTATTTGGAAGACAAATCAGTAAGAATACAGTTTAAAGATGAAAATCCACTCCAAACCACACTTCTGGAAATAAGTTGGGAGAACCTTGCTGATACACCCTGTAAAGTTGCCTATCTCTAAAATGAGAAGTGGTGCTGAGAACAACAAGAGGTGTTTTCATTTTTTTCAGTCAGAGTGGGTGTACTAACCAAAGCATCAAATGAACACATCTGGCTTTTCTTGGAAAGAACCATTTGCTTTTATACAGAACGTCACTTCTCTCAAGTTATCCTTTTCACCATGTAAAACTTCAAATGGCATTTGCTGTGAATAAGAGGATCCTAGGGTGCGTTCTACTTATGCAAACGATGCTATCATTTGCCAATGCTGGCAACTTTCTGGCAAGTGGGACCGATTGTTTACCAAGAACACCCAGCAAACATTAGCAACAAAGGCAAACAGTCTTACTGAGTCGTTCACTATGGTTTCAAAAGATGGCAACTTAGACACAGTGAGCTGTCAGAGCTGAAAGTTGCCATTTCCTACTTAAAGGTAGGGTAAATCATTTCTTTTATTTTTTCTTCGTTTGAAGCAACAAAAGTGCTCAAAATATAAAGATGGGTGCTTAACAACTAACTTGATGTCATTTTAGCTCAGTGAATGCTGTATATTTCGAGAAAACAATATTTTAGGATCTCGATTTCAATTCAAAAGTTGCCGAGTCATGTTTTGAAATGCACCTGAAATCAGCATCCGGGACACATTCTCATTTTAGCCGATTGCAGCTACGCGAGGTCACGCACTGAACCGACGAATAAAAGCAACCACGCGCATGTGTGCATCGTGTCAACGCTTGCGCAAACCAATGCACGGATTCCTCAAATTACAAACCAACTACTAACTGATTTCTAAAAATGCATCACTTGACGCATCTTTGGAAATGGCCTTCTTTCATTGTTTTCTTCAAAACAACAGCATGCTAGAAAGAAAAATGTCCCAGTGAGTTTAGTGCCTTACTATCTTTAAACCAAGTAAGTTTTTCAACAATAATTTCGACAGTTACTTTTTGGTATTAAGCTGCAAATGATCTATTCTACCTTAATATATCACAGGTGAAACTTCACTTCTCGTTACAATTAATTTTCTAAAGATTTGAAAAGTTGCTATCCACACATCAAAACTTGTCACCATTTTGACAACAGTTTTTTAATTGCATTTTTGTTCCACTTGAGTTGGCACGTTCGCATAGGCCTAACTTTATAATAAAACGAAGGTTTGCATGAGTGGAGAGCAATCCCTGCACTTACCTGTGAGCAGCCAGGGGCAATTTTGAGTCCTGCGGCAACGCCGTTGTGAAATGAGGGCCAGGAACTCATGTTGGTAGGAACGTCGATATGAAGAAAGGAAATAGTGTTATTCCTTTGGCCAAAAAACAAAACAAAAGCAAAAAAACAAAACAAAATTTAACATATTTCCCTCATAAGCAAATGAATAACACTCTGCCTTCTATTACTTTTCAGAACTGAAGTAAATTTTCGTATTAATAAATTCACTTTGATAGTACCATGTACAAATGTGCTTGAAATTACAGCACTCCACTAGTTAAACTGGTAAGATAACGTCACCAAAACTTTGCAATATTTCATTTCATTCGGAATGTTCCACTTGGACCATGCCGCATTCTAGCTGGACAAAAACGAGCAGAGTTTCATGCTCGGAACAGGAAATCCTCAAATTCAGAAAGTGACATTTTGGTCGCTGTCCAATATTTTCCGACTGTTTATCATACTTGTACGAACAACAATGGATGAGCTCTGTCATATTTTTCACTGTAGTGTGTTCTTTAGTAGGTGCAGGAATTCTACTCTCTGTCTGACTATCCTTTGTAAATTTTAAGGCAACTGTTCCCAAACTTGGCCCCTAGTGTGACCAATTTGAGCATTGTGTTAACCCAAATAGAACAAGCAGCGTTTACAAGAGAACGTCCAATATTAGTTATCCCATGAGCGGGAGCGGAACACGGAATCATGAAGTGCGTCTGTGTCCCGCATTTGTGGGGCGAAGACGCACTACATTTTACGTGTTCCAGGAGTGTGAGTGGGACAACGAATTTATCTTCAATGAAACCTGATGCGCAGTAACGATGGAACACACACGCAGTACACAAACTTTCAGCTGTTATCCAATTACACGTGCATTTTGTAAGTAATGGCTCGCATCTTAGAAAAGTGCAATACGCGAAATGTGGTATGGACAAAAATTCTACTTTTCTTGAAAATGACAGCACACCAGGTGCCATGATTTCACAGGATGCCTGAGACTACTAATCACATACAGTCCAGTGAGGTATTTCATAAGAATTTGGTAGTTTTGTTTTTTGATGTTTGCAAATGTTGTATATTACCTTTAAGGGCAATGCAGTGAGCGCAGAGGGTGTAATTTGGGTGTCTTTATCAGCAAGTCTTTTGCGCACGCGCGACCGCTGATATGCAAATGTGATGTAGGTAAACAGAGGTGTGTTTTTTCTGCAATGGAATCTGAGATTACTCTTACCTTGGTGGAGCCCGACCAGATAGGTTCAGCTTCGGTATGGGTAACATCTCCGTGACGACAGGGTGGGAGGTGCACAGAGTAAACATCCCCCTGTTGGATGTAGGGAGATATCAAACGACAGTTCAGAAATCAGGATTTCTTTAGCCCTGTACCATAATCAATATCTCACATAAGTGTAGAAACACCTTCCATCTCCTATTGTCCTCCTATTGTTATAACTTTTTTTTCACAAAGAAACCCCATTTGGTTTGTACATGTGCTCTAAAAAGTGGACCTTCACCCAATCGTGGACCCTATTGACCTATCGCCGTTTGCAAGTTAGCCATGCCCCTTAGTCAACCCTATGGAATTTTGTACGTTAAGATTTGTTTGTCTCAGATTTGTGCGTTCAGCGTCCACTCATATGTCATGTAATTGTACAATATTTCACAAGCTGCATTGACGCGATTCTACCGCGATAGGTTAATTGTCCTCTAATTGAAAGAATACATTTTTTATTCTCTACAGACCTGAATAAGAGCCTAATTGACTTTAAGAACACATTTCACAAGTTTTTTAGGGTCTAATTAGATAACCTTTCTGGGTAAAATTCCAACTATGAATCTGCACATACAACAGAACAATAGACTTGACTTCAGTCAAAGACTCCATTTCATCGAAAGCATTTCCCCAGATATTTTTGAACACCTCCATGAGAAGAGTAAGTAGGCTGACCTTCCAATGGACAAGGCCATGGTTCTCTGTGACACCACCAGTAGTCGCATTTCTTGCTCCTCAATGAACTCATGATCACTGTGGATAAAACAAGACAGGGCGAGATTCAGAATGGCTATTCATTGGAAGTCTTTTCACCCAGCTGGTCTACACAATGGGCCGGATTGAGCTTACTCACTGGCACTGGGAGTAATCCTACATAACAGCACTGCCTGGCTCTGTTCACCTGTCTACAACCATTCACGTGTGACAGTCGGGGAGTCAGTCGGGGAGTCAGTCAGTCAGTCGGAGAGTCAGTTGGGGAGCCATTCAGTCAGTCAATGTCAAATAGGTCCAAAGTGGACACTAGTCTGTCCCTCTGTGACCAACAAAAAGTAAGACTTATCCTAGATATTTGAAGGTAAAAGGGAACATTTACTTTTTGTGCGTGTTTTTGTTTGAAGCCACAAAATTGCTCAAAAGTTTCAGCTCAGTAAATACTATACAGTTTGAGAAAACAGAGAAAACAAATGCAAAATTTGTTGGGGTCTCATAAATGTAAAAACTGCCGAAGGCCTTATTTTCTTAAACCAAATCCAATGATTGTTTTCTTCGAATGATACCATTTCAGGCAAAATAATTTCACCAGTCCTTTCTTCACTTTGAGCAAGAATTTTCTCGTTATATCGATAGGTACGTTTCTGGGTAATAGCACATGTTCCTACGTGCCTTTAATGAGATGATTTCTTACCTGACTTCAGGTTTCTGGACCAGAGCAATCCGTGCTGGCTTGGAGGATTGGAGCAGCCGCCGGACCTCCTGGACCCTCAGGTCATCGGGGAAGCGCAGACGCAGAAGCTCTTGATCCAGGTGACCCATCCCGTCATCCTCCTGCTTGGACTCCTTGTCAGCCGATGCTTCCTGCAGTTACAATAGTAAACGTGAGACCTTGCATCATATTATGGGGGAGTGTGGCCTCGTGGTTACCGTTCATGACTCTTGATCAGAGGGTCAGGGGTTCAACCTTGCCTCATTTTATGGGGGGAGTGTGGCCTCGTGGTTAGCATTCATGACTCTTGATCAGAGGGTCAGGGGTTCGACCCTGCCTCATTTTATGGGGGGAGTATAGCCAAGTGGTTAGCGTACATGACTTCTTGATCAGAGGGTCAGGGGTTCGAATTCAGTGGCCAGCCATCTGTTGTGTCCTTGGGCAAACCATTTTACCCCCACTTGCCTCTCTACACCCAGGAGTATAAATGGGTACCGGCATTAGCTGGGGAGTAACCTGCGATAGACTAGCATCCCATCCAGGGGGAATAGCGATATTCTCAGTTGTTTTACGCCAAGGAACCCAGAGATAAACACCGGCCTGATGGGCCATATTGGCTTGTGACAGATTTTTTTTTTACTACTAACCTCATATTAAGACCAGTTCGTACGAAAACGAACACAGATTTGTGATGTCAAGGCAAGTTTTCGCCCTGCAAATTCGCAAAAGTTGAACACATTTCAACTCTGGCAAATTTTGCAGCAAATGTTTTGTGATGTGAAATTTGCTTTGCATGTGCATTCACATTCATGGGGAAATCAACATTATCATCGATTTCTTCCAACAACTGCCAGTGAAATTATCACTTATTCTCTCCTCGCCATCCTCAAGATCATCATCGTGATTTTCAAAGCATTGGATTTCTTACAACGAAATATGAAACCACAAAAAATCGCACAACACGGGTATTTTACTGTAGTCAAACGGAACTCCAAGTGCCACAGCCTTGAAGCTCTGTACGTAGTTTCAGACATGTCATAGGTTAATGCTTAAACTTATTTTCAGCCGTAAACTCCTCCAATCTGGGCTTACTTATGTTTGTCTACCATACAATCTGTGCACTGACGACTTGTAGAACATATTAAAATTGCGCTCGCAATACAGATGTCACATTGCTACTTTCATCAAATTTGTTGAAATTTATTTTTAAAAATCTGACTTTGCAGGGAAAGGATCGTCAGAAAAATCAGACCTTTGGAAACAAATTTGAAAAGTTGGAATTCCGATAAAAATTGGAAACGTTTCATCTCTGATTGACTTCAGATTGCCTTGAGATTGTCTCTATTTAACTCTTTCAGTGCCAAAGTCGTACATGTACGAGGTATTTTTGTTAGTTAGAAATTGCCAACCTCGTACATGTACGAGGTAATGTTTGTACTTAAAATCGCCAAACCTTGTACATGTACGAGGTAGAGTAAGCATGTTATGACAAGGGGGTGCTCTCGCTCTTTCTAATAATATAATTTTC
This sequence comes from Patiria pectinifera, assembly GCA_029964075.1. Lineage (NCBI taxonomy): Eukaryota > Metazoa > Echinodermata > Asteroidea > Valvatida > Asterinidae > Patiria > Patiria pectinifera. Next base: position 45,405,551 of record CM057142.1, on the reverse strand, counting down.
ATTCAGGTACGACCTGTTTTTATTTGTTTCATTCGAGTTCTTGCGAGAGGGCGCAGCACTGACACTCGTATTTTCTGCAAAATGTGCAGAATTCCCCTGTGTGCATGACAGTGTTTCAGGGTGTATCACTATGTTCGTGACTATTGACTTTCCAATGTACCAAGAATATACCAGAGAGCAACAACAACAAATTGAGTGAGTAAAACTTATTTGCTTTTTTTTTTACAGAATTTTGAACAATTAAAAAAAACGCTTGAAATTGGGCACTTTTAGGGTTAAACTTTTTTAATTTCGTGGGCACTAAGAGTTAATACAACTCTGCCTCCAGCCTACCATGTGTCTTCTCTTCTTGTCCCTAGGCAGCCGGGCCTGAGCCGACAGATCCTGCCGCTTCATCAACACGTAGGCAGCCTCGGGCCAGCTGCTTGGGGGGTTCTCCCTACACCGGTAGATGGCCTCGCAGAGCGGGAGGGCCACGCCGAGTGGGAGAGCCTCCAGATCCCGCAAGGTGAAGCCGATCGTGGTCATGAAGAGCACGGTCCGCTCGGCACTGTTGAGGTCCACGTGGGACCGGATGAAGTCATCCAGTTGGACTCTGGCGTCGGACAATTTCGCAGGTTGGCCTGTTTGGGGGACATGAACACACAAAAACTTCTACCAGAAGTCAATTTTGGTTGGTCAAATGCACTCAGATTTCAGGCAGTAAATTTCTGACTTATTTTTTACTCACTCGTGGGTTATATTCAGAATATGAAATAGTGTTACATCAATGAAACAGCATAAGTGTGGACCAACAAGACAGGGGTGCAGACGAATCCATCACAAGTCCACTCACATGTAACAGTGAATGAACAATAACAAAGGAATGCCTTTGTCAAAGCTCATTTGAATAGCTTGTGATTTGAACTGGGACTGGAGGACTTGTGATGGACTTGCAGGGACTTGTGATGGACTCGACTACAATCCCCTCAACTAAACAAATCAAAGTCTGAAGTTCCCAGAGCTATTTTCAAGCAACTGGCCTTTTAACAAATCCTGCACAGTGACTGATTGATTGCCCATTTGGCTCATTATAGCACTGAACTGTTCTTCATTACAAAGAGTTTACAAAAATATTGGCACATAACTATTAGGGAAAGTCCAAGAAAAGGTCCCCTTTTTGTCTCATACGTAACACCATGTTTTCTTTAATTATATTATCATCGCAAAAGACCACTAACATAAACAATCTTGTGTGTATTCTCCCTGCAGATACCAAACAGTAGAAAAAAAAGCACCGAAATACATGAATATCGTAGAGGGTTCAACAGGGACATATCGTGCGCGAATTCTTGGACTTGCCCATTAACAAGACAAGGCAAAAAAAATCAAATTAAAATCAATTAATATTACTTTACATTGTGGTTAGTTTGATAATTATTGGGGCGAGTTTTGGTTTCTACCTGCAGCTGAGAGTCTTCTGAAACTTGTCTTGGGATTCCACATCTTGGAGATGTCTTGACTCAGGTACAAGGAGTAAAGCTACAACGAAAGTAAGGAGGCAAATATCTATAAAAATTTCAAAGTTGTTAGCCTTAAATGCAATGCCAATGTTGCAAGGAAGCTTTATCCATGAAATCCATGCAGTAAATCAGTTGGACATTCTTACCATAACACGTTGGATTTTGCAAGAGTGAGGAAGGGTCCTAGTAAATCACTCAAGTGGATTAGGGTTAAATATTGCAAGTTGTTAGCCTTAAATGTAATGGAAATTTTGCACGGAAGCTTGTTGAATTTTGCTAAATTCATGCAGTAAACCAGTTGAACAACGAAATATTAAATTTAATTCTCAAAATATTATTTTCCAACTACTTAATTGTCTTATTGGGTAAAAACAAAACAACGCACAGGACATTAAAACCACAAGGCACCATTTCCAGCCAAAAGAATATTGGCTTGTGGTATGCAAAGAGCAGAGATGAAACTGGCATATGGCAAAAAAATCGGAAAATATGCCGAAGAAAAATATGTGTCCGAAATCTGGGCCGCGCTGCATTACACACATGTACATGCATGTACAATACACTTCATGCCCAATTTCCGGACACCTACTCCTGCTTTATTTTCGATTCAAACAAAATTTTACGGTGAAAAAAATGGTCAGTGTTTTCATTGCATAAAATGCCCGAATTACGGTTAGAGTAACGGAGTCATGAATAAAGAAGTTCACTTCTTACTTGAGAAAGTCTAATGAAAAGTCCGAAAGACAAGGCACCGTTCATGGTGCTTCAATCATGCATGTCCATTCAACCACACAACTCCACTACTCCACTTGCATTCATACATGTCATACGTGGGGAAAAATCAGGTATTATCGTCTTTCTCTTCTAACAAAAGCCAGTGAAATGTTTCGCTAATGCTCTCTTCGCTATCCTCGAGATAATCATCACGATTTTTAAGGCATTGTATTTTGTATAACTAAATTTGAAACCTCCGAAAATCGCACAACATAATGATTTTATCCACTGGATCGTTCACAAGGCTACCCGTTCGGGGCCGTTCCCGACCGGCCATGTGCTAGCAGACGGTACGGTGCGGTACGTACGCTGGAACTCATTACGTGCAGTACATGCACGCACGTGCGACACAGTGATTTTTCCATGTCGCCTGTCAATGTTTAACCTTTTGTCCAGCCGGAGAAGACTCCGATCAGTGTTATGCCGTGTGTTTCTACCGTTGAAACACTCCAATAACGACTGGTGAAAGAGATTAAAACTACGTTCGCGATGATTTTAACGTGCCATTTCCATCGACTTTTCATCGACTTTTCTTCGAAATTATGATTGAAATAAAATTACATTTTGTGAAAAAAATCCTTACTAAATCAAATTTTTTGGGACACACTGTAAAAAAATCGGAAATTTCGTTGGAAAATTCAAAAAGTCGGTTTTCCGATTAAAATCGGAAAAGTTTCATCTCTGAAAGAGTTAAAAGCATCTTTGTGTGTCATTTAAGGTTTTTTTCTTCCTAATGCCACTTTCAAGTGTGTTTTGGTGCCTTTTAGATTATTAATAAAAAACTTCAGTGTTACAGCTGCTTCAGCACAAAACGTTGCCAGAATTTTTGGGGTGTCTTTTTTGGCTGTGGTAAATTTTTTTAATTTTGGTGATATATTGTTGTTTCAGTTCATGACAGTGGGCGAACTATATGCACAAACGTTTTCAATGAGCGAATTTTCGGGATCACGATTTGAAAAAGAAACCACCCAAACTGAAAGTGTGTGTCTTAAACATTGATCTCCATTAGTAAGACTGGATAGGACACAGCGCCCTCCATCTTGTGCACGCACCCGTAGTCATCGGTGAGGGTTTGAAAATTTGAAATGCGTTCGTCACACACAGACCATGCAGCACGTGCACGTGACGCATGCGCGGTCGCAAACGTTAAACCCGCACTGTACTACTGCTGTTTGTATACGCGTTTTCCGAATCTTCACTGCGCGCAAGTAAACGCGTATCCTATCCAGTCTTACTAATGGAGATCAATGGTCTTAAATTATCTTACAGCAATAGCGCCCTCAGTTGTCGGGAAAAGGACGGACCATTTTAAATGTTTAAATGAAGTGTACATCACACGAAGGTTTAAACCAAAAAGGGACGTCTCGCAGTTTTTATTCATTTGAGAAGACTGGAAATTAAAATCTTCACAGTTAAGAGGGAGAAGCATGAAGTTACCATCATTATCTTGTAAGAGGTGGTGCAGATGTCATCGATGCATGGGTAGGGTTCTTGGGGTAGGCCCCTGAGGGATCCATACAACCAGCGGGCCATGCTGGGAGGGGTGGATGTGAAACAAGCAGGCTGCTGCATCTGGGCATACAGCTCTGGGGGAAAAAAGAGGGAAACAATAATACAAGACGTATAGGATCATTTGCATGTATCCAAAAACGTATAATCAAAAGTATAACAAAGTATAATCCGCCAGGATATTTTTGTCTTACAAAGCGTAATTGCCATTCAAATCTTACCAGGACTGATCTGGCTGACTTGCTGCCTCACAACTTGACGGAGATCTGGGTGGCCTCGATAGTAGTAGTCTACATACGCAGTCCATTTCAAATCACTGAGGATCAAAGGTACAGCGTTTCTTTTAGTACAACTATCAAGAATAAATATCATATTGTTTCCAGTAACAATTGCTATTAAACACTAATTTCAGGCTAAAAACATGAAGAAAAAAATGGGAAAAAAGCTCTTTAAAGTGAACATATTCTGCCTATAGAAGAACCTTCATTGCAACTTTTAAGCTTGAGAGAAAACAAAAAGGAACGACTCCAATACAGCATTTATTCTTGTTCAAAACAGGAATATTTACATTGAGAGATTTAAGTTCCCCTTAGAAAGTGTTTTCAGGGTCACCACAAATATGTGAAATTTTAATATCCTTTGTTTTCTCTGGACAAATCTTGCCAGAGCTAATTAGATTAAAGGTAGAGTAGATCATTTGCAGCTGTCAAAAAAGTAACTGACAAAATTATTGTTGAAAGGCTCACTTGTTTTAAAGATAGTCATGGTACTAAACTCCCTGTGAAATTCTGGCATGCTGTCATTATGAAGAAAACAATAAAAGAAGGCCATTTCCAAGATGTGTCAAGTGACGCATTTTTGAAAATTTCCATTAGTAGTTGGTTTGTAATTCGGCGAATCCGTGAATCCGGGTGCGCAAGCGTTGACATGACACACGCGTACTGTTGCAATTATTTGTCAGTTCAGCATATGACATCACGTAGCTGCATTAGCTTAGTTGTTGAAGCAACGGTCTTTAGATTTTGAGCACTTTTGTTGCTTCAAACAAAAAATATGCACACGTGACAAATGATGTACACTACCTTTAATTGCTTCTCTGATATCCCTTGGATCACTGGAATGGCAAATCCAATAAATGAAACAAATAATGAAGTACCCCCTCAACGGTTACCAAGGGAGAGTATGGCGAGACCACTGGGAGGGACACTCGAACGCATTGCTGGCGACGCCTGACACTCACACCTCACACCCATGCCTGACGCTCAACCCCTAAGGCTCACGCTCACTCTCACGCAAAGATGCTACAGGTTTGTGCATATTCAGGATAAAATTAGTCGTGCGTACTTCATGTCAAACGCACATGAATCAGGACGCACACCTAATGTGTCCCTCCAACACAAAGCGCTATAACTTTTCATGCACAGAGTCCACAGACCAGTCTGTAACTAGGAATGCTGATATGTCCTACCTGGCTACTTGGTAGAGAATTGTCGCTAAGTCCTGGGCGCTGTCTACATGAAATCTGGTCAGCTTGAGCTCCTGGAGAAAAAAAGGAAGAACAGGAGTCAAGAGGCCCAATTTAGCCCACTCACTGGTGTTGCCTGGTAACCTATATATGATAGCACTGACCAGCTAGCAATTCACAGTCAGTGAATCAGTCGGAAAGTGAGATAGGTACAAAGGGGATACAAGGCAAGAGTAAGTTTGTGGTTGCACTATGTAACAAATATCTTTTGTGAGTTTGTGAGGTTCTGAAAAGAATCTCTGGAAACTCAATTTTTTGGACAGTATGCTCTGCCCATCCTAAGGAGACATTACTGGTACACTGTTTCCAATGCACAAAGCAGTTTTTTGCATATGTATACTAGACTATAGGTCATATACATGTACACTGTGTGTCATTTGTACCCTTGAAGGGACTGTGTTATGGGGGAGATTTATATTGTTAGGAGAATTTGGACCAAGTTGTGGGGACTTTCTTATATATCTAAAACATTTTATGCAGTACCAGTGTGTGGTCCCATGTTTATTGTAATCTGGCACTACACTTAGAAGTCACCACTGAATTGTCATTCCATATAATTTCAACATGTTCTGAGATCATCAAAAATGTCTGTGTCCATAGACCAGTCTGAAAGTATTCTACATGGGGGAATGAATGGGCACCACTCTGGTAATATAATGAAGCTCTATGTATTTACCTCGTAAATAAGATGCAGGGCAAAGACAACGGCCGGTATGTGAGTAAACAACGCTGCACCGGTGTCAATCTTCGCCTGGTTCATGTCTCCCGAGGCAGAGAGTGCATGCGGCTGTGCTCCACAGAGTGGCTCAAGGAGTGTTGGACAGGCTAGGCGGTGGAACGTGGAGCCCAGTAGGTAATCCCAGTCCTAGAGAAAACAAGTCAATTCAAGCTGAATAAAGCTGGGCCCACAGCACCCACAATTCTATTCAATTTAGTCAGAATGGCTATACAACTGGTCGTGGAGTGCTGTGGCCTCGTGGTTAAGGGCACTCTGGATTCGTGGTATGTGGGTAAAGCTGCGGGTTGTGGGTTCGAGTCCAGCCGGGGTCATGGTGCGTGTGCCCTTGAGCAAGGCACTTTGTCACTCATTGCTTCTCTCCACCCAGGAGTAAATGGGTACCTGTGAGGGCAGAGATGGTTATTGTGATTGAATAAGCTTGCTTGCGCCTAAAAGGCAGCATCGAGCTGTATACTCCCCAGGGAGCTGAGATGGTATTTGGATGTTTAATTGGCCCAATGATCAGGGGTAATAATAATACTGTAAGCGCTGTGATTTAGTTTACTAAAAAGAGCGTTCTTAAATGCCGATTATATTATTACACGATGTGCCAAGTTTAACCCATTCATTGGCTGTACCGGGTACTCCTATACGATAGCACTCCCCAGCTCTCTTCACAAGTCACAAGTGGCAGTCAGTCAGATAGGTACAAAGAGGACACTGGGCTGGTCCTCTTGGACAAGCAAAAAAACAGTTTGATAGTTTGGCCTAATCTCACCTCATCTAATCCTGACGTCTTGTGTTTCTTGGTGGCAACCGCAGGCGATGCTGGAGAATCAATGTCTTGCTGCAATTTAGAATGAAGCAGATTAACATTTGAACAACGGGCCCTAGAGTCAACTGCCGGGCGTTTAAAAAAAAAGTGCAAATAACAACATACTTTTTAAAAATTTTGTAGACTCCTCACACAAGTACCCCCTCAGCAGTTCCAAAGAGAAAGTTGGGGAATATCAATCATGGTAGCTGATTTTCGATTAACTTTGACAGATTTTTTGTTGAAATATGAGTTTGACAGAAAATTTGACAGAATGGAATTTTTGGCAGATTTCTGGCAGAATGCTGCAAAATTGGTAATTGACAGAAAAAAAATGGCAAATTTGAAAAAAAATTGTAGATTTGTTTAAAAAAGCTTCAATATTTTCAAACAAACCCTTGCATAATGGGACAGGTTGGCTGGTCTAGGTGCTGAGGTTCACTAGGAACCGGTCGCGTTGTAACCGCGTTTTGCCTGAAATTTACGCAATTGTATAACATTTTTATGTGACTACAGATTGTTTATAATGTAATTTGAACTTTAATTAAGGCAATACTGCAACATTTGCATGTGATTTGAAGTGTTTATAGTGCATTTCGAGTAATTTCTGGGGAATTTGGCAGATTTTTGAAGTGCATTTAGCAGAATTTTACCATGACCTTACGGTCACCCTGATATCAACAGAAAGGGACATTCAAATGCATTGCCTTTTGGTGCATGACACTCACATGAATATGCCACTGTTTAGACACATTGAGAATAAACTTTGTCCTGCGTACTTTGTATCAAACCCGCGAACCACTGCAAATATGCGCCTGACCTCCCCAATTGGAGATGACGTGAATATCGACCAAGCGCTGTCTAACGTTCAACCACCGAGTCCATAAACCTGCAATAGTTGTTTTCCTGATTGGGTGTACTGACCTTCACTTTGAGTAAGCTTGTTTTTCCCTACTTTGGTTAATCATTTTCAAAGCAAATGGTTGCCGACCTGCTGAAAGATGGCCAACTTCTCAATGTTGTATCCCATCATTCCCAGGAGGCACTTGGCAAACACCAGCCATTCTGATTGGCTGCCGGGACCGCCAGGTGCATTGTGGGTGTTGTACCATCTCGTCACCAGCTGCATGGCCATGTCGCGGGGTAGCACATACTTGAGGGCGCTCAGGCACATTTGCACTGAAATAAAAAAGGTAAATCAAAAACATGTTATTGTGATTTGAAAACTAGAACAATTTTTATCGACTCAAAAAAGAAACTTGCTTTGGGAAAGTTGTTAACCAGTTTGCGCTGGGATTATTTTGACATCGACCGGAACGAGGCGCGGGATTGTTTTTCACAAACCTCTATGCCAGATGGGTTCAGGCCGTCATCTGTGGGTAGCACACCCTAATGTTTCCTGCCTCGCTCGCTGCGAGCAGGTCACTGACAGATATTTCCGGCCTCGCTCATTGCGTGTTTATCTGTCATCCGTTCCGAATACTGCAAAACCTGTGGGTGTATACACGTCATCCGGCGCGAACTGGTTAAGAGCTCGAAATCTAGCAATAAAGTATTTGACATGAGCAATTTTACAGAGGTTAGGGTTTCAATGGGCGAAGGTGATGGAAAGGAAGAGAAAATATGTCTGCTTACCAACTGGGGATGATGTGACTTCTGGAATGCTCATGCGAAGCATGGTGTCTCCGGTTAATTCCTGTTAAAGGGAAGATACAACATTTGCAAACAGCAAAAAACGAAATGATGGAATTATTACGAAATACCTTACTGGATTGTAAGGGAATGACAGTCTAAAGCATCCTGAAAATCGTGGCTCCTGGTGTGCTGACATTTTCGAGAAAATCTGCAATGGCCCAATAGCCAAATATCTTTCATAAGACACACTCTGAGTCTCTGACTGTGTGCCAAATGCCATGCTTGTATCATCAAAGGCACAATTCCACCAAATATATCCCGTATCTGCCCCACGCTGCCAATTAGATACCGGTATAAGAAGTCATGGTTACAGTGAGTAGTAGAGCTGCCCAGCTCATTCCATCCCTAAAAAAGTATTTTCCTTGTTCTTAAAAAAAAAACGGTCAAGTTGGTTTAATGCTGCACTCCCCGTGCTCTGCCCGTACTAATAAAAAGTACTTTATGGGGGGGGGGGGGGGGGGGCTTCACATTTGCTATTTCCAGGGTTTGCAACATTGCTAATGTTGCTAGCACTTGACTTTAAGCGTAATCCCTGACCACATGATATAAATATCATAGGGGTTAATGGCTTTTGATTTGAGGAGTGCGGCCAAGTGGTTAGGGTTCGTGACTCATGATCAGAGGGTCCGGGGTTCGAATCCAGCTGCTGGCCTATGTTGTGTCCTTGGGAAAGTCACTTTACCCCCACTTGCCTCTCTCCACCCAGGAGTACAAATGGGTACCGGCATTAGCTGGGGAGTAACCTGCAATGGACTAGAATCCCATCCAAGGGGAATAGAAATATTCTCAGTTGTTTCATGCTACTGAAACCGGAGATAAACGCCGGCCTGATGGGCCACATTGGCTCGTGACAGACTTGTTATGGCTTTAGAGCAAAGATATGGACAATTTGGGAACCACCAACATAGGTGTGGATAGCTCAGTTGGTACAGCACCTGAACGATAATACTGAAGTTACAGGTTCAAATCTTGCTCCAAACAAGATTGATTATAAAAACTGCTTAGTTTCTTTTTAAGCCAGGTGTACATAAGGGGCACCATTAGGAGTGGTACTGGTACGGGCTACGTATGCGGGATACGTATGCGGCTTGGAAAAGCAGCTGGTTATAGCCCCATTTTGAGTGGTCATTTCACCGAACCCGTTTATCTTAACAATTCAATGTGAAATGCACATTGCCCATAGTGTGCCAGACGAAATAACCATGCAAGATGCTGATATAACCAGCAATGTTTTTTAGAGCCGCATACATATTCCGTACCCGCACCATTTTGAATGCTCCTATTTTAATGGGGATATCTTACAGACAAAAATGGCCTTACCGCAGTGAACCTATTGGCGACAGGGTCCCTCAAACCGATAATATGTCTGGTGGGGCCGCTACTGCTGGTGCCACCTGGGTGGAATGAGAACTCGTCGCTGCATGCCGACTCCTGCAGCTTGGCACCCGAATCACCTAGGAAACCTGGCACCGGGGACAACATGACGACCTGGGAAACAAGACCAAGGCCAATCATTGAGCTGCAAGGGACACACATTGGCTGAGCGCAAAAAAAAAAATACTTAGCAATAACAGGTAATTAGCCCAAATCTCATACATACGATGCGAGTTGCTTATAACAAATTTAACGTCCATTTTTTGAGGGCCAGGTCCCTAAACTATATCTGGAGCAAGTTGAGGAAATGTTTACACGCAATGTGCCCATAGGATAGGGTGTTTGTTGCAGATTTGTGAACAATTTTGCTTGAACTTTCACACAATGAAGTAATCAGTTTGTAATTGGGCCAAGATTGTGAATGTAACCTGTCTAAGAGGGAACAGACACTTGCCCATCATTACAAGCCCCCTAAACTATAGCAGCAGTTCCACTGTGCATAATAAAATGCATCAGTCATTTTTTTTATGCTGCAATGATTTAAAAAAGAAATTATTCTTCCAAGTCGTTTTGCTGTAATAGAAACCAGCTCGAAACACCATGGTGTCAGACGTACTCAGACAAATTGGTTTTTTTGTATTACTATTTTTTTCAGTTAAAAGTAACTTCCAAACAGTCAAACATTGTTAGAAATAACCTTTATTTGAATAAAAATACAGCTAAACAGCTTCAAAATGATATACATGTTTGAAATTGTGGTATGGATATTTATATATTTGTTGAATACGCCAGTTCGGTATTTCAACTGGGCATCCATTTTGCAAAGAGGATTTTGGAGGATATGGGTTAATAATAATGATAATAATATGGTGCATAATTAGTGCTACTGAGGCAATATTTTCGTTTTTGGCACGAAACGAAGAGAAGTGAGAACATGCACAGAGACAGGCACACAGACAGGAGAACCAAGGAACAAACATGATCCCACCTCATCCATGATGACTTGAGCACTGCTGGAGGGCCGGGATGACGTCAGAGGGGCAGGGCTATCCAGTGGGGTGCTTGGGCGGGGCAAGCTGGAGGATAATGATGGAAGGATGCCAGAGACATGCACCTTACCAATCTGTTCAGAGGCACAAGAATGATGGAAAACACATAGAAATACTTTCCACATATTTATTGTAATTCTTCCCAAAAAAATCAAGTAGGGAATATTTTGACAATGACCTTACTTATAGCTCTGGTGGTACTAGGGCCAAAAATAAAAATTTCTTGTTTACATTGAAAATAAAAAAGAATGGGTGGGTGGGTAAATTCTTTTTTTTTTGGCTGAAAATTTTTTTATAGCCAGAAAAAAAGAACAAATGTAGTATCTAGATGCCACTTTTCTGGTTGTGTACAAAGGCCATGTAGAGTCAAGTGAATGTTTGAAATATTTTCTAACAAAATTGGAAATGTTTCTCAGTCCCAGATTCATGTCTTTTCAACATTTTTGCAATGAATGACCTTCATTGAGATAATATGCGAGGACAAAAGTGGGTTCAGGATGCAGCATTCTTTACAGAAAAAAATAGGGTGGGATGATGGTCGATTAGTTTTAAAAAATATTTTTTTCTTTTTTTTGGGCTTGCATTCGTAACAGTTAACAATAGTGTTGCAGTCAAACTGCAAAAGTTAGGTGGGGAATCCGGAAGTACAGGTGTTTTTTTCTTGGCCTAAGTTTGTAGTCAATTTCTTTGGGGACGAATACAGCATTCGCTGTATTCATCACAGCATTTTTATCATCATGTTGTCTGGTGCTATTTGTAATTAAGTACTAGCTTTGTTGATATTTGACATCTTTAAATAATTATGTCTTCAACCCTACAGAGAAATCAACTGGAACAAAAAACTGTCCAACAATTAAGATTTGTCGTAAATAACCATCATTTACCTTGACGAGACCGGTATACAGTACCAAGCTGTTGCTGAGATCAAGCACGACCATCATGTCCAAACTCTGTAAAAAATACAATGGAATGATAAAAGTCTGTGAAGTTTCTTGCAAGAATTTAAAGAAATAAGGCTTCACTCTATTAAAACCACCAATGACATTTTGCAAAAAGGTTCTTTGATGTTATGGATACATGAGTTTTACATTAAAACGTTACGGACGTTACGTGTCTGAAATCAACTTCACTTACATGACAAAAAACATACTCAATCATGATATTCTAAGTTCTGTGTGTTATCTTTTTTTTTATAAAATATGAACTTTGCTCTCTGTTTTAAAAGTGAAAACTCACATTTGCATTTTGCATATGAAAACAAGATTCCAAAATGACTACCTAACATCTATAATTTTAGCCCAAAACCTTTTTTTTTTTACAAATAAAATACATCTAACCACTCTCTATCTCACTGGCGCACCACTCAAATAAAAGGTCTTGTTGCCCCCTTTTATTTGATACATTTGAGGTTGTGATGCTTGTAGTTCTGAAGATTTCATACATTTTCCACTTTTCAGCCATGTCCACTTTCCGTGGATTTGCCCACATAACGGGCAAAATCCAACACTGAATTTTCATTTCCCTGAAGCAAAATAATCAATCTTTCACCTCCTTTCCACATTTGGCAATTACCCAACTCACCTTGAGCGGCACTGCATCTTTGACCATGAGTGTTGATATAGTACCAAAGATGAGATGTGATTGGTCGTTGCTGCGGCCAAACTTGACACATTTGAGCTGGTGGCGGTGCTGCAGTAAGTAGCACAGGTAGCGCTGCTGGCAGATGTCAGAGGTCAGGAAGACTCGCGTGGCTTTACCGAGAATTCCCTCCCTGTGGCAGAGAGAAAACACTTGTTACATCCGTCCCAAACCATTCATTCGTACCCACTGCCCTGTCAAAGGGCATCGGGGACTGTTAAATTTTTTTTGTACAAAATTTGGTGAGGGTAACGCAGGTGTCTGAAGCTTTAGGTAGCTTGACTCCAACAGCAAAGCTCATTCCCCACCAGGGGTCATGCTCCAAGAAGTATGGACCTTGGGTCAAAGGCTACTGAAATGTATCCACTCAGAGGACAAAGAAACTGGGAGTCACCCTATGATTGTGCAGAGGGTACGACCATGGATTGCATATGAGAACTGTAGATGACACAGTGTGTCCTATGCCGAGTTGTGTCTGTGAATGGAGTTCAGTGCCATAGCCTGCAAGACACTCCAACACCCGTTTGAGACTGGCATTCCAGAGTTGCACTGAACCAAAATGTATTAAGATTAAGAGTGGCTGTGGTCAACCCAAATAGAATTTGGTTCAGACAGGGGGAAATAATGTACTGGTTGTCCATTAACTGGACTCTGGAGCTGTATCAAGCGAAAAGGCAAAGTGGAAACTTCAAATGGAAATAAAAGTACATCTATATTGGATTTAATTAATTGCGTATCTCTAAAACAATAACCAGAATCTTTGGGCTAGATATCATAAAACAAATACTGACTTTTTTTAACTCATGGTACAGTAAAGCCTGCCTCCCTTGGTGATACATGGAGAGGTCTATTTTTCCTCGAAAGATGCTCAATTGATCACCTTGCGAGGCTAGTTTTTATTACACCACTTGAAGCAGTCAAAAATTGTATATTCAACTGCAGAATGAAGCAGTCAGTCAATAGTTGTATATTCTACTATAGAATGTAAGTCAATATGTATATTCCATTGTAGAATATACCATTCAATAGTTGTACACTCCACTATAGAATGAAGCAGTCAATACCTGTGTATTCCACAGTACAGGGTGAGTAAAAAAACGAAAACACAAATTTCGGGACTACTGTTTTATTGCAATTCCACATGTAGCACTTTCAAAATCTAGGATATGAAAGCCCAATTCATCACCTTTCTTTTAGTACAAAAATCATTCAAATCACTCATGTACTTTTTCAGTTACGGAATTTTAAACACAACCACCGTTTTAAGGTTCTGTCCACGAATCACAAAAAAGGTGTGTGTTCTTTCAGCAAAACGAAAACAATTCACACACATCCCTATGTGATTTCTTTTCGTTTAGTTGAAAGAACACTGATATTTTTGGGGGGGGATCAATCGACAGAACCTTAAAACGGTGGTTGTGTTTAAAATTCTGTAACTTGAAAAGTACATTAGTGATTTGAATGATTCTTGTACTGAAAGAAAGCATAAGAATTGGGCTTTCATATCCTACATTTTGAAAATGCTACATGCACAACTTCCCTAAAACAATGGTCCCAACATTTGGGTTTCGTTTTTTTTTTACTCACCATGTAGAATGAAGCAGTCGATAGTTGTATATTCCACCATTGAATGAAGCAGTCAATATTTGTATATTCCCCTTTAGAATGAAGCAGTCAATAGTTGTATATTCCACCATAGAATGACTTATATTCCCCTGTAGAGCACTCACCTGTTACTGATGACGGGCTCAGTCCAGCAATGCTCCAGGCAGAAGTCAGGAGCCAATTGCAATCTATATGTGTATAGTAGAGCACTCACCTGTTACTGATGACGGGCTCAGTCCAGCAATGCTCCAGGCAGAAGTCAGGAGCCAATTGCAGTCTATATGTGTATAGTAGAGCACTCACCTGTTACTGATGACGGGCTTAGTCCAGCAATGCTCCAGGCAGAAGTCAGGAGCCAATTGCAGTCTATATGTGTATAGTAGAGCACTCACCTGTTACTGATGACGGGCTCAGTCCAGCAATGCTCCAGGCAGAAGTCAGGAGCCAATTGCAGTCTATATGTGTATAGAAGAGCACTCACCTGTTACTGATGACAGGCTCAGTCCAGCAATGCTCCAGGCAGAAGTCAGGAGCCAGGGGTTCCATGACCTCACCGCAGGTGGTATTCAGGAACGACGTCATGGACATGCCTCCAGGAGACCAGGTAGATCTCGCAGGGGAGATCATGCTGGAGGCTGGACTATAGAGGGCGCTAGTGGCTGGAGACTGGGTACGACTGTGGATGGGGGAAAAAAAGGCTAGCATTCAATGGGGTGTATTCAACTTACATGATGAACTCAACACTGCCAAAGTTTTTGGGATCTTCTATTGTATATGCAATGAGAAATTGTTTGCAAATGTTGGCAACTTTTTTTAGTGCTTTTCTGGATACATGAGCACAACACATTCACTGCAGCTCACTGCATTCCAAATCGAGGTACTCATATTTTTAGAGCTTCAGAAAGCTTCAACAGGATCCATATTTTAGATCGTATGAAGAAAGTTTTAGCATCTACATGTGTAAGTGGCACTGTAGTTCAATACGTGGGCACCAGTTTTCAAATGACCAGCGTTTAACAGTGAGCGTATTTACAGTGATACATAAAGCGGTTGAATTTCACTGTGATGGAATAGTGGTGGTGTTCAGGGCTTCCTACGTAGATTAAAAAAAATGCAAACAGACTTAGAAAATTATACAGAGCCTCCAAGACACACTATTATTTCAACCAATACTGAAGCCAATGTGCTATGCTGGGACTGAGACCTTGTTCAGTTCCCGGTTCCCACTTATGATGGACTTGTGATTGACTTGGGATGGACTTGTGGTGGACTTGTGATGGACTTGTGATCAACCTGTGATGGACCTGTAATGGACTAATGATTGTCTTGTGATGGACTTATGATGATCTTGTGATGGATTTGTGATGGACTTGTGATGGACTTGTGATGGACTTATGAGGGACTTGTGATGGACTTGTGGTGGACTTGTGATGGACTTGTGATGGACTTGTGATGGACTTGTGATGGACTTGTGATGGACTTGTGATGGACTTGTGATGGACTTGTGATGGACTTGTGATGGACTTGTGATCATTGTGTGATGGACTTGTGATTGTCTTGTGATTGACTTATGATGATCTTGGGATAGATTTGTGATGGACTGATGAGGGACCTGTGATGGACTTGTGATGGACTTGTGATTGCCTTGTGATGGACTTGTGATGGTCTTGTGATGGAATTGTGTTCAACCTGTGATGGACCTGTAATGGACTTGTGATTGTCTTGTGTTGGACTTATGATGATCTTGTGATGGATTTGTGATTGACTTGTGATGGAATTGTGATGGCCTTGTGATGGACTTGTGATTGCCTTGTGATGGACTTGTGATGGTCTTGTGATGGAATTGTGATGGCCTTGTGATGGACTTGTGATGGACTTGTGGTGGACTTGTGATGGACTTGTGATGGACTTGTGATGGACTTGTGATGGACTTGTGATGGACTTGTGATGGACTTGTGATGGACTTGTGATGGACTTGTGATCATTGTGTGATGGACTTGTGATTGTCTTGTGATTGACTTATGATGATCTTGGGATAGATTTGTGATGGACTGATGAGGGACCTGTGATGGACTTGTGATGGACTTGTGATTGCCTTGTGATGGACTTGTGATGGACTTGTGATGGTCTTGTGATGGAATTGTGATGGCCTTGTGATGGACTTGTGATTGCCTTGTGATGGACTTGTGATGGTCTTGTGATGGAATTGTGATGGCCTTGTGATGGACTTGTGATG
Organism: Patiria pectinifera; assembly: GCA_029964075.1. Taxonomy (NCBI): domain Eukaryota; kingdom Metazoa; phylum Echinodermata; class Asteroidea; order Valvatida; family Asterinidae; genus Patiria; species Patiria pectinifera. The sequence goes on along the minus strand of CM057142.1, from coordinate 45,389,112 downwards.
GAATTGTGATTGACTTGTGATGGTCTTGTGATGGAATGGTGATGGCCTTGTGATTGACTTGTGATTGACTTGTGATGGACTTGTGATCAACCTGTGATCAACGTGTGATAGACTTGTGATTGTCTTGTGATTGGCTTATGATGATCTTGTGATAGATTTGTGATGGACTGATGAGGGACCTGTGATGGACTTGTGATTGACTTGTGATTGACTTGTGATGGACTTGTGATGGACTTGTGATGGACTTGTGATGGTCTTGTGATGGAATTGTGATGGCCTTGTGATGGACTTGTGATGGACTTGGGATGGACTTGTGATGGACTTGTGATGGACCTGATGGTACCTGAGAGCTGCCATCACAGACAAGGCCGGGCTCTGCGGCCGGGAGAACACCAGAGGCGAGGCTATCCTGCTGGGCAGTCCTCGGTAAGGGGAGGCGCTGGGGGAGAGACTGGACAGGCTCAGGCGGGACTGGGCGCTGGTGCTCAGGCCGGCTAGGGTGCCTGAGCTGTAGCTATGCCGTGGGGTCTGGGCAGGGTTGGCTGCTGTGGTGTTCAAATCCAGGATCTTAGAGGCAACACAGATTTCCTGAAAGAATATTTTACAGAAAAAAAATATATGGTGTCAGATTTGCAAAGCAAATATAAAGATTTAATATTAAAGGGTGAACATAATGTTTGCATTGTCTTAATTTTAAAAATGGACTGAACTGGGGGCTAGTTATTAGTAGTAGACATTGTTCCATTGGCCAAATTCAAAGTTTTGTGTCTATAGATGCTAGAAAAAACCCCGAAAATTCTGTTCGTTTAGGTCACAGGGACCGTGCTAATACTGCTCAAATAATAATACGACTCATCACATAAAATTTAACAAAGAAGTTGAATGGTGCAGTGTTTTAACCTGCGACCACCAGAATACCCGTATCAGTGCTCTACCCTGATTTTCTTAATACCACTGAAGGTAGATTACATCCCCAACTATAATATGCATACTAAAAATGATTCCACTCACAGAAACAGCATACACTTACCTCAGCAGCAGCATATCTCAGTAACCACACGGTGTGCAGACCCATCGCCGAGTCAAAGGTCACCACCAGTGAAGGGTCAGAGGTCGTGAAAATGACCTGCTGAGAGTAGTCGGTCATGAAGCCGATCTTTGTGCTTCCTACACCTACAAAAAGTCATTGAATGAAAAATTAAGGCAAGCTTGCTCAGAGCGCACAATATTCTACTCAACTGATTCAGAATGGGTATTCACAGGAAACTTTTCATGAATCTGGTCTACACAATGAAACGGATTTAGCCCATTCGTTGGCGTTACGGGGTTATCCTATACGACAGCACTGCTCAGTTCTCTTCACCAGTCTAAGTCACAAGTGGCAGTCAGTCAGTCAGTCAGTCAGTCAGATAGGTACGAAGTGGACACTAGGCCTGAGCTCGGGGACCAGCAATAATATGAAGCAAAATTTATGGCATCTGGAAAGTGAAGATTGACATCAAAATGACTTTTGCAAATTCTAACAGTCAGGTGACTTCTGCAAACTTCAGCAGATAATACAGTCGAGTCTCGTTAATACAAACTCGTTTGGACCTAGCCAAATTGTTTGTTATATCAGAATTTTGTATTAAGAGGAACATCAGTCCCATTCATTGTGCACATAAATGCACAGTCGGGACTAAGGCTTTTTGGTTGTTATAACCAGAATTTTGTATTAACAGAGTTTGTACTAACGAGATTCGACTGTATTAACCTTTCGTGATCATTAAAGATCAGGAATCATAAGTTATTTTATTTTATTTTAGAACCCCTAAAGCAATGGATTTGAATCAAAAGAGTGAAATTATGGTCAGACTTTGCTCATTTTCTGACCATTTATCACTATATATCTGTCCTGACAAAACAAAAGAGATATGCTCAATAAACTTTTGTTATCCTAGGGAATTCCAATATAGCTCCAAATTGATTATGTTTGCTCATTGTATCACATTTCACCCTCTTCAAATGAATAGAGAAATTGTGACTGACAGGATTTGGACCCGAGAGCTCCGTCATTCAAGCCAAGTGTTCTACCAACTCGTCAAACCGATCGGCATCCTTCACTACAGACATGTCAGTGTGACATCCTGTGTGGCGACGGATGCAGAAAATGCGAGGGAAAACTGCCTAACCTTCTCCTTGTGTTTTTTCAACTGTGCTAATGTTTTGGGTGCCATTATAAAACTAGGCCATATATCTTTCAGTAAATCAGGCACTAAAGCGAGGCATTTATCTGGGTACAACCACTAGAAATATCCTGTGTAATGAACCAAGATTCTAAAAAATAAAGATTATAAAAGACATTTTTCCACAGGTTACATCTTTGGCCTTGGATTCACGTCCATTTATAGACCAAAGCTGGCATCAATCGCTCTAACATTTGGCCTATTGGTTCACCCACCTCCTGTTTTGCATATGACCGGGGCAGGTTCGTCTAAGGGATGCTGAAGACTGAATAATGTCGGCAGACATTCTGATTCCCTGTTTAAAAAAAAATCATCAACACGACCGTTAATCAAATAAGGTTTTGCCCTTCACCGATGTATAAACACTGTATACTCAGTGTGTTACCTCCCGAGTGAAAGTTGGAAAAAAGCACTCGGGTGGGACTCAAACCCATGACCTCCTGCTTTCTAGTGCAGATGTCTTACCACTCGACCACTGAGCTAACGGGATCGGCTGGCTGGTTCGAATCTGAATGAATGACCATTATGAATGACCATTAATGTTACAATTCAAAAGAAATTTACAAAAAAACATGCCGTGTCTTTGCATATGTGAGGTTAAATAATCTGATAGTTTAGAAGTTGTGATTTTGGGGATTCACAATACAGTGTGTCACCAAGTGTTTCTGCTCAAACTTTACGATGACAGTTCTACAAATGTCCTGTAATTTTATCAATTGCGCAGCAACACACACACAACACAACAACACAGTAATCAGGTATGCAACTGGGAATTTAGAGAAAAGATGCTGTGGGGATAGTCAAAAGTTCCCTAACAATGAAAACTATTCCAACAGTGTGGTCCCCGCTAAGGCACATTTCCACTTGGAATCCTTGTTCACTGAGAAAAATCCAAGCTCTCATAAATATCATTGTTGAGGTGTTCGTAACTCAATCACTTACTTTCTTTGCAAATTTGAAAAAGGCACAGTGTAACAAATCGCTCAATAACTTGCATTTGTGAGAAAAAATACAATCAGATGTAAAAAAAGACAGACCTTTTAGGACTTGTTATTTCTTGGTTGGATACAGATCTTTCCAGTAACAGTCCTTGGTTCATGCTCCATGATTGGGAAACCTGGTTGAAAAAAAAAAAACACAATCAAAATTCCTACGTGAAACTGGGAGGCTTAGCAGTGTTTAAAGGCACATAAGATCATTTGCATTTATCCCAAAAGTAACCAACTAAATAATAATCGAAAAGCTTACTTGGATTAAAGATTGTACTGGTACTAAATCCCACATAAAATTATTCCGTCTGGCTTGCTGTCATTTAGAAGAAATCTAGACATGTAAGGTGATTTCAATCCCGGGACATACCGTTATTTCGTTTTACCGTTTTGGATTTCCTCAAAAACAAAAACAGTAAACGAACCGATGACCGTTTTGTCGTTGTACAGTTTTGTAAAACGGCAAACGGTATTAAGATAAATACGGTTATTCCGTTTTATCAGTTAAGTAAAATGCATTACAGCATAACGATCAATGATTTTTGTTTTACAGTTTTACACAAATAAGTTTGATAAACAGCAAAACGGTCAGTATTCAATACAGACTGTTTTTTACTCCAGTGTCATAGTTAACAGTCCGTGGTGCATTTTGTGGACCATGGAGGGGACCATGCCGTGCACGAAGAAGCGTTACCTCGGCATAATTAATGCGTGGTGTGATTCCGGCCTGGAAAGCCTTGACCCCCATCTACTGCGATTCAGTTGGTGGGGCTTGAAGAGTTGCAAACAAAAATGGCGCTGGAAAATTTCATGGAGGAAATTTTAAAACTTGATACAGGGTTGTAAGACGTACAAAGAAGTTGCAGATATGTTGAAGGAAATTGGAGTGGCCAGCGCGGCTCTTTAATAGCCAATATTCTCAAATTCTGTTGGAGAACTAGAACGACATAAATGTAAGGAGGGCAATTTCACAGGCAGTGACCGTCCCAAGGACACGGTCACATTAACATTCCAAGGTGCATTGCTATAATTGCCAGCTTAAACCTGAATTTAAAAAAATGGTCGATGAGACTATTGACCGTTTTGACATTGTCATGTTTTTGTAAAGCAACACTCTAAAAATAAAGCAACTAACCGTTTATCGCTTTTTACAATTTACAAAAATAATAAAAAGATAATTGTTTTTTTGTGACTTAAAACCGTTTGACCGTTTTACAAAACTGTAAAACGACAAAACGGTCAATGGTTTGTTTACCGTTTTTGTTTTTGAGGAAATCCAAAACGGTAAAACGAAATAACGGTATGTCCCGGGATTGATTTCCAATGATCAGTCAATTGACTGATTTTTGGAAATGGAGGGTGTTATTGACGAATCGTGTTTGTGCATGGTTTTTCACTGTTTTCTTGAGCTGAAACTTCAACAGGATAGGTTTTGTACGTTTCTTTGGATTTTGAGTGGTGTTATTATTGGAAACAAGCAAAATGCATGAAAAGCATAAGATCGTATATGCCTTTAAAAGGCAGTTAAAATAACCCATGTGATAGGTTCTTGACCAATAGGAAAAGTTAATCCGCTCCAGGAAGTTATGACTATGGGTTCACAAAATGGATATTTGTTTTAAAATGTTTTATGAGCTGTGAACAATTGGGCCAATTGTACCTGGAATGGGAGGGAAGCTGTGAACTGGTCCCCTCCCTCAGTGAAGACATTCAGGACAGCAGCTTGGGTGATGCAGATACTTGGTACTGCTTCTCCTTCAAACAAACAAACAAACAAACAAACCAAAGAGTTTACAGTCTTATCCAAGTTGGTCATCACTGACTACCATTAAGTACGATGTTGTCTTAAGGGTCTTACACCTTTCAGTATTTCTACAGCTTAGGCTTTTTTTGTAATTACTTGGATTACGGATTCTTCAGGTCCTGAGGTTTGGGGGGTAGCAAGATTGCATGTTGGATCCTGGTATTCACTTGAAGGCCAGATTGTCTTTTTTTCTTTTCTTTTTTTGGTGCAGGGGTGAGGGTCATTATAAAATGGAAATTAAAAAGAAACGAACTTCCATGCTCGCTAAAGCAAAATTGGCAGTGAATCAGTAATCCATGACTCAGTATTGTCCAATAGTGATTCATCCATTTTTTTATTTTTTTTTAAATCTACACACCCCCTGCATGATCATAGTGATGCATTTTGGGACCAATATTTACAGATTGTAGCACACCCATTGAAGTGAGGTGACCCACGCACCCCCACACAATTCTTGATTAGTCTCTTAATACTGGCTTTGACAAAAACGAACTTAATGACCATAAGAAATTGGACGAACCTAGTAGAGGAAAGAACGCTAACCAATGAAATCAAATGACTCCTTCTGATGATTTGATGATTATATGCTGATGTAAGGCAGAATTTAATATCACATGAAACTGAACGGGCCAGGTAGTAACATTGACCAACTTTTTGTTGAAATTGGCTGGGAAAACCTGTAGTAATATGCAGGTGTATTTATTTGGCACCTGTTTGATGGGTTCTTTCCTCCAGAGGGTCTCCCTTGGTGTCTTGCAGTCTGAACGTCACCCACTCTGCCTGCATTTGGGATGAAAAAGAAAAAAATTCAAGCAAACGTTCAAAATGATCAACCACTAGTGACACAGTGGTACATTCCTTGCCTTCCACCTCCATTACCCAGGCTCGAATCCAACCAAGTCAAATTGTGGATTGGGTTTCAGTCTATCCGATAAATTAAACAATGATAGAAATAATGACTTTACTAAACAGAGTGATAGGCATCATGAACTCCGTGCATATTAGTAGATGGCACTTTTTGACTACTTTCGAGAGTCCCTGTGGGATGGACACACCGCTTGCGCACGCTGGTTCATGTAAGTATGGTGTGAACTACAACCATTTTATATTATCCTGAATCTTCGCAAACCCGTGGCATCTTCGCATGAGCGTCAGGCGTTGACAGCAATGCGTTTAAATATCCCCCCCCCCCCAGTGGTCTCCCCATACTCTTCCTTTGTAACCGTTGAGGGGGGTACCATGGTCCATACCTCAATGATGGGCGAGTCTAACTGGTAGGACTTCTGGACCAGTCTAGCCTGTGATTGGCACCCCCGACTCCACACCACCGACGTGCCCTTGATGTAGATTTCCTCGTCATAGTCCAAATCCTCGCCGTCGGTCTTGCGATTCTGCGAAATGTGCCAAAACTCCTTCTGCAACAAACAATCCAAGACGACTTGGATTAATTCATGATAATAATAATAATAATTTGGGAGGCTAATCATCCTTACTCGCAGCTGGTATGCTGAATTGCGAAGGACGCGGTTAAAACATGGTCGGGCCGCTGGCACGTAAAGGCGCCTATGGCTGCCGGCCACATCGACCCATATATGACCACGGAGCACAGCCTGAGATCGAAAGTGTTTGATTTTTCCAGAGGGAGGAAAACCGGAGGGCCCGGAGAAAAATCCTCGTGGCACAGGAGAGAACCAACGCACAACTCTACTCACATGCGATCCGTGGCCAGGATTCGAACCGTGGCCACCTTGGTGAGAGGCGAGCGCTTTACGCACAAGCCACCCATGCCACCTATAATGGATGATGGATGCCATTATTTTAACATGACATTTGTTGCAATGACATGGTAAGGTGAATGTGCATTTCAAGTTTTTTTAAATTGTTAATTTTTGCTGGTCCAAGATGGGCCAGCCTGAAGTCCTTTTTGTGCCTCACTGACTGACTCTCCCCGACTCACTGATGGACTCACTAAATGACTCACTGACTGACTCACTCACTGACTCCCTGACTATCTGACTTACAAATTGTGCAAATTGAGTGGCCCTTTTGAGGATGCCACTGCGCTACATGCAACCCAAATCATGAGCAAGGGAGTACAGAGGTACAAAGGTAAACAGCTGGTTTCTCGGCGTGCAGTACACAAAGATTCGTGTTACCTGAGAGGCATCGCTGATATTAACTTCCCTCAGTGCAGTGATGGGAAGGTCCAATTCAATACCGGCTGTCTCCCCCTGCTGGCTGGCAGGCTGGCCTGTGCGGTCCGACTGGCCTCTGCTGAACTGGCGGCCAAACGGAATGAACTCATGAGGTTCACTGGCCGCTATCATGGCCTGAACAAAGGCAAACAGATGATTATAAAGTTTGGGTTTGTTGGCAGCTTTAGATTCAAGCTCCAGTTAAAATTGCATTTGCCGTGGGGTTTTTTCCGAGTTTCATCCTGAAAAATAGATTTTTTTTTCTAAATTGCTATTATTCTAGCAATACAAAAGTTATTCACTTTTGAATGAGACATGGACCCCAAAAAAATCAGCCCATGTTTAGTTATTGAATGTATTGAATGTGGTATAAATGTTCACTATTAAGTATTATCATTATTATTAATTATTACTTTGCAATTCTGATTTTTTTTAAATGCAGTGGCTTTTGTAACGGCAGTCAACCGTGTTTCCCTGACGCAACGCCAAATAAAAAAAAAACATGTTTAGCGTCCTGCCTTTTTGAAAAAGGAAACAGGAGGCCTTTTTTCCCCCTCCAAAATGGCCGCCCGACCAGGCTATTTTTTAAGATGGCCGCCAGTTTGTTTGTTTAAATAGCCGCCATTGGAGTCAGAAAATGACATACCAGCTTTATATGGGCTAGATGCAACACACAAAGAGGCCAAAATGATGTCACTGTTTAAAAAATTTATCATTTGTTCGGTTAAAAAAAAAGAAAAAAGGAGGCGGCCTCCAAACAGGAGGCGGCCTCCAAAAAGGAAGCGGGCGGGGACGCTAAACATGTTTGTTTTTTATTTGGCCTAATAATAGTATTCAACGTCAGGATCTTTGGCTGTTGCCGTGTTGGAACCAGACTATCAACCAAATTCTTTGACTGTATTTCCCTTTTTAAAAACAAATCCTCCAAAGCCACGGATTACAAAGAAGAAAATGCGATCTTCACTAAAAAGAAGCATAAATATGAATACAAACATTTAAGGAAATGAAACTGTTCCAAGAACATAAAAAGAAATAAAAATGTATCCAGCACGGTTTCGATACTGGGACCTTTTTGACATGGCAGTCGAGCATTAACCAATCAAGCTACTTCCGTGGCATGGGGGGCATCCACCACCGCCACAATTGAGAAGATGGTCAAGTGATTGATTTTTCACTAAAATCATGAATAGTGAAAATGGGGGAAAAAGATTCCCATATCTGACTATCACTTGTCACTTGCACAAACCGTATGAGACTGGTCTGAAAATGTTTAAGTCTTGCAACTTACTAGGTCCTATTTGCAAGTGATTTCTCAGTAAATACTTCAATATTTTCCCTGCTCAATTTGACTTTTTCAATTTTAGGACACATTATCACAAATGTGCCATCACGGAGGCCATCACTTTTTGATGATGGCTGATAAGTTACTGAAGGGAAAAATTAGTGATAGCCAGATATGGAAATCTTTCCAATGAAAAAAAAAGCCTCCTGTCATCGGGAACATTTTCGGACGCAAATCTAAGTTTCAATTTTTCATTTTCATGGGCCTAAAAAATAGGCCTTCACCATGTTCACACAACTTGGTTGTAAATTTTAAACGAATAGCACCTTGGTTCCTCTATGTTCCTCCAACGCTGCAGTTGCAAAGGAATCAAATGGGAAAGCAGAATACTGACACACATTGAACTTTTGGGGAGCTCTTCTGGACTTTTGGGCACATGGATTTGCAACTTCTGCGCTTTCCCGCGGCGACTTATGCATTCCAGTTTTTAGACGGGTACACTTTTAAAAGGACGTTTTCTAACGGCGTATTTCGGTTGGTAGAAGTCTAGGAATCGGATACAATTGTGAAAATGTGGCGCATGAGGGCGCTTTTCGGGGCGTCTCAAGTCAGAACTCTCACAGGTGCATGGGCGTCGCGAGGGGGGAGGGGGCCAAGAGGGGGCGCTCCCCCCGGAAAAGCAACCCCAAAAAAGGGAGGAAATAAGAAAGAAAATGAAGCGCGAAGTCATATTGCCGTTAATTTAATGGGTTGGGGGGGGGGGGGCAAATGTCCCTACCCATCCTCGAAAAATGATCAATCGAGAATTGTATTGATTATTTCGCAAGTCAAATTTGCAATGGGTAAATATGAATATAGAATATGCTGGAAAAGTACAGGGATTTCGGGGGGGGGGTGTGCTTTGGCCCCTCTAGAAAAAAATGCTAGCGACGCCCATGCACATGTGTTTAGACTAAGACTACACAGAAAACTGATGATCAACATGCCATCTTTCAATTTCTTTTCAAATTTTGATGGGTTTACCACTACTTTTCCAGAAAATCTCAACCAAAGAAGATGACCCCTAAAACGAGTGATGTTTCCTATACTAGGCTACATGTATCTTGAAAAACAGATCCCTCAACAACATGGCTAAATAGCGCCATTCGGGCCCAATTGCATCCAAATTGCTAGGAATTGGAAGCCCCAAGTCGGGGGGGGGATTTCCCCCCCCCCCCCCCCAAACGACATCATAAAAGTATCGTAGAGGGCGTTCAACAAACATGCGGTGTTGTTTGGGGAAAAAATAATTCGCGTCCGGGCCGGGGGTACAATGCCATACATGTTCATGTTTATCTTCAACCCCCCCCCCCCTTCCATGGCTCTCATACCTCTCTATTATATAATATTTTGAGTGTTTATCACTTGTATTCACTAGACCTGTAAATCAACTGCCATAGACACCGGTGATGAAATCCGATCCGGCGAACTTCCAGAAATCACACAAAAAAACACAACTCTCCAAGGTGTTGGACACATGGAACTAAAGCTTATTTCATCATCTTGAATTTCTGTTCAATTTGTTTGGGGGTAATCCGATGACTTTTGGGAGAAATTTCTACTCAAAGATGATCACACCCTAAACGTAGTAGTGAAGCCCATCACCAACTTGAAAAATGATGCCTTCACTAAAATTGCAAAAATAGAGCAATTTTAGGGCCCAGTTTCATCCATCTTACACAGAAATACGAGCAGGCAGTCATGTACGCGGCATCTGCCCTTCTTAATTGTTAACAACTTAACTTTCAAGTTCACGGCCCACAAAATGCAACCACAGCCCAGTAAATAAATTCCCATAGACACCAGTGATAAATTCACTTCAAAATTCTTTTAAAAATACTCAGAACTCTCACAAGTATATTCAGGCCGAATGACTTTTTGGAGAAATTCTCACCCAATGAAGATGACCCCTAAAACGAAGGTGATGTTTCCCAAACTGGAAAAGTAGCAACTTTGAACAAGGATACCTCCACAACATGGCCTATAGCGCCACTTTCGGCCCAAGTTGCATCCATAATGCTCAGAATTGGAAGCCCCAACCTTGCCAGAGGTGCAGTGCCATAATTATATTCAATTCCAAATTTCATGACCGTCAGAACTCTCTATAAATGTAGAATAATTTGAAGTGTATTACTTTCAAGAGCTCGGTGGGGGAGCCGGGTGGAGAGAGGCTGCTCGTCGGAGAGGTGGGGGTAGGGGGATCAGGAACCGATCGGCAATCGGCATTGGCAGGCTGGGATATTGTAGCTGCGTAAATCTGCTGCAGAAACCGAACATGGAATGGCATATAATGGGGTCTTTGCTCGGGTGCTTTGAGAAAGAGGTGGTTGGCTGATTTGCTTCCATTGGCGATGGTTCAAGAAATGACTAGGATGCAGTTCTTATAAAACATGAGTATTTGAATTTTGTTCAACAAATCCTTTTATATTATCTTCTGTTAGGGGGCTTAACAAGGATGCCCCAGCTAGGGGCCTATCTATTGTCACTCGTACAATAGTTGTACAGAAATTGCACTGCATGTACATATTTACCTTGAACTAAAATTAACATGGGCGAAGTACAGAGACTATTTTTAACTCAGGGTTGATAACAGGCCAGTGGTTCAATGACATTCAATTGCCATTGAGCCAGTTGCTTGCGAGTATTTTGGGTTGTTTTTTTTGCCCAAATAATTTCACCATGGCAAACCTGACTCTTAAAGCTGTGGCAATTTTTCTCCTGTGCTCTTACTCCTCTGTGCGGTTCTTAGTTCCCCTGATCAGTCAGGAATTCCTCTCCAGATGCCTCGGGAGCGTCATTTTTGTCGTCGCCTCGTACCTCATCGCCGCCAGGGTGACGAGCGGGGGCAAGATCGCCAGCACGCGGGGCAAATCCGTGCTTATCACCGGCTGCGATACGGGGATGGGTAACGCTCTGGCCAGGCGGCTGGACGGGCTTGGGTTCCGGGTGTTCGCTGGGTGTTTGTCCGAGCACGGGGAGGGGGCGGCAGGGCTCAGGCAGGACTGCTCAAAGAGACTGACGGTGATCCAGTTGGACGTGACCAGCGACAAGGAGGTCAAAGAGGCTGTCTCTCTTGTGGAGGCAACATTGGACAAATCGGGAGATGGTGAGACGTTTTGTCAAATTTGATACATGGGGGAGGGAAGGGTGGAGTGGAAGTTGGAGTTGCTTACCAAATTTTCTACTAATTGTAATCATTTAGACCTTACTGTATTGGTTTAAATTCTTTCATAAATCAGCGTCTATTCTTGCTTTGATTGTAAATCTATGACTTTAACATCTAAACTATCCCCTTGGAAAATGGTTCTAGCCGGGCTTCATCAACTCCTCAGCCGCGTCACGAATATGCAGATCCGCCAGTCGCCGTTGAGCGCAAACTAAAGTGTTTTAATCTAGAACAGACTTTGGAATGGGTACGTCTGGGGATGGGGGGGGGGGGGTAACCTTTAACGTTTTTATAAAGTTTGACATAACCCTCATCATACCCTGTTTGCCCCGCCTATACAGTGTTGTGGGGAGTGGTGAACAACGCTGGCGTGGCAGTGTTCGGAGTAGTCGAATGGATCTCCATGGACGCATTTCAGAAGGTGATGGACATCAATGTATGGGGCATGGTCCGGGTGACCAAGGCGTTCCTGCCTCTTATACGTAAAAGCAAAGGTATATAATTGCGTTATTGCTGGTCATAGAGGACCAGCAGCAGCGCATAATAATTCTTCTCTTTATATCTGACTGACTGTCTCACTAACTCACTTTGTCACTAAGAGAATGAGAATTGCTTAAATCTCTCCTTTGCCCAAAAGTTTGAAGGATTGCCCGGTACTCCGCAAATTAACGGGCTAAAGTCCGGCCCATTGCGTATACCACATGCACGAAGACACTTCCAGTGAGCAGCCATTCTGAATCGATTGAATGTATTTTATTTATGAAACCAAGGATTCCTCAAGGTTCACCTAGGCACTGTAGCTCGAAAGCCTGAAGAAACCTGTCTACAGAAGACAATGAGAAGAAAGTACAGTTTTAGAGGTGGGAGGAAAACCCCAGAAGGATATGCTGGGGAAAAACCCACGGAAACGGGTAGGGACTGGAAACCAAATCCACACGTACACCAGGACAAGAATCGAACCCCGGCCATAGCGGTGGAAGGCGAGGACATTAACCACTGAGCCAACTTGACTCCCATTGCTGTGTGCGCTCCTGGTACTCAGCTTGCTAGGCTTGCCTTGTCATGTCTCGTTTGTATTGTGAATTGGGTGGAAATTCAATTCACAGAATTAAGTTCCATAGTATTTAGAGAAATAAAATCGATACGCATAAACATTCATGACGAGGCTCAGATAATCTTGGGTCCCCATGTGTTTTTTTTAATCTCGCAACCCGGCAACTTTGCACAAAAGTATATGGTTCTTACTGGACGATTTCCAACACCTGTCAACCCGTAACATTCTCTTTTGATTGATATGTTATATAGGTCGGATTGTGAACATGAGCAGCGTGCTGGGTCGGTTCAGCTCGCCGTACTGTGCGGCCTACTGCATGACCAAGTACGCCGTGCAGTCTTTCACCGACGTGCTGCGCATTGAGATGTTCCAGTGGGGAGTCAAGGCAGTCATCGTGGAACCTGGAACCTTCTCGGCAGGTTAGTCAAATTCTGCTTCAGTAAACAAACAAAAACCTAAATCCTATAACAAACTAAAAATGGAAATATTACAAATATTACCGATTTAAATCAGCAGCCATATTTGAAGTGTATTTCGTCTTGTAATTCATTAACCCTAACCATGCTCATTTAATGAGATCATGCATAACAAAATGAGGATTCCGGTTATAATTTTATGGTTACTAATAAATAGACAAGAGGTCTACTCAAGTGTATCCCTGTTGAACAAAAGTACACACCTCACAGGTGGTTGCAGTGCACACGATATATTACTGTATTTCCGCGTCGAACAAAAACTGGAGTTATTATTATTATTTTTTTTTTTTTTGGGGGGGGGGACAATCTTTTCAAGAGTGGTTCTCCAGAGATAGAATTCAGGTTGCCAAAATGAACTAACGCATTTCAACACCACAGGAAGTTCTGCTATGCTGAAAGAGGACACCCTCACCAGCGGGATGGACAGCGTCTGGAACTCCGCCCCTAAGAAGGTCCAACAGGCGTACGGCGAGGACCACTTCCAGAGCGTCAAGACGGCCCTGATCATGCCCATCTTGAAGACGACCCACAGCAGTATCGTCCCAGTCATTGAGGCCTACACCAGCGCCCTCACCGACGAAAACCCGAACGATAGATATTTCCCGTCCAATGTCCTGTGCAAGTGCATCGCTTGGGCTAACTACTATCTGCCGGCCGCCATAATGGACTGTGGTCTCAATCTCTACCTCTACCTGCTCCTTGCAAAACTGCAAGGTCTGAAAGTCAATTAACGATCAGTTGACAACATTTATTGTTTAGAACCTCAAAATTGACAATTTTTTTGCCCCAATGATACTTCCGCCTATCGCCCATATTAACCCCATGCCTATCCGTATATAATAAGGCCCCGACGTGCACGGCTGTTGATTGACATTGGACAAATTGCGCACGGAATGTATACATAAGCTACATTAGAATGTCATAAATCATATGAATTATACGTTTCCTTTAACTTCTTTTTAAAAGAGATTAGCAACCAATTAATAAATGAGTGGAACAAAACAAATGATCCGACTAGGTGCAAAATCTGTTTATCCGTTTCCGACTTTGTTGTTCAAAGTATTAAGGAAATGAATTCGCAGTTTATTCAATTCAACTTCACATTTATTTCCATGTTTCATGAAAAAAAATTACAAACTTTAGAGAAAATGGTTAAACCATAAAGCAGTAAATATCAAATTAACAGCAAAATATAAGAAGTAAATAGAGCATGGGGCTGTTTTAATAAACAGCAGCTTGTGGGAAAACAGCCGGTAAAAACAACACAGGACAAACAAACAAAGACAGTACAACGGGTCAGCTGACACGACACAAGGAACATAATTATAATGGCAGAGGCAATAATATGATGAAAAGATGGCAAAAGGCTGTATGAGCACAAAAAAAGATAGATAAACAAAATTGTGTTTACATCAAGTGCTTGTTTGATCTGAGGCGGCCATTCAGAACCAAATTTTTGCTTTTGCATTCTTGTTTTGTTTTGTTTGTTTGCATTTGTTTTGGGGGTGCAAATTCGAAGGGAGGGGGTAGTAGGGCCTTATTAGACACCAGAAGGCGCTCTTGTCCTTTTTCTAATCTTACTTTTATTCAACTTTCACACAGAAGGGGAGATGAGTATAACATCGGTTTTTAAAAAGCCGTCTTTACTCCTCTTTTGATTCAGTTAGTAAACAAGTAAACCCTTCTTTCCATTACCATTGCAATTCGTTTCCCTCTAATTATAGCTACCCGTAAAAAGTTGACTTGTTCACATGACTTATCTGTTAATTCAGTTTTTGGATGTGAACGCCTTTTGTTATCGAAACTCGCATCGACCCTTTGACATCCTACGCAGGCAAATGATGTTAGAATAAACAATTTGTGCAGATCAAAGAGAAGATAGAGGGCAACCGTATTGTAATCCAGCGTTTGTTTTATTTGCAGCCCAGTAGTCCATAAATCCAAAGTTCAATATCAACTGTGTAAACTTGTGATCACCTGATCAGATTTGAGTTTCAGTTTGTCAGGCTCGCGTGTGCGTCACAGTTCTCTTCTCGTGAAACAGTGTCATTCGATTAATAGTCGCACTCCATCTTTCCTCAAAATGGCGGCACCTCGCACTCTTCTGGCCCTGTTTCTTCTCGTCGTTTCATTCTCATGTGGTGAGTATGACAGAGAAACCTCCGATAATTTGTTCCTTACTTTCTATGGCCTGGCCTGTGCGGCCATTTCGCGGTTAAAGGGAAAATACAACATTTGCAAACATCCAAAAATAAAACTACCAAATCATTTTGAAATACCCTGCTGGACTGTTAGTGAATGACAGTGTAAAGCATCCTGTAAAATCATGGCACCTGGTATACTGTCATTTTCAAGAAAAGTGGTATTTTTGTATCAATTTTCAACGCTGATCGGCCGATCAGCGTTGGAAAAAACTGGCTTTTTTTCTTCAAATACTGGCCCCAGTTGACCATCGCACTTGTTTGCAATCGATTGCACACCTATGAACGGGTACAAGCCAGCTAGACTGGTTCCCTGACCTTACAATTCCCCAATATATGTAAACTGCTCTGTTTCTTCTTTAATGGAGTCAGGGAACCAGACTACAGGAAAATGATTGTTTTTCTTGGTTTTTACAGCATTTTAGAACCCAAAACCTCAAAAAAGTCAGTGTAACTATATTTGCTATATATTTCCAACCCCCCAATTCCATCCATTTCTGAAAATTACAGCAAAAGCAAATGATGTATATTCCCTTTAAGCTATAGTGCCGGCCAGTGGCACATACTGTCGGAGTTCCTGGGAAAGGGTTTCGAATTAGTTAGCGCTGAATGTACGATGTATACAGGGGGAGTCAAAAAGCTAGTGAGCGAGTTAGAAAACAATATTAACAAAAATATATCGCTCGCTCCATTTATTTAAAAACAAAAACAAAGGAATAAAGTACATGTTATTGACTGTAACAGTGACATTTTCACGTAATTTGAATACTCTAAAATCACAAGTTATGTCTATTATAAGGATACCATACAATTCAGCTTCACACCATTGATCAGAATACGCATGGATGCCTTTTAATTATTACAATAAACCATGGAGGTCATGTTATACCTCCATGAATGTACCAAGACTTGCATAGGAAAACGGACAACAATTATCTTCATCATATCAGAAAAAGGCTTGATTCGTTCCTCATAATATGCAAAACACAAAGTCTGACAAAAAATAGTTTTCAGTCTTGACTCAAAGTCACCTAAAGCTACAAAATACTACCGAGTAGTAACCTGCAATGTATGCATTTCTTTCCATTATAAGTGTGCACAACACTAGTATTTTGTGCTTTTTGGTCCTTGACTCCCAAAGAGCCGTTAGCGTTACCATTTGTATTTGAATACATGCAGTGTGCAATCTCTTGTTCTCACTTTGAATAGCATTTTAGCATGGACAGCTATAAAAATTGGTTCTCTGGAACAATTTCAGTATTTTTTTGTTCACATGAACGGATGAACATGCTCGTTTAAAATTATACATGCTTCATCGGTGTTTGAAATTTATATTAGGCAAAACTCATTCATCCAGGTCACTTTCTTTTACACCCTGTACTGAAGGAAATGAGTACGGTCGAAATAGGGAAAAGACGATTTGGAGAGAATTCATTCAATGTAATAGGTTTGAGGTTTCACTCCAGTTTCTACATAAATGATAGTTTTTAAGAGTTCAACCTAAAATCAGAGTGATTTTTACTCTAAACCGTCCTTTAAGTCCTTTAACTGTTTCACTTTCTAGAAATTAGAGCGTAGGCCCGTACTGTTCCTTTCTTTCTTGAAGACACTTGTTTTGGTGAAAAGCAAAATCCAATTTTAAATTAACATATCTCCGACACAACAGAAACAAATTATTATCAGATATTGTGTGCTTAATGAAGCAAAACGTATTGATGTTGCATTTTACATATAGTTAATTATTTGTTTCAATTATTTTTTTTACTGTATCTTATCGTGTCACATATTAAAAATACAAGATGAAATACAAGAGAAACTTCATTCTAAAATACCGATAATATGTATGCATGAACTAAATCGATTAACAAACTTTTTCACTTTTGATTTGTTCTTTTATTCATATTTCCTCGCAAAGCTTACACGGATTATTGCCCGAGCATGTACGATGGATCGTCATTCGTCACCCCGTCGTTCTCCTGCCCTCAGTCATGGCAGTCGTGGGACTGGTCGTATTGCTGCGATGAATATACCTCAGGGCAACACTGCTGTGACTCCAGTGATTACTATGGTTATTGGGAGTAAGTTTTTCCAAGATGAGGCAATCTGACTTTAGTAGACTTTATTTACGAGTCATCCATATTGAATTGAAAGCGAGGTAAAGTCTTCATGTTTGGAACCTGCGAGTAGAAATGAAAGCAACGAAAGCAAAGAAGTAAAGTTAATTGCAAATTAATATCAGCCTGCTCTGATGGATACAATTTCAAAGTTGTGATTTATAACATATACCCTAACGTTTTAAGCCACATTTAAACAAAAATTTGAAAGTGAGGCTTGGAATGCACACCAATCATAAAATAGTCTGGCACCTCCCGTTTAGCAGGTTACAATTTAAATAAAATAGATTTAGGAAACACGGTCGAAAATGGCTTCCTCGTGAAATAAGGTCCTTGCTTGTCCTTGAGGGCCACCCTCTTTGTTCCTATCTCGCTGGCTGGCTTGCTGGCTGGCTCCCCGTCTGGCTGGCTTGCTGGCTGGCTCCCCTGCTCCCCTGGCTGGCTAGCTGGCTGGCTGACTGACTGACTTATATAGCCTGGTTGTTGACTGGTGTGGAGTGTGCCTGGCAGTGCTATCGTATAGGTTTACCTCATAACACCAATGACTGGCTAATCATTCAGAGGCACGAATAGACTTCCAGTGAAAAGCCAATTTGAATCAACTGAATCATGTGACCAGGTTTACACAACAATTGTCTTGTCTTGTCTTGTCTTAAGTGGTGATGTCTCATGGCAAAACCAGACTGTTCCAGGAATCAAACTACCATTGACATGGTTTCAAAAATGTAACACTGTAAATAACATGACATTTCTATTATTATGATTTATGAGGCCAATATCAAGTCGGTTCTAATTGTACTGCACTGTGAAAAATTTGCCCGTATATTTTACGGTAAAAGCACTGTCAAACGGGTTGCCAACAAAAGATCGTAAAATTACGGTCAGTTACGGGTTTCCAAAAATGACGGTGACCGTAATTTTAACGCGAATTTCCCGTAAATTTGCCGTAAAGTAATGGAATACAAAGTGGGTGGCGTCAAAGCCGAGTGTAGGGGTAGGGAGGGGGGTAGGTTCCAGTTACTGCAGCTGGGAGTGGGGTATGCATACATGTACGTTTTACAGCTTGTCTTTTACACGCATAGTGGTTTTCAAATCACTTTTTGAAGTGATTCGATCTTTAAGTTGTAACATAACTTGCAACTGTAAGTTGTAATTTTCATTTACAACTTTTTACCGATCCCACAGAAAGGGTGAACTTATTGCTGGTCAACACCGCAGGATTAGCTGCTTGGCTCTCCAAATTCCGCAATATTAAAGCATTATTGATCACGGCTTTAACGTTCCAATGATCAGCACGTAGCGAACGTTGCGTGAGTGCACACGAATCACAGCTTTAAAAACTAGGCGGTTGTGAGGGTTTGAAAGAGGAGGGGTTTTGAAAATTTACGAATACAAAGCATTGTGAATCCCAGCCTGCGTCAGGGCACCAAGTTTTACGGGAAATGCACGTAGCACGTTCTTTCTTGTGACGGTTCGAGCAATAACGGTTATAAACCGTAAAAAAATACGGGAAATGGACAGTGTTTTTACGGGTTTTGTTTACAGTAAAGTAAACAGCTGCGTCTCAAAGCCGCGAAGCAGTTTATCATTCTAGGAGTCTTAATTTATTTAGGATGGAGTGATCGTGATCGATTCGACAGAAATTTCCGATTGTTATATGTCATTATGTCTGCCGTGTTCGCACAAACGTGTGATCAGTCATTTTATATACTGCAAAAACATTGGTGAACTGACTGGTCCAATAAAGGCATACTTACCATTGAGGAGTTGTCATTGAGTATGGGCCTTAAAATTGTTTAAGCCAACAATTTTTCTTTGAGTGAATAACAACGAATCTATACCGCCTTTCAGGGATAATCTCAAAATATCCGAAGGATGAATGCGAGAATGATGTTTGCTGTACCATAATATCACAAGCAAAAGAAAAGTACTTTCTCCAAGGTGCTTGTATGGTCAACGAAACGCGTACGTAAATTCGAAACAATCAAAGTCAATAGAGCGATTGAAAATCCTCATGGTTGTTCCTCATAAAATGTTGATAATTATTTTGTATCATTTGCACGAACAGCACTGGCACCATAGTCGGTGTATCTTTTGGTAGTGTGGTCGGCGTATCTCTTCTTGTCACTCTCTTGATCGTCTGCTGCGTCTGCGCAGGAAGGAGGCCGATGCCCCGCCCTCCCGTTGTAGTCTCCACAGTACAGAGTAAGTGACACCCGCCCCCTCCCTACCAGCTCCTCCCTGTCATTGGGCACCACCCATCTGTAGCTAGCTGCAGACACCATTAATAAATACCCCTACTTCAAACAAAAATGAAAATCGGGAACAATACTTACAGTTCTCCAAGTCATAGGCATAGCCAGCTGGGGGGGGGGGGGGTAAGGTGGTATTTTAATATTTTGTAAAAACTGCCCTTGAGTCCAGACAAATGCCCTTTTTTCAACAGCGCCTTCCCCCAATATTTTTAAAGAGTGCCATTTTTTGTTAACTAATGGCCTTTTTTTTTCTGAACAAGTGCCTTTTTTTCTGAACAAGTGCCCTTTTTTTAAATGGTGCCCTTTTTGTGCCATCGGCCTTTTTCTAATTTCGCGCATGTACGGTATCACCCTTAAAAGCACCATATCTTGTCTGTCAGTGTGCATTGTCGGTTTTGAACAGCGCCCCCATCAACAGATGGTAACCCACCCTCCCCCCCCCCATTGGTCTGCAACCCTCAGAGGGTGCGTATTATGGGCCTTATTCACGAGTCGGCCATATTGAATTGAAAGTTAGGTAAAATATTATTGTTGGAAATTGCGAAGAGAAATGAAAGCAAGTTTCATTTATGTTTCAGTCTGCTTCAATGAATAATTTAAAATTTGTAATTAAACATTCCCTAATGTTCAAAGCCGTATTTTTTTTTTAATTGCAGTAAAATAAGGCTGCATTGCGCCTGCATAAATAGTCTGGCGCCATCCCATTCAACAGTCAACAATTAATGAAATACATTCAGGGAACCCAACAAAAATGGCCAACTCGTGAATAAGGCCCATGCGGCCAGTGCGATATTTTTAACGCACATCGGAATTTGTCATCCTTTCGGGTAAATGTGTACATGAACACGAATTTAATAGTTTTAACAGTCAACGGTGCATAACGGATTTTATATACATGCATATGTATTATTTTAATGACAAACCCCACTTTTTCTATATGGCCGTCCTCTGAAGAAAAAAAGGTGTCTTTTTTAACTTTAGGTTGCCTTGATTGGTTCCCGGTTCTACTACTTGAATTACTTAAAACTTACTCTGCGAGAACCGATTTTATTTGTCGGGCTGCAAGTAATTCAATTTGTGTGAAGTATATAGGCCTAGCCATTCCATGACGAAACTTTGGCTGATTTGTTTTTCATTTGATGTCTCATTCAAAAGTGATTAACGCTTGTATATTGCTAGAAAAAAATAACAATTTCAAAAGCATTTCTATTTATTAATTAATTATTTTTGGGAGGGGGTGGGGGTGAGTTGAAACTCACAAGCAGCACGGACATGACTTTGAAAATAATTTCCTTTCCTCCGTAGCTGTGCCGGCACCACAGCAGGGAGCTCAAGGTGTAAGTTATTGCGCCCCGCCAGCCTACAACGAAGTCGTCCAAAACCCGCCTCCCAAAGTTGGACAGTACCAACAGTTCACCAATCAGCCCGGCTATCCGATCGAGTACTAGACATCAGTATTGTGCATGCTTTATACTGTTAAAGTGGGTTTTAGAGTTAAAACGCTTTTTTTTTTACATACATGTAAGTCCACGATATTGTTTTAGATTTTTTCACAAAGTGTTAAAGCCAACTAGCGCTAATAACTCAACTAAAAAAGTGTAACACATTCACTTTTTCTGAGACACGTGATGGAAAAGCGTGATAAAAGTGTTTATTTAGCCTATCAATTCGACTTCATCCCTGTAAATCATTTTATATACCTTTACTACTTATGCTTGATGGTAAAAAGGCTTGTGTACCTAAAAATGTGACAGGCAGATATTCATAAACTCAAACATGGCGTAGATGTACAAGAAGTCATTTAAGTGTTGAGAACTGTGCTTAAACTCTAAACTCATAGGTCAATGACGGGTCTCTGGGTCTGTATAAAAGAGACTGGGTTTCATTAGAGCCCAAATATCATAGGACACCGGCATCAAATCCTACATCGGGCGGGCCAAAGTTCACCAAGCATGACAAATATCTGCTTATCGCAAAATACCGCCAAACTGTTGTGAGGTGTGTAACTGTTATTGTTTGTTATAATTATACTGGTTCTTAGCTTACTTTTAGTTTGCAAATGAAATCGATGTGTAATATTTTTTGCAATGATCGGACGCTCCATGACATCGGGACTACATGACGCACTTTATTATAAGGCCGTAAATTTTGATACCGGTATCTGAAATTGATATTTTAATACCGTTTTTACTCTTTGATAATTGCACGCAGAAATTTGCTGGTTATGGAATCTTAATAGCGCCAGGGGCTTTCAAATTTGTAAATAAATAATATCGTACCTTTATTTAGCTCCTCTGGTAGCTTGTCAAAAGGAAATAAAGTGAAACAAAATGCCTTTGTTAAAAGTGCTGCGTATACAGCATTCGTATATGAAATATTAATATAAATAATGCTATCAAAATATTGTTTGTATTACATTGTATTGGGGTACTTTGTTCTTCATCCTACGATAAAATGTAGATTTTTTTTTCAGTTACCGAAAATATGTTGATCTTATCCTATTTCCAAAATTGTATAGCATGTTTAACATTTACAACATCAAACATGATATTGGCAACAACAGGAGAGACGTGCTACTGTATAAATGCTTATTTTCATCTGCATTCTTTTGTATTGGTTCAAAACCGATGAATAAACATGATTTAAACGAATTTCTTTTTTTTTCTCAGATTTTTCGAAGGGGATGGTTACGCTTTTTTGTATAGGGAGCTATAAGGCCCAGTCTACCCTCCCTTAAACCTCTCTTGTTTGAGTCTTTTTGTTTATCATGAGGCAGACAATTTCAGATAATCGCCAAAAAATCGTACATGTATTTGTTTTCATATAGCACATGCATGCTCTGGACGAGGTCGATTAACGTCAACAGTTTTTTTTACAACAAAGCCCTTAAAAATAGCTTCCAGCTTTAAAAATACAAAAGTCTTCTGTAAAAAGAGGTAATATATACGGTCTTCGAAGTCACCTGCCTTCAAAATAAATAATTTAAATACCGTGGGGTGGGGAAATATGAGCGGGAAAAATAAAATATCACTCGGTGGAAAATGTGTTTTCCGTTTCTGACTTTGTTCAAAGTATTATTAAGGTACTGCTTTCGCATACTTGATTGATTCAAGGGCGGATTCAAAACATGTTTGTTTTTTGCATTATTTGTTTTGTTTTGATTTGTTTTGATTGTAGTTGTTTCTGGGGGTGCAAAATCGAAGGGGGGGGGAGGTTGTAGGGCCTCATTAGACTCCAGAGGGCGCTGTTTTTCCTTTTTCTTTTCTTACTTTTTGTCCAAATTTCACCAAGCACCAAGTGGGGGATTAACCATCGGTTTACAGCTATCTTCACTCCTCTGATTAAATTACTTTGTTTGTTCGTTTGCTTGTTTGTTTGTTGGGGTGTAGGGGTGTTTGTTTGTTTGTTTGTTTGTTTTAATTTCCATTCAAACAAAAAAAAGTTGTTACACAAAATGATAGAATAAACAAAATGGGGTTGTATCAAGAGTAGAATAATGATATGAATGGGGGTGACATCCGAGAGAAGGACAAATTAGCCTTCTATAGAGGAGCACCCAAGACTGCTATCAAATTACTGGAAAAAAAGTAAATAATAGCAAATCTATAAGTTGCATAACTTCATATAAGATGTTCATTTACGGGTTTTATAAAGGTCATCCCCTCCTGGAGAAAAAACCATGATGAGTGGAGACCAAGCAAACCACTTCTTGATGAGGAGGCAAAGGAGGAGTGGCACAATGCCAACATGGGGGAGCATAGGGGTTTCAAGGACCTCCTGGAACTCTACCAGTATGTCAGAGAAAACTTGGATCCGGCACCGTTTGTCATGGATGATGATGATTTGGTCTCCCAGCCCGAGACTGTGATGGCTGCCTACTGCAAGGCCACTGGAATTCCCTTCAGCAGGAAGCTGATCGAATGGGAGAATGACGGCTCACCGATGTACGTCAAATGGATCACTTGTAGCGACCACTTTAAGTACTTCAACTATGATTACCACACCAACACCAGGAGCAGTAGCGGCTTCAGGAAGAAGGAGGATCTGCCAAAACCAGCTCCGACATGCATAACTAATCCCAAGGTCATTGAACATACATGTATCGCTAAGTGCATGTCTTACTATGAAAAACTCTATCTTGAACGCTTTGTCCCGTAAGGTACTGTCTGTGACTTTTAACAGTATCAGAGCTAGTTGCTGTACTACCGGTATATTATTATTGGACCAACTTCAGCTTCATTACGTGCAGATAGGCAGCATAGGCCTATATGAATCAGCATGAATCTATCATTTGATGTACATGTACATATACAAATGTATTCAGCTGAAACATCCATTTATCTATAAAAAAAAAAAAAAGAAGAAAAGTCTCAATCATTTTGGAGATATTTGTAAAACACGTATTTCAAATATGTACATGTACAACATTACGTTCAAAATTTTAAAATGCAGCACCGCAGAATACATGTAACTTCACAGGATATTTGGTACAATAAGTACATCTATAAAGATATGTTTGGGATAATAACGCACTGTCTTTGTTATGTGTTACTGATACATTGTTCTCTCTTTAAAATACCAAGGCATGTACACAGACGTTAGTGTATAATGAGAAAGAGAATAAACTTAAAGAGTTTAAAATTAGTGTTTTTGATCTCCACATTTTGTTTTTGACAAATCAGCCTGGCCGAAGTCTTAAAGTCTTGGTGAGTACAATCATTAACAATGGGGTGGGAATATACAACCGTGGGTTTAAGAGGACAATTTTTTACATTCACAGAAAAGAACTAGTCACAGCAGATTGTCAAACGTTTTACACTGCACATCAATTAGGGAACCATACAAAAATTGGCCCTGTTAGTCACTATCAAAGTGTTTAGGATTTCTCCTAGTGATGGATCATGCCACACACATGTTTCGCTCGTACCCCGCCCTGCAAATAGGGCACTGGGATACGCTAATGAGCTTCACAGAATCTTGTGAAGGAAGTGGCCCATGACCTATGTATAAAGCATCTGGCTGCAGCTGTTTAAGACCGCAGTTAGCCAATGCGTGCAAATGCTATCCGAAAACTTTCCCTTGAAAATGCGCACATTTCATACCGGATGTGATTTCTGTTAATGTTTCACTGCGAACGATGTGGACAAATTTTGAGCATCGCATCATGCAATCTGACCCATCGTGAATTCGAAACGGAGCCTGAGCAAGTGACGAGAATTGAAAATTTACAAAACATTTATTTCAAACAATAATACAATTTACAGATTTACAGATTAATCCAAACAATAATACAATTTACAGATTTTCCCACATTATTACGCTTTTCAACGAAATAAAGCATTTATGAATGGGAACAAAAGAGTGACGACTGGGTCTTAATGGCTGTTTCAAACCTTGCCTAGTAGATGGCCGTGATGACGTGCAGGTCACAGGTCACCAAAATCTATCCAATCAGAGCGTAAATTCATCAGAGTATCCCTGCGTCCTGTTTGCAGGGCGGGCGGTACGAGCGAACAAATATGTTGGCAACTACTCCAGCCAATGTTGGTATACTGTGTGTGCATGTAAAATTACCACCAGAGAGGTTTCTGATCAAAAATCCAAACAATAATACAATTTTAAATTATTTTTCTGACAATAATTCAGCCATGCCCTTTGATCGTTAAAGGCACAAAGCATCAAAATATTGTTTTTTTCATACACGTACCGGTAGGTAGGCATAAAAAAATATAGAAGAGGACAAAAATGGGACTTTTTCTTTTACAATGAGCTTTATCTATTGAGTGCCCCCTCCCGAAAAGTGAGGCCACTAAAGTGCCTCCCTGTAAGTTGGGCCCCAGTTATGCTACAGAAATTGAATGTGCTTGATCACTTCAGCACTTTTTGTGTACAGCATATATTTCTCAAGTTCACAATCCACAAGTCCTGCTAACGTATTAACATACATGTACAAATGTTCACTAATCCATAGGCCTACACATAGCTTATCAGAAAGAATTGTTGAAAGTACATTTTCAAAAGCTTTTTTTTCACGATGTACACATAGCTCTATGATACTTTAACCCTAACCGCCCCTGGTAAAGCTAACTGGGTTTTTTGGTATTTGACTCTCAAAGAGTCCTTCGTTAGGGTTAAGCAGTGAAGCATGACACTGTATGCCCTAACCATTCATGGGCACAAACACAGACCTGCCTGGTTGTCCAAATGCTGCCAACCTGTTGATGCATTATTACATGTACATGTACATGTACATGTACATGACAGCCAGTTTGTTTCAGTATCATGGCCAGTATTCATGAGCAGCCCCGTGTTATACTGTGGTCAGTCCCTCGTTCCTGCACCACAGCAGTCCTGCGCTCCATCAGCAATCTAGAACGTGGCGTGATTTACTATGAGCCCTATAGCCAGGCCCTCCATAGGGGACCAGAAAGGCAATCTGCATCCATCACCCCAGCCCCAAGAGCTCCGGCCATTCTGCCTAGTGCGGAGTTTGAGTACGACTCCTCTATCTTCACATATGCCTGGGTGAAGAAGACACTGGAGGCAGAGCACAAGGATGCCAGCTTTGTCTTCGTCAAGGGTTTCGCCTACAGCCTTGCAGGGAAGATGGATATGGATCACCTGCCTCATGGGTACCGCCACAGTTTCCTAATCAGGAATCCAAGCAAGGTTATCCCCTCCTGGAGAAAATGCAATGAGGAGTGGAGACCGAGCGAACCACTAGTTGATGAGGAGGCAAAGGAAGAGTGGCACAAAGCTAACATGGGGGAGCACGCGGGTTTCAAGGATCTCCTGGAACTCTACCAGTATGTCAGAGAAAACTTGGATCCGGCACCGTTTGTCATGGATGCTGATGATTTGGTCTCCCAGCCCGAGACTGTGATGGCTGCCTACTGCAAGGCCACTGGAATTCCCTTCAGCAGGAAGCTGATAGAATGGGAGAATGACGGCTCACCGATGTACACCAAATGGATCACTTGTCGGGACCACTTAGGGTACTTCAACTGTAATTACCACACCAACGCCAGCAGCAGTAGTGGCTTCAGGAAGAACGAAGACCTGCCCAAGCCAGCTTCGATATCCGTAACCAATCCTAACGCCATTGAACAAATCGCTAAGTGTGTGCCTTACTACGAAAAACTCTATCGTGAACGCTTTGTCCCGTAAGGAACTGTGACTTTAACAGTACCAGAGGTATATGTACATGAAGTTGCTGTATATGGACCAACTGCCTAGTACAATGGTCCATTTCAGGCAGCTGTTCCATTTCAGACAGCTGTTAAGATGGAGAAAATGTTAAGCAGCACGGTTTTCAACTGGCAAAAGTCAAAATTTAATTTAGTTAATTTAGTTAATTTAAAATTAGTTTTTCGATGAATTAGTAAATGCATGGTAATCCAATGATATTTTACATTTGTATGATAGATTCAGTATGTGTTTAAATAGTTCAGGCTTATTTTCTTGTGTTCTTTGACAACTTCATGTTAGACGTACTACCGGTACATGTATGTATGTAGGAGAGTTTAGCAAGATTCCTAGTAACAATTTTTTGAGGTACAATGTACATGTATGTACTAGATGCACACGTAATTTGTCAACTTTTAAATGTGATTTCTGGATGTTGTGCAAGGGCGGATCCAGAGAGGTTATTGCCAGGGGGTGGGGGGGGGGTACCAGGGGAGGAAGAGCTCTCTCAAGTGCAAAAATGGCCTTACTTGAGAACATTTTGGCCACTGCTGGGAGGGGCACTCCCTCCGCACCTCTCTGAATCTTCCATTGTTGTGGGATAGAATGCAAAAGTTATTGATATGTTGTTTATGAACTACTGAAATTGTCGAGGCTAACCCTCATTTATAGAATGAGATTCTTAGTGTAGGCCTTACACGTCGCTGATGAAATGCAAGCATTGTGTTTGAAGTTGCACAGAAAATGAAATAGTATTAAAGAACTACCAATGGTTCTGAAACAAGAAGAAATCTTTCCTCCTACTCATACCCCTACCCCCCCCCCCCCCCCAAAAACCCCATAATTTCTGTGTGGTAAATGGCTGAATAAGATACAGCTTGTCCACCCAATGGGCACTAACACTACATGTTTTGTACACAGCTCTCGACACATGGGTAGCAAGCTACATGTACATGTATGTGAATATTTTTGCTGGTGGTACAACCAAAAGGAGTTGTTTTTGGCTATAATTTATGTAACCCCAACAGCTGTTTTTGAGCTATAAATTTCTTACAAACAGAACTCAGACGGCATAGAATTACACACAGTACACGTACATTTTCTGTGTGTCCTCAAAAAGGCAATAAATACTTATGTATCCAAACACAAGCCACTCCATGATTAGACCAAATGATTTTCCAAACTGATTAGCCAAATACTACACCACCACTGGATGTAAACATACACTAATATGCTACTTCAGAATCGGCTGGGCAGCCTGTGCCTTAATGAGTCCTAATTTGTCAAATGCACGAACGCTGCTGCACATGACAATAAATGGCTCAGTATCTAGCATAAAATTCTACCAATTAATTTTGGAAAGTAGAGTCCAAATAAGTTGAGGTGGAGTCAATATCATTCTGTCAAATTTGATTTATTGAACACAAAATGATAGGAAAATGGAATTCACCACAATACCATCATTCATGAATATTATGGGCTGTCATGTCAGCATTGAAAGTTATACGGCAATATTCCGTCAATGTGGGGGCCAATGAATTTTGGTGTCCCTCTTTACATTGTAATATTTGTTGCCCTAGTACATGTATTACCAACAGTGAAATACGTGTACAAGTGATTTTAGTTGCTCAAATTATAGGACTTTTACCTAAATATTTGGTAGCAAAGCATAAAACATATAACTAATTTCCTGACAGCTAAATATAGTTCACAGTTTCATGTGTAAAAGGGACACCAAAGCTGCGACATTTTAAATACTATTGTTGAAATGTGTTCTTGGGTTCCTATCTAATACTTCCGTGTGCACATGTGTGTATGAAATATTGCTCATATTGCCAAATTCAGAGTGGTTTGGTATCTTTTTGGTTTTGAGAATTTCCTTTTTCACGAAAAAAACTGTATTATTATTAAAAGTTGCTACTGGCGTTTTTGCTTTTTTTGCTGCACTTTTTAAGTGTTTTTGTTGTTCCAGTAGTTACTTAGCTAACTACAAATGTATACAAATATATGCACAAATGGTTCAAATGAGTAAATCTTAAGGTCCACAATCCCAAACAGAACAGTATGGTGCCTTACCGATACATGTAAACGACATTACAGCAACAGTGCCTTTCAGAAAAAGCAATGAACATTTTAAAAGGGCAGTTTACAAACATTGTAACAAAAAGGGATTGTCTCATAGTTTTCATACATTTCAGAGTCCTTTGGACAAATGTGTTCAAGATTAAAATTCATGCCATGTACCCTTCGTGGACTTTTGGAACAAAAGGTTACCGAACCTGAGATAAGATAGTTGTGTTCGTGTCAAGAAACTTTGTAAACAAATAAAATGATAACCTGACAGTTTGAGTATTTTATGTCTTGTGCCAAGCAAAACTGTACAATTAAAGGTACATGTATATGAAGCTGTTGGCTTGTGAGGGAGATATGCAAAGTTCATGTTCACTCCTATGATTTAAAAAAGAAACAAATTGATGGGGGGGGGGATGGCCCAGTTGCCCCCCCCCCTTGATCCACCAATGACCGTTCATCCAACACATAAACACGATCTCAATTACAGTTTTTTTTTGTTGGGCCGTGAGGAGTTAATCAATGCCCCGTGAATATTCCGGCTGTTTTAATTATGTAGTGCCAAGACTGTGTTAATGCAGCAGCTTATTGTCACAGCCCCAACTATTTCTGCAATTAGGGCACGCAAGGTTGAGTTACCCGGAAAACAAGGACCAACTTATATCGGAATTGACTTGGCTGTGATTACAACATATTACCTCACAACGAGAGACTGCATTGAAGCCGCAGCAAGGTGATGCTGATAGTTATGAAACCCCGGTTGTGTCTTCAATTTCAGCTTCAGGCTCCACAATTTAAGGCCCCTAACTCAAGGAATTATTTCTCAATAAAAGATCCATGCACTTTCTGCTTTCAGAACTTTAGATTCTGTAACATGACCCTACTACAGTTTAGAGTATTTCCATTTACCAACAGTATTTCCATTTACCAACATCTGGCACGTGATGGTGATTTGACCAGTGAGAGTTCGGCCTTCGATCATGAATATGTATGAGGTATAGTAAAAGTTGCATACAAAGCGCGCCGGTTAAATTTTGCATGCGGTGATGAATATTATGGGCCACTTTTATGTTTTGCAGTATTAAAATACCGTTCAACTAGCGGGGGTGGATCCAGAAATTTTTGCAGGGAGGCGCGCTGAAATGCAGAACCTCGTAGAACCACGCCTGCCCCCTAGCAGTGGCGTCGCCAAGGGGGGGCCAGGGGGGGCACGTGCCCCCCCTGGAAAACCTAGTGCCCCCCCCCGAGTGCCCCCCATCTGAGATTTGGGTTGGTAAAAAAATATATATATATTCACCTAAGTGCCCCCCCATCAAATGCTGGTGCCCCCCCTGTGCCCCCCCAGACTGAAAAGTCTGGTGACGCCACTGCCCCCTAGGCAAGACACTTAACTACAATTGCCTCTCTCCACCCATGAGAACGAATGGGTGAGAGGGTAGAGGATATGAATGTGTGCTGATATTGGCTGCAGCGTATGGTCTCGTGGCCTGATGAACAAGGGAATAGTTGTGAAGCGCTTTGAGATTGTTGATACATGTACGATGTACATTACATTTGTAAAGCACTATATTAATATTAGCATTACAATTTATTAGGTGTTGGGCTTTTAGCCCAACATCTATTGTTTTTGTAAGGGTTTACTATTATTTTTTTTTTATTCAAGACAGATTCTTCTCCGGAACTGTTTGTCAAAATGAAAACATATATTAACTTCAATTGTCAATACATGAATGCACAATCCACTGAAGATGTGCTTTTTTGCAATTACGTCATTATGACGTCATCACGGGTCACGTGACGTCACTTCAAAAAATAATAACTTTAATCTTTGAAATTCAATATAAAATCAACCGTGCGAGACCGGAACTTGAATTTTGCGGGAATCGACATGATAATACATGATCTTCAATTTATTTTGTGCGTGCAAAATCACGTGACCCTTCCTTCCGGTCGAAACCGGAAGTGCCTTGTAATTTGAAAGTGGAAAAAGATATGAACTTGCTTTCAACGATGTGTGGCTGTGGTAGAATTGACCTTTTCAAAAAAATAATGAGTGACGCCATAACAGTTAGAGCGCCCTCTAGCGGCAGGTTAAAAAACGTCCAAAACGCATTTTCAGTTGATGTCTGTGGCGAAATTTGCGGTATTCACTTCAAAATGACCTTTATGCAGACAACACCTGTGCGCAAAAAAAAATTGATTACGTCATCGGATCGGAAGTTACAATAGAAAGACATTTAAACCTTCAAAAATTGCTAAAAAATCAACCGTGGTAGATATAATCAAGATTTGGCTATATATAGCACAGTTACAATAGCAATTGAACGTTCTGGTAATAACTTCACAATGACGTCATCAAGTATCATATTACAAGCAATCAAAGATTTTTAGATTTAATCTTTGAAAATCAATATAAAGTCAACTGCTACAGATTTGATTTTGTTTTTTATGGCAATCGATACAATATTGCAGGGTCTTCATTTTTGGTATCAAGTGTAAACTCACGTGACCCTTTCTTCCGGTCGAAACCGGAAGTGCCTTATTATTTGAAAATGCATTATCACTCGTTCTATAAATTGGTTCCCAAAAGAAGCGAAGGTCACTCTGCCTGAGAGATTTCAAGCATAATATTTGGTTGCTAAATTCAATCTGTCGGCCAACAAAAGTATTATCATAATGACGTACCTGAAATGTTTACTTGTTTTATATGTTGAAATGTGAAAATCCGTGAATAAATGGCTGAGAACGATCTGTTATGCTAGCATAAAACCGCAATTCGCCAGAAAGTATAGTTCCAGAAAGCAGTGTGGCTAACAGGTGGTATTTCATTTAACCACAAGTCATTATCTCGCTGGGACTGTGGAGCAGGGAGGGGAGTTTGGTTTACTTGCTCCCCAGGGGCTTTCAACAGTGTGAAACTAGCCACTTTCTTAAGAGGGCCGGTTTCGTCATGCAAAGTTTGCGGTAATCCATGGCCCAACACCGTGTGGTTGTTCCTACAACCTCTATAGTTTATTTATATTTTTACTCAGTACTTGTCCTGTTACATATAAAACTCCATTCCCACAGAATATCCACAGAAAAGAACTATTCACAGTGGATTTTCCAAAGCAAATACACTACACATTATAATGTATGATACTGGCCTCATTGAGAAAAATGGCTTCGAAAATGGAGATCAAATATACGGAACAGTGCGCTTCGTGTGTGTACATGTACATTTCCAGATTGCCATTCACCGGTCAAGGGTCAAGTACTGGTACATGTATACACATGTATAGTAGATCACACACAGTAAAAGGTGAATTTGTGATGCACTAGACCATGCAAACAAGGCCATGAACACAGGCAGCATACTGTAAAGAACAACCTGATGATAGTTACATGTGAGTGTACAAAAACATACACATCTGTTTTATTTGAAGCCATAACCAGATTGTTTCAGTATCATGGCCAGTATTCATGAGCAGCCCCGTATTATACTGTGGTCAGTCCCTCGTTCCTGCACCACAGCAGTCCTGCGCTCCATCAGCAATCTAGTAGAACGTGGCGTGATTTACCATGAGCCCTATAACACGGCCATCCATTTGGGACCAGAAAGGCAATCTGCATCCATCACCCCAGCCCCAAGAGCTCCGGCCATTCTGCCTAGAGCGGAGTTTGAGTACGACTCCTCTATCTTCACATATGCCTGGGTGAAGAAGACACTGGAGGCAGAGCACAAGGATGCCAGCTTTGTCTTCGTCAAGGATTTCGCCAACAGCCTTGCAGGGAAGATGGATATGGATCACCTGCCTCATGGGTACCGCCACAGTTTCCTAATCAGGAATCCAAGCAAGGTTATCCCCTCCTGGAGAAAATGCAATGAGGAGTGGAGACCGACCGAACCACTAGTTGATGAGGAGGCAAAGGAAGAGTGGCAAAAAGCTAACATGGGGGAGCACGCGGGTTTCAAGGATCTCCTGGAACTCTACCAGTATGTCAGAGAAAACTTGGATCCGGCACCGTTTGTCATGGATGCTGATGATTTGGTCTCCCAGCCCGAGACTGTGATGGCTGCCTACTGCAAGGCCACTGGAATTCCCTTCAGCAGGAAGCTGATAGAATGGGAGAATGACGGCTCACCGATGTACACCAAATGGATCTATTGTGGGGACCACTTAGGGTCCTTCTACTGTAATTACCACACCAACGCCAGCAGCAGTAGTGGCTTCAGGAAGAACGAAGACCTGCCCAAGCCAGCTTCGACATCCGTAACCAATCCTAAGGCCATTGAACAAATCGCTAAGTGTGTGCCTTACTACGAAAAACTCTATCGTGAACGCTTTGTCCCGTAAGGAACTGTGACTTTAACAGTACCAGAGGTAGTTGCTGTTTACTATACCTCATACCGGTACATATTCATGATCGAGAGCCGAACTCTCACTGGTCAATTCATCATCACGTGCCAGATGTTATTCTTGCTGTTTAACAAACGCTCGCGCGAGGAGGATTCACGCACAGGGTAAATACGCATGCGTAGTAGACTGTCGCATGGGTTATACCCCTGCGACAGTCTACTCCCCATGCGACAGTCTACTACGCATGCGCTTTACTGAGCAATCGAGGAACTGTCGCCCTGGTGCAGTACCAGTACACACGCGCGAACATCGTCCAAGAGAGATGAATGGTTGCACGGTTCGCGTAAATGTTAATTTCCAGAGCTCAATGCCGCACTGGAGAAAATTTATGGACCGTGTAAAGATGTCTCCTGTACAAAAGAAAGTTGTACACAAACAACTGTATTTACAACTGTAGTTACTGCATTATATTGCAAACGAACCAAACTATAGTAATTGAAATTGAGCAACAATATTCTTTTGGTGAGCTGTACAAGTTTCCCCAAATTTTGTTTTAGGTGCATATATATATTAAAAAAATTCGGCAACTGAATATGTATGAAGTATAGTAAAGCAAATATAACATGGTTTATTTCGGGTGGACAGCCGATATTAGCTCCCCTAGGTATTGGAAGTTGACAAAGTTTGTCAACTTCCAATACCTCGGGGAGCGAATATCGACTGTCCACCCTCAAACCATGTTATATTTGTATAATATTCTTGGACCAACTGCCTAGTACACTGGTCCATTTCAGGCAGCTGTTCCATTTCATACAGCTAGCTGTTATGTTAAGATGAAGAAAATGTTAAGCAGCACAGTTTTCAACTGGCAAAAGTCAAAAGTTTTTTGATGAATTAGTAAATACATGGTAACCCAATGATATTTTACATTTTTATGATGGATTCAGTATATGTTGAGCTTAGTTCAGGCTTATTTCCTTGTGTTCTTTGACAACTTCATGTTAGATGTACATGTACATGTATGTATGTAGGAGAGTTTAGCAAGGTTCCTAGCAACACATTTTTTGAGGTACATGTACTAGATGCACACATAATTGTTCAACTTTTAAATGTGATTTCTGCATGTTGTGGGGGTGCCAGGGGGGAGGAAGGGCTCTCTCACATGAAAACAAATGCCTTATTTGAGAAAATTTTGGCCACTGCTGGGAGGGGGCACTCCCTACGCACCTCTCTGAATCTACCACTGTTGTGGGATAGAATGCAAAAGTTATATGATGTTGTCTATTAACTACTGAAATTGTTGAAGTCGTTCGGAAAATTGCTCTGAATAATTAAATGTCCCAAACACGGACCATCATTGTATGTCTAGACATTGCGAACCTGTTGATGTGAAGTGTACTAAAGCATACACTGCAAAACCAGTCTGGTTTGGTACAATAACCCCTATAACAAGGCCCTCGTTGGGGGACCAGAGAGTGAATCTGCGTTCACCCCAGTGCCAAGAGCCACGGCCATTCTTCCTGGTGCAGGCTGTGCATACGGTATGACTCCTCTATCTTCACATATGCCTGGGTGAAGAAGACACTGGAGGCAGAACACAAGGATGCCAGCTTGGTATTCGTCAAGGATTTTGCCATGAGCCTTACACTTACAGGGAAGGAGTATATGGATCACCTGCCTCATGGGTACCGCCACAGTTTCCTGATCAGGAATCCAAACAAGGTTTGTTGGGCTGTTTGTTTGTTTGTTTGTTTGTTTGTTTGTTTGTTTGTTTGTTTGTTTTTTTCAATAGCGTTTAGCTCCCCCCCTCCCAATATTTTTGAAGAGTGCCCGTTTTTTTATTGGGTCTAAAGTGTAAGCATAATATGTTGGCATTGATGTATCGATAGCGTTTGGTGTCATGTTACAATGTTTCAGCTTTATCGTCATTTCCTATTGCACACGGTACACATGCGCATATCTTCTGTCGATTAGGCTTGTATTTCTCGCACTTTTTTGTGATATTGACATATTTTTATTTTGTTGAAGGTTGGATTTACGAGTGGACGGGGACTTTCGTCATATCCTTCTTCGTGTATGCTGGACTGACATTGCTTTCGATTCCCTTATTCATCATTGAAGCTGCATACGCTAAACAGACGCACTAAGGCCCGTTTCAAACATCGAACTTCAGCCGTCAACTAATGGCCCAAAATTTGAAATTATTTGAATTAGACACGACTTCTTTTAGCAGAAACATCACTAGCGCCCCGCCTGCAGAAGGGCACCTGCGAACCCTTTGACACCACCATGCACACCTCAGGGAGACAGCCTGTCTCCAGTACTGTTTGTGGTTTACCTAGAAGCAGCTTTTCGTGACCTTCGTGGAAAACTGCAGACGCG
Organism: Patiria pectinifera; assembly: GCA_029964075.1. Taxonomy (NCBI): domain Eukaryota; kingdom Metazoa; phylum Echinodermata; class Asteroidea; order Valvatida; family Asterinidae; genus Patiria; species Patiria pectinifera. The sequence goes on along the minus strand of CM057142.1, from coordinate 45,353,335 downwards.
AAGCAATAGAGATGGTGGTCTTCCTCTTGATGTAGCATATGCATGATGATAACATAGACTTCGTGAGCTACTCGCGAGAATTTCTCGACACAGTGGAGCAGACCGCACCAGGAAGTCTGCTTTAATGGTTTCGAACCGTAAACCCCACGAAGACTGAGCACACTACAATGAAGCGTCAGGTACACTGTGAAGGAGATGAGTGGCGCATGACGAAGAAGCTCGGCTCACTGTTGGGAGACGGTGAAGATGTCGCTCACCGTAAGCAGCTAGACAATGTGGCATTCCACAAAATGAAAGCACCATGGCTACGGCGTCACCACATGAGTGAGGAACTCCGTTCGTGCTCCCTGTACTTCTCTACGACATGGGTACCTGGGGCCTCACTCAAATAAACAGAACGACCCAACTGGACTCATTCCACCCATGGAGCTCCACCGAAGCTAATTACGACAGATCATTGGCATGCGGTGGCAACATCGCATCTCCAAAAAGGCACTCTATCGTCGCTGCAAGTGTGGTCCACTCAGCATCCGGACCCTTGAAGCACGCAGGCGACTCTTCGGCCATGTCCTGTGGCTACCGAGAGATGTACCTGCTCTGAAATTCATCGTCGAGTACTTCGGCACAGAAGCAGGCATGGAAGGTTGGCGAGGACGCCCTCGTACCACACTAGCAATCGTCCTTGACAACGACCTGAAGACGGTGGGCAAGCGCCAACACTCTGAGCGGCAGAAGAGTGGCAGGGCTTCAAACGGCGAATTTCAGCCACCGTGCCTCATTCGATATTATTGGCACGTCCCAAATCAGAATCACACTGGGACGTCCCGTTTTAAAATGGGCATGCGCTGTCGGCCGTTTACGTTTTGGCGTTAAAACATAATGGCGGCGTATCAAAGGTGTACATAGAAACACGCAACGCCTTTTTGAATCCGAATTCGTATAAAGGGAATGTACAACATTTGCTTTTGCTGCAATTTTCAGAAATAAATGGATTTGAGAATTAGTATGTTTAGGCCCTATGGCAAGTATTGTTACACTGATTTGTTTCACGTTTTGGGTTCGTAAAGGCTGGAAAACCAAGAAAACCAATCATGTTCTTGTAGTCTGGTTCCCTGACCCCATTGAAGATGAAACGGAGCAATTAATAGACTTTGGGGAGTTGTAATGTCAGAGAATCAGTCTAGGCGTCTAGCAGGCTTGTACCCCTTTCAGAGGTGTGTAATCAATTGCAAAGAAAATGCGGAATAAAAATTAGGAGCACTTTTTGAAAAAAGCCAGTTTTCTCCAACGCTGGTCGGCCGACCAGCTTTGGAAAAATACAACTTTTCTTGAAAATGTCAGCACACCAGGAGCCACAACTTTACAGGATGCTTTGGACTGTCGTTCCTCACAATCCAGTAAGGTATTTTGTGATAATATGATCATTTCGTTTTTCTATGTCTGCAATGTTGTATCTTTCCTTTAAGCATCATATTCAGCCAACCGGTATTCTTGACTGTAAAGCAGACATAGTCAGGATGTTGTGACAATGATTTTCTCGAGAAAGGAGCAGTAGGATTAATGAACAAACATTGAATACTGTGTCCTCGTATTGTTAAAATTACATCTGAAGAAGAGAGAACCTCCTTCTCGCAGAAATAAATTTTCGCAGTATCTCCGGAGGGGGGGGGGGGTGGTTGGAGCACCACCGTGGGCCTAAATTTATGCACGGCTTAGCATAAACAACACAAGGTCCGGCCTAATACCTTGACACAGTGCATCCTCCAAAATTGGCCACAACGTTGTTGCCGTATAGCCTCAATCCTACAAAATCCTCCATTTTGTCGACTGCAATGAATTAAATTAGACACGGCAGAGGTTTGACGTTTGAAGTGGACCTAATGCAGCCAATCTGTGACTTGCCTGACAATGGCAACTGTTTCTTGGAGAAAAATGACGATTAAAGGGAATATACATCATTTGCTTTTGCTGTAATTTTCAGAAATGGATGGAATTGGGGGGTTGGAAATATATAGCAAATATAGTTACACTGACTTTTTTGAGGTTTTGGATTCGTAAAGTGCTATGAAAACCAAGAAAACAATCATTTTCCTGTAGTCTGGTTCCCTGACTCCATTTAAGAAGAAACAGAGCACTTTACATATATTGGGGAATTGTAAGGTCAGGGAACCAGTCTAGCTGGCTTGTACCCGTTCATAGGTGTGTAATCTATTGCAAACAAGTGCGATGGTCAACTGGGGCCAGTATTTGAAAAAAGCCAGTTTTTTTCAACGCTGATCGACCGATAAGCGTTGGAAATTGATACAAAAATACCACTTTTCTTGAAAATGACAGTACTGTATACCAGGTGCCATGATTTTACAGGATGCTTTACACTGTCATTCACTAACAGTCCAGCAAGGTATTTCAAATGATTTGGTAGTTTTATTTTTTGATGTTTGCAAATGTTGTATTTTCCCTTTAAGTGTACTCATAGGAACCACGAGCAAAAAAGCAATGGCGGTTCTTCCTTATTAATATACAACGCCTTAATAAATCCAAGTTTGTGATTGGTGGTTCGTTGATCGACGGTGGCTCTGACCAATCAGACGACGATGATTTATTCAGGTGTTGTATAGTGCAACTAAAGAATGTTTTTACATTCGTGCAATGGAAATAATAATTTCATTCAGGAACAGATAGAATGTTCCATATTACTCGACATTCCTGTCACCTCATATGTCAGCTCATGAAATTATTCTTACCATTGTACTCATAAATATTCTTTATTTGTATAATATCGCACTGCGAATAATATCTACTTACCGTTGGAGGAAGCAGACTCCTCCCTCGAACGTTTTTGCTAAAACCTTAGTATGTATGTGGCGTTCAGGTTTGTGGACCATGTGGGCACCTTTTTCACCCCTCTAACAAAGTGGCTCCGATATTTTCCGTCCGTAAAATATTCTAACAACGTTGTATGTACATGACTTTGAGTGCAACTTAAAAACTGTAAAATAGTTTACGGAGAGAAAATATTGGGACCACGTTTTAGAATGGAAAATAAATTGCCCACATTGACTAAAACCATGAACGCCAACACGTCAAAATACTCAAATCATGGTTAACTGTCTCTGTTTTTATTCATTTGACGTGAGAAGCTTTGGATATTATGATAATCACAGGAGATCTAAAGAGGAGAATATTCCCAGAATTAACAACAAATATGACGTTACTAATGGGAGGGGGTAGGGGATCAAAGATCCAGGAATTGTTGGCGAGCTAATAGGAGAGGGGACAAGGAGGCAGCGGTTGGAATGGATGATGATATACAGCACTATTAAAGCATGCTGGACCACATCCACCCCAATCGCTGCACCCTCATGTCCTATGGGGTCATTCCACTCTCAGGCGTTTAATGTAGTCTTGGAGGAACAGCCTGGGCTAAACTTAGAAAATGTATGAGGATTAAAATAAAAATAGTTGCAGTGGTGAGGCAATGTTAGCCCAATTAAGCAGTCATGTAGTTGCGAAGGGCGATTTCTAAAGGTTACGTAGCACTTTATTTTGAATGAAAAGTTGTACACACACATGTTCACGTTGGCGGGCGAAATCTTTGAAAATTAATTTCTCCGGTTTATAAGACCGTATCTCCATGCAAATTTCAGGGTTTATTTCCCTTATAATGATCCAAGTATGTGCTAAAAATCGTTGTGATATGTTCATTACTTTTCGTTGAAATTGGAAAAATAGGCCTGGCTATGTGCATATTTGAAAGTTGTAACACTGGAGTTAGCAATGTCTGTCAATCTTTTCAAGCCTCAAAAATATTAATAAGGTTCCTATCCATTTTGGTGAGCAGTAAAATTTGCATAAAAGCCTCCTTCACGAGTTATTAATTGATAATTATCACACTTTTTACCGGCTTCCATTGGTCGCGTTAAAACTGAGACCAACGGCAAGTCACGCCGAGTGACGCCCCGATGAATATGCTAATATGCCCATCGTCTTGTGTTGCCGGGCCGAAATCGGTCAACCGTAGCGCATACGGCGCTTTGCTGAACAATGCACGTGGGTGGGTCGGCAAAAAATCCTTGTCAACATTTTCCTCAGAGATGATGTAAGGTGTAACGCAAACGTTAGCAACAACAGATTAAGCTGAAATTCGGAATATTCTTAGATAATATAAGTGTCTAACTACTCGTGAGGTTACAACTTGAGTAGATTCCTAGAAATACCTGATTCCTGATCTAAATACATAGATTTGGGGAAGTTTTCGAACGATTTCTTCCAGATTTGAAGGTCAGCAATACCAGTAACCAGTATTGACGTTTCGGCATCGATGACGGCGATTTGTTTTACTGACATGAAGTTTAGAATTTCTTCTTCCGTTATATTTTAACATTTCAATCACACAGCATATTTTTTGAGAAACACAACGTTCAATATGCCATGTTTTGGGGGGGGGGGTGCATGAATTTCACTGGGTCTGTTATAGCGTCGAAATACGTAATCGGATTAGCTTTGCCTAACAACGGCAGACGCTTTTCGTTAGCAATTTATGGCTGATGCCACCCCGATCGCTGCACCCTCATGGGGTCATTCCATTTTTAAGGTAGGGGTCTTAACTGCAAGACAAATAATGTAGTCTTGGAGGAACAGCTGGGGCTAAACTTAAAAAACTTACGAGGATTAAAATAACAAATAGTTGAGGGGGTGAGGCCACGCTAGCCCAATTATGGGGCTAGAAAACACAGGGCCCAATATTATTCAGGGACCGACAAATCATACTCAACAACTAAGGGACCAGAAGTCATAGGGCCTAATGGGGTCCTTTTACATATATATCGATATTTTTTCTGCTTTAGTTAAAAATGATGGCAATTAATTGCTATTTTTTCGAGCTTGAATAGTGGAAGGATGGCGGCGTTCAAATTGCAATTTTGCTTTGAAAAATTCGACCTGAACAAAAGGCACGGAATGAAAAAATGGAAACTTGCACTAGTCTGGTTGCCTGTCCCCATTTTCTTTCGGACTTCAGGTTTTTAGGGGGGTCGGGAAACAGTCCAGCACTAGTAGGTGTATAGTTTAAATTTGAACAGCTTTTAATTTTCAATTTAAATAAAGACGGTGTTAACTGGTGAAACTTTTCTCGAATTGTGAATTTTATTTCTGTGGAAAAAATGTACCAACACTCAGCTCAGACTGAAAGAAGTTCATTCTATCTTATGTCCAAGTTTGAACCGGGAAAATAATTTTATTTTTTTTTTCTTGCAAGGGAGAGCTGGTACCCAAGTAGCTTAATAGCATCAATGATGCACAGACCGCTGGTACCCATGTACCTTAATAGCATCAATGATGCACAGACCGGGAACTATACAATGTACTGAGCTATCAGGGCGGATCTGTCTGTACACCAAAACCGAAAGCCTTTATAGCGTTGTGGATACCAATAACAGAAAATGTAGTTTTGCGTTAGAATACAGCATACAAATTTAAAAATCGTTAGGGAAAGAAAAATCGAATTTGTCGAACGCACGGACAGAATACGACACAAAAACTTTATCAAACTTTGATTTTCCTATACGGCAAGCACGCCGGAGTCACGAGAAGTACGTACTTAACGAGACTCTTCTTTCTTCAATCTTGACACATAGCAGCAGGACGCCTTCAGGTTTCCGTCCACTAGCAGGTTCTCCAGGGGCTGCATCATTCAGTCGGGCTAGTCCTTGGCCTGACTCTGGGACGGCGCGTCGTCACTGGAGAGCGCTAGGCCTTCCTTCACCTGGTCGAGACTTGCCGGGCCGGGGGCATTTGAGGCCTCTCTTCAGCTTCCTGTGGGATGCGGCTGCAGAAAGCATGCACGCATCGTCCTCCGAGGGCGATGCCCAGTGCTGAGGTCCATTGGTGTGGGGGGGGGGGGGTCTCCTCTGCCCAGCTTGTGGGAGTCTGGGCTTCCGGGCTTTCCCCGGCTTCCCAGGTTGCATGCTTCTCAGCCAGCCATCTCATGTGCAGCTCGATCCTTTGCCTCCTGCCTAAAGGCTGCGTTGAACCTCTACTTTTCGTTAAGACTCCTCCTGGTGAGCCTCTTACGGGGAGGCGAACTGTTGCCTCTCCTGCGGTTCCTGGGTCACCGTCCACCTGGTTCGAGCGAACCTTTAACCGTCGGTGAGGCGCCTCTGCATTGGGTCTCTTTCGTTCGGGCGGGTTGTCCTGGCTGCTCTGCGCTCCGTTGCTGTTTGTTGTCCCTTTCTGGTCTCCTCAGCTGCCAGGTCGCTTGCTCCTCGTCAGTTTTCTAAGGAAATGTCATCCACTTAGAAAAATCGTTCGGAGTGTTCCTGCCGGTAGTCGCGGCGCAAATTATACTTGCATAACAGGCCCGGCCAGCTAGCACTACGCGACGATGCCCGTCCACGTGACAATGCAGGCTCTGCCTCAGTTTGTATTCGGTCGGACACTCCTTGCACGCGCACTAAGGCGGCCTCTTCTTCTCTAAGTTCTCCTGCTCCTCAGTTTCCTGTTTCTCCATTCCCTTCTTACACTTCTTTCCACCTTCCGCTTCTCTGTCTTTCCGTCTGTCTGATTGTCTTTCCCCGGTACATGGGCGTCAATCCGTGTGGGACGCCCCCCCCTCCTTTTTAAAGTGGGGAGGGTATCATATCGTTTGTCCCCCCCCCCCCAACACACACACTTTTCGTCCCCGAATAAAAATCGTAGCCTACTATAATGCTCGGAATAGCTGATTCAATTATTCCAAACTCGAAAATTATATTTAAAAGATGATCTTTTGATTAAAAAAAATGGTTATGGTCAGAAATTTCCTCAGATCGCACCAAACAGCGTCTAGAATCCAACATTGTCCGGGCCCTTAAGCGGGCCCCGAACCCCATGTGGTTAGGGTTTTGCGCTTCGCGCTCCCATTAGTGCTTATCCAAATACACCCCCCCCCCCCCACTTTTGAAAAGCTTTTGACGCTCTTGCCCCGGCATGAATTTTCCTTTGCTTTAGTATAATCTCCCTACTCCTTGTTATCCTGTTTTCACGCAAGATTATTACCTAAACAAGATAAAATAAAAAACAGTTATTGCTGTACAAGAATATCTACATGAGGTCTCGAAAGATTAGCGAAAGCGATTCTTGAGTCCCCCCCCCCCCTCCCAATATCTCTTCATTCCACACAAATTTTTCTCCATTGTGGATTTTGCATCCGCCAAAATACAAACAGAGGGCGTGCTCCACATACGCAAAGTACGCAACTTCAACTTCGACCCCATAGCGTGCACCGGTACGCTACCACTAGTTGCTAGCGCGCTTTAATGTGAAAGTAACCCGAGAACGAGGTTGCATTACATGTTCATCACACCGGCTGCAGCATGGCGTCCACAAGGAGAGTTTTGTCCCAAGAGGCGACCACTATGCACTTTGAAACAAGCGAGAGTGTCGATGTAACACCAACATTCGATGCTATGAACCTCCGAGAGGATCTCGTCAAGGGCATATATGCTTACGGTAAATTTTTACTCGCAAACGGTTGAGCAAAGAAATAGTCGGTTACGATGCATATTGCATGCTGCATTCAATCCGTGATAATTTTTAGTTGTTGGTCACTTCGCCCATTTCCCACTTCGCCCACAACCACTTTGCCATTTACCACTTCGCCCATTTACCGCTTCACCCACGTGCCACTTCGCCCACTTGCCACTTCGCCTACGCCCGTGTTGAACATTCGTTCGTATATAGCGCATGTCCCCATACACAAATTATGGGTGATCGTAGCCCCATAAATGTGGCCTATTTACTGGACTGCCTCCGTAATTATAGGCCACACACTGACCATGTACAAAAACGTGTCGACGGAGCCAAATTTTGATTTTCACATTTAGGCTTACTTTGTAGGTTTTTTTTGCTTTAGAAGCATTCTTACCCTCTATATATTATAGGCTAATCAGAAAGTGCTGCCTTTTTCAGATGTCTAATTTTTATGAAATTTCATGTTGAAATTTTGATACGCAAACGTGTGCAAATGTATCTGGAAATTTCACGAAAAATGGACATCTGAAAAAGGCAGCACTTTCTGATTAGCCTATATAGAGGGTGAGAATGCTTCTAAAGCCAAAAAAACCTACAAAGTAAGCCTAAATGTGAAAATCCAAATTTGGCTCCGTCGACATGTTTTTGTACATGGTCAGTGTGTGGCCTATGTTTACGGAGGCAGTCCAGTAAATAGGCCACATTTTGGGGCTAAGGTGATCGTAGCTTGACGCCTTGAGTAACTCCAGCTGACATGCTCATTCATTCACTTGTAGCGCTGGAGGATGTCGAGGAATAACCTGTTCGTTAGAATGTGGTAGCAAGAGACCCTAAAAAAAAAAAGCCTCTCAAAAATTGTTCATTTTCACCTCTAATATCCCACCCCAGAGTTCATTTACATACCTCATACATTCAGCAGTCATTTACGAAGCCTAATGATCGACTTGAAACAGACCACCAAAAAAAAAGTGAAAAATCTTTACGATTTCGGTGGCTTGTCCGTAAAAATACGCCAGTTCCAACAGCTGTCTTCCATTTTGTTTTGCTAATTATGTAAATGTATGCATCACGTGATGACATCAAAAAAAAATCTGTGCGCGCGATGTATGTGGGTACCACACCGCTTTCAGGCGCCGCAAGTGAGTTCAATTTTCGTCTGGTGCGTTGCCGTGGAGAGCATTCTCGTTGTCTTGCTTTCCGTGACATGTTGGTACATGTAGGTCTGATCATTTTGAAGTGGATTTTGTTCCCTTGTAGGAACCGGGCCTAGGCTACACTATACGATCGCTGAATTATGTACGTACGCAGCTTGAGTAACTCCAGCTTACATGCTCATCAGGATTTCACATGTAACGCTGGAGACATAACTGCGGCGTGAGAATGTGGTCTTAAGAGGGGTCGTACTAATAAGCGTCAACACAGCGTCAACACATGATAGAAGCGTCAACACACTGTCAACACTGCCAAAACGCATCCTAAATTGACAAAAAAGGCATAGAACTTTAAAGTTTAGACTTAAAGAGATTTTTGGTGGGTCAGAGGTTTTTTTCACGCGAAAAAATGATCCGACGCAGCACTGCCGTTGTCGGCCATCTTGCCTTTGCACCGAGCTTGGACTTCATTATTTCAGATATGGGTGTGGAGGTAATGAAATTATCATGTCGTACATGTATACGGATTCACACGTAACGACCGCCCTCTGTTGATTTATTGTATATTGATATTACCCCTTTTGCGTAATGGTATCGTCTGCGCTGCCCCCGAAGCAACCTGGCTGCTGATTTCGGCGCTGCACTTAGAGCCAATTTTCTTGAACAGAAAATTACAATTTTCAGACGTTTATCCTATTGATTTTGAGCCGAAATTTTATTTCTGCTCATACTGTACGGTTTGAACACTGGTTTTGTCAATTTAAATGCGTTTTGGAGGTGTTAAGGCTGTGTTGACGCTGTGTTGACGCTTCTGTGTGTTGAATGGCCTCCCAAAAATTCTCCGTTTTCACCTCTATTTCCCACCCAAGATTCCATGTACATACCGGTACCTCACACCATTCAGCAGTCATTCACGAAGCTAATGATTGACTTGAAACAAAACAAAAAGATTGCCATATCTGGCCATCACTCATTGTTCCCTTCAGTGCGCTATCAGCCATCAGAAAGTGATAATATGTCCTTAAAAGTAAAATTTAGCAGGGAAAATATTGAAGTATTTACTGTGAAATCACTTAGACATTTTCAGACCAGTCTCATACGGTTTATGCACAGAGTGACAAGTGATGGCCAGATATGGGAATCTATCCAAAGAACCTAGGCCTATCTAAGGTTGCAGAATTGTCCAAAGGCCCATTGAAGCCAAGGTGTTGATATAAACATTGTGTTGGTAGTGTTTTTGGGTAGTCACAAAGAAAGCCTGTAACCTTTTCATGCATGGCTGAATATCAGTGAAACTTTTACTGCCAGTGTGTTCAATACCCAGAAGGAATGTTGGCTGAAGAGAAAAAACTGGTCACCTTTCCCATTTTTGTGGGAGACAAGGATGTATCAAAAGGGATTTTTTTTACTCACTCTGTCTATCTCTTCGGGGCCGTATCATAAGTCTGACGCCTCAAAGGTCCGACGCCCCATTATGAGGCGTCGTCCTAATGAGGCATAAATTCCGCCTCATAGGTCCGACAATGTCGACAAGTCCGACAATGGACAAATGCTGTTTCGGACTTATGAGGCGTCGGACTAATGAGGCATAAATTCCGCCTCATAGGTCTGACGCCTCCGACAATGTCACAATGTCAACAAGTCTGACAATGGACAAATGCTGTTTCGGACTTATGAGGTGTCGGAGCTATGAGGCATTGGACTTATGGGGCGTCGGACCTATGAGGTGGAATAAAGAAATTGTATGCCTCTTTAAGTCCGATGCCTCATTAGTCCGAAATTTCGGACTTATGAGGCGTCGGACCTATGAGGTGTCGGACTTTTGAGCGGACCCCATCTCTTCTACTGTTTTCTCAAAACCTTCATCATACTTTTAAGTTTGAGACTTAGGCCTACCCTTGCAAAAGTCATTACTAGAAGTTCCGGGGGAGGGGGGGGAAGGGAAGAAGTGCAAATGATGGAGTGAATGTGTCTTGAATTTGGTGATCTTTTGATCCTGAATATTTCACAGGTTTTGAGAAGCCCTCGGCCATTCAACAAAGAGCCATCAAGCCGATAGTGAGTGGGCGAGATGTCATCGCACAGTAAGTAGCACTGTCACTTGAACAGCTTATATGTCGTTGCACTATGCACTGTCACGACCTGGGGAACATTTTGAACACTGGCTCCGCAACACTTTGGAACACTGGCTGATTGGCACAAGATTGAGTTATCACTAGTACTGTTTTGTATGCTGACAAAGAATCCATGAGGGCAATTAAAGATGTATGTATCTTGACTTCAATCAGAGCAATAAGGATTGCAAGAATGTGTTTTTATGCTGTAGCTATATGTAAATTTACGTCAACAACCTTGGATTCTCATCGGTTTATACACGAAACAACATCGTCACAGCGCCCTCAAACATTCAAAATTAATGGCCGATTACACAAACTGCTAGTGATGTAGGTAATAAGCCAGTTCGGTATCTCGCGGTGAAGTGGTCCAGTTCAAAGGGTCATTCGGGATAAAATCGCTGACACGATGTTAGGCGATGTTACATGAACGCCCGTTTTGATTGTAATTAATGCCCAAGTAACATGCGACCATCTCCTTGCGCATTTATGTGCCTTCCATGAGCGTTCGATTATCCTGAATGCCCCTGACCCATATCATTGTGCACATGCACAGTTGACATACCGAACTGACTTAATGTCAGCATTGATTTTTTATTTAATTTGTAGAAACAAATATTAATGGTGCCATTGCTGCTGCATTTTGTTTTTGACAAACAGAGCCCAGTCTGGTACAGGAAAGACGGCAACATTCTCCATCTCAGTCCTTCAATGCTTAGACACCCAGGTTTGTCCGTTTCCTATTATAATACATAACATATCACATTGGTTTTCATTGGTTGTTAGTGGCCTTCAATTTCACAAAACCATTTCGAACAAAATATTTTGTTGTTGTTTTTAAAGTGAATTTTCTGTAAGCTTATTAAGTGGGACATTTATAAAAACCCTACCCTAACCTTTCCAAATCCTCCAGAATCCTCTTTGCAAAATGGAGGATTTTTGCAGGATTGAGGCTATATTGCAAAAATGTTTCAAGGTCATAGACCGTACCTTGTGTTGTTTATGCTCAGCTGTGCATACCTTTAGGCCTAGATTATACTTGAAATCCTCCGCACTGCTCCAGGATGTCACTGGCTCTGCCTCAACATATTGACAGTGATATGCTGGAGGATTTTGCAGGATTGAGGCAGTGGTCACCCCTCCAAGGACCAAATTCAAGAACTTATGGATGATTTGGGAGGATTGAGGCTGTATGTAATTTTTGCATGGAGGCAGGAGGATTTTGCAGGTTTGAGGTTGCATCCTAGCAAAAGTGCCTAGGGAGTTTTGGTTAATGTAATTACATGGTCTTTACACATCCTAAGCCCCATACTGTTACTCCAGCATTCAAAACCTCAACTTTCCTTTGAGGCTTAGGGCTAAGTATCTTCTGCTGCTGTATCTAAGCCCCTTTGTTTCGATCGGACCATTTTATGGCCAAAACACACTTGACTCGTTTGTCTCTCATATTAAAGTTGGAGCTTAGGAAACCAGTTAAGACTAGTGTTGATGTCAAACCAGTCACCTTCATTTAGCTTTTGTTTTACATTGTGCTCAGATTCGAGAAACACAAGCACTCATTCTGTCGCCAACCCGTGAACTGGCCGTACAGATTCAGAAGGTAAGAGACAAAGTTATTCTGTTTGTCACCTCCACTTCCATCCACATTGTATTCAGAGTCAACATCAGTCATATCGTGCTTGTAATATTATTGACCATTTTTGTACCTGCGTAATTTTGATGGCTGCTTTACAATACCACTATGATTAAAACCCTCCTACTGTTTGAGCAGTCACAGACAGTCAGAAATTCAATCCACTTCCCCTCCCATAGCTTATACACAGGCTAGTCACCAACAGTCGGATCTTATTTCTTGTAGGCACTGTGACTTGTCACATTCCATCAACAGACAAAAGCAAGTAACTTGGACTCACAGCATGCTTATCAATCACCTGAAGTCAAAGCAAAGCTATGTCAGGTTTCCTAACAATCACAGCCAGTCAATCCTGCTTTTTGGTGGCAGGGAGCATTTAACTGTTACAAACAGTCACTCAATTGAGTTTTAATGCTGGGATGGCTGTGTTGAATTTGCCAGCCAGAGAGGGAGGGGTATCAACCTAGATTTGGAGAAGTTCAAATCTCCCCAATGCGACTAACTACTATTTGCAGATACGCCTCATGGAGTGACCAACTTCAAAACTAACTGTGGTTCTAAGAACAAACAGGTAGTTATATACTCAACTTTCCAGTCAGTATGCTTTGACTGTTATGCTTTGATTGTGGAGCGCTGTGGTCCTTATGCTTACGGTGTTTGACCTACGCGCCGTAGTGCATGGGTTCGAACCCTGACGGGGAACATGGTGGTTGCGTTCTTGGGCAAGATACTTTACTACAATTGCCTCTCTACACCCAGGAGTATAAATGGGTACCTGTGAAGGTAGAGACTAGAATGCGCTGATCTCGAGCTGCTGCAAAAACTGGTCTCACGCCATGACGAACAGGGGTAATAATTGTAAAGCGCTTTGAGACCTTTGGTATAAAGTGCTCTATAAGCATCAAATTATTATTACAAAATTTATTAATATCAACAGTTTGACCACCATTGGAATGTGACATATTTGTGATAACAGTCAGATAACAGTCGGGGAATACTGATCAATACATCAAATGAATACCTCCTGTTTTTCTCGGAACCACATTTCTCTTTTTGAGGTAGACACTTCACATGATGTTATCTTCAAACTGCTTAATTAGGCTGCGCTGTTTATAGGGTTCACTGCATGGCGCACAGCAAGAGCACACTGCAGACCAACCAACAAAATATGAAACAAATAAATTATTCCAAGACGATGTCTGCAAACATTTTATTTTTTTTTTTTTTCCCGAATAACAAGATTTTCTAGGATGGGTGGGGAAACCTTGGGAAAACTGTGCCTGTTTTCTTGGCCTTGTATTCCCCGACATGCAAAGCCTCAAATCACCTATAACTTCTGAGAGTGCCTTTTAATGGAGACGATCCTTGTTGCTACTTTGGACTGTGCTAGGTTATTCTGGCTCTCGGTGACTACATGAGCGTCTTATGCCACTCCTGCATCGGAGGGACGAGTATCGGCGAAGACATCCGTAAGCTGGACTTTGGCCAACACGTCGTGTCGGGAACGCCTGGCAGAGTCTTTGGTATCCTTTGCAACAAATAATACTGCACTAGCCCTAACCCTGCTAAATGCAACAGAAAGCAACAAAGGTAAAAAAGTTGTTGCATACTGTTGCATTTAGCAGGCAACTCAAGTCCCAGGCTCTGTTGCATCTTGTTGCATTTAGCAGGGTAACTGCTCAAATTCCAAAGGCGAACGAACGAACAGAATCCACTGTTGCAATTGGTTGCATTTAGCAGGGTTACTGCTTGGTGCCAAGGCCAGTATGCAATGGGTTCACTGCACAATGCAACAGAATCCACTGTTGCAATTTGTTGCATTTAGCAGGGTTCTTATTTTAGCCAAGTTGCATGTTGCCAAGGTGCCTAGAGAAAACCTGTTGGGGGTTAGGGCTTGGCAAGCCTCGTAAAGTTAGTCTCACACTGCACATTCTATTGAATTGATTCAGAATGGCTATTTCACTGGAAGTCTTTTCATGTATCTGGTTTACACGATGGGTTGGATGTAGCCTATTCTTTGTTAGGGGTAATCCTGTACAATAGCACTGCCCATCTGACATATAGCAGGCAGTCAGTCAGTCAGTGAGGTAGGTACTAACAGGACACTGGGCTGGCCGCAAATATTTTCTCCCAAACGACATCTGCATATGGGTGTACGCTATGGCGTTTTGGACTTAACTTTTCAAAAAACATGAGAAGAAAATATAAAATTAGAAAAAAAAATTAATTCGATCGTTTTGAAATTCGGACTTTATTTTCCCTTTTAAAAAAAATCCTCCGAAGCCTCAGGTTAGAAAAGAACAAAATTGGGTGCAAAACGGTGTTTCGTTTCGCAGTGCAAAATAACGACCCTGTATCAACTGAGCTATCGCACTGCTTGCCAAAACTTGGGGAAACAAATAATTATATACCTGCGAACGTGTCATAAAAGTATCGTAGAGGGCGCTAAATAAAAATGTATGCGGATGGCGTTTGGGAAAAGAAAATTCGCGGGCTGGCCCTCTATAAAGACCAGCAAAAAACATTACAGTTTAGGGAAATCTATTCAACCCTTAACAGTTGCCACTTTTTGAAAGCTATTATGTCATGTAATTTTGTTGCTTCAAACAAAAGACAAATGAACAAAAACCAAATGATCCTACATATACCTACCTTAAATATGGGGTTATCAGTTGCGTTCAGTTGATCTAAACTTTAAAACATAATTAAGCAGGAGTATCAGATGAAAGATTTGTCAGACTATTTCTGACTTTGCCAGGCAGTTACAAGAACGAATCGTGATTCCCTTAACTGGCATTTTTTGCACCAGACATGATTAAGAGACGGAACCTGCGAACTCGCTCCATCAAGATGTTGATCCTAGACGAAGCTGACGAAATGCTCAATAAAGGTCAGAACATAAAGAGTTTTTGCAAATCTTATGCCTGATGTCCAAAGAAGATGCAAATTTTCAATGTGTATCATTTAGATGGAAAAAAAGGTCAATATTTCAAGTCATCACATTTCAGATGAATCTTTGTGATGGATTAAACAATTTTGGCATAGTTCTTGTAAAATTCCAAGTGTTTAGTTTCTGTATTCAAATCTAGAACTATTCATCTACAGTAAAAAATTTAAAATAAAAAAATAAGACATTGTAGATGTGTTGTAGAGGGACAATTTCAAACGCCAACTACAGCAAAGTAGATTGGGCACCGTGCAGATTGGTGGTTTATTTTCAGAAAACAGAAAAATGTGGGCTTCAAAACTTTGAAATTATCAAGACCATGATTTCATACAGAACAACAAAATTATATATGAGCTGTAGCCAATGTTAATCCCTTTACCGCTCAAAACTGCCTATTACTCCCTGTATTAATCATAACAATCCCCATCCAGTAAAACTCCAACACCAGGGTTCGTTGGAATCTGTTGGAGTGAGGACTGCACTAGTAAACTGATTATGCTTTACATGGGATTAGGCATACCACCAGTAATCAGAGTCCAACAGTTTTTGCGCACAGTTTACCATATGGTGTTGGAATTTGCAAGGATGAGGAAGGTTCCTATTAATCACTCTATCCGCTCCGTTCACAAGTACCCCCTCACCGGCAAAGAAAGTACAGTTGGGGGTGACCAAACGACGCCATCTTGCCTGACTGCAATATTTTGCTGCGAAGTGTGGCCACTGCGTGTACATAGCGCAAATCCCCTGGTGTACGTGCGTCACACACAAGGAACAGTGCGCGCGTCAACCAGCGAAATGTATGTGTCCCGCACTTGAACTCCATATATACAGACTGGAGATCAATAATGTCCTGCCCATTGATCTCCATATCAATGGTCCCGCCCATGGGACGTCGTTGCTAGGTAAAAGGGTGCCCTCTTTTGTTAGCAGACGGAGCCCATGGGGTTGAGGGTTAATACCTTAGCATTTTATGTTTTATGAATTCATTAGTGAGTAAGTACAATGTAACACAATAGAGTACAGGTGCTTATGGGTTAAAGTGCAGTCTGGAATCAAGTCTAGCAGACCTTTGATCTCCGCCAGTGCCCCACTTAACAGCCTGTATCTACCATTGGTTTTCTGGTCATCTTTTGTTCTGGCAGGTTTCAAGGAGCAGATCTATGACGTTTATCGTTACCTCCCGCCTGCCACCCAAGTCCTGCTCTTCAGTGCCACGCTGCCTCATGAAATCTTAGAGATGACCACAAAGTTCATGACTGAACCCATCCGTATCCTGGTCAAGCGGTAAGCAGTCCCTTTACCCTAACGATCCCCAACCAGCCAAACTCCAACACCAGGGTTTGTTGGGATCTGTTAGGATGAGTAAATCACACTACGGATTTAGGGTTAATCATATTTTGGCTGAACCCTACCCTCCTTGGCTATTGTTCTAGGATGCTTTCTGAATCATCCCAAATTCACATGTTGGCATAAGTTTCATACTAGCAGTTTTGAATCATTTCTTTGAATCATTAATTAGATACGGTTAATGGAGTGTCGTGGCCTAGTGGTTAAAAACACCGGACTCATGCACTGGTGTTTCAGAGGCAACAGTGGTGTGGATTCGAGCCCGCCAGGTGGACACTTGGGCCCTTGAGCAAGGCACATATTATTGCTTCGTCCTTCGGATGGGACGTAAAGCCGTAGGTCCCGTGTGTTGTGTAATCCAATGCACGTAAAAGAACCCGGGTTTGCCCCGTTGTTTCTGGTCTCCTGTATAAACTCCCACGCGGAGTATTTAGGAGATGATCCAATCAATAATTGGCTCTGTCACGGACATTACACTTCCTTTCATAACGCTGGAATCACCCTCTAATAGATCAATCTTTCCAATGCAGTCTCTCCGCCAACCCAACTGTGGAAAGGGAACTGAGCCAGAATGAGAGTTAATGCACAAGTGATGATCATTTTAAACCCACCCCAATCCCCCTGCCTAATACTCCTTACACTGCTCCAAACTGCCCCAGCCCTCAACGGTTTTTATGGATTCATCAAGGAAAAGATACAGTGTGGTACAATGTAATACATGTGCTAATATACAAATAATGAATGTTTGTGAGTGCAATGGTGAAAATATTTTCATGAGTTAAAAGATAGAATGTTCCATTCAACGAGGCGACGCCGAGTTGAATGGAACATTCCATCTTTCAACTCATGAAAATATTCTCACCATTGCACGAATGCAAAACATTCATTATTTGTTTAATATAACATCCAAGTAGATCTTTGTCATTGGATTGGAGGATAAAACTTTAAGAACAAACAAAACTCACAAATATTGTATCATATCGACTACAATTTTTCAGCTTTTTCAAGGCTAACAAAGGTTTAAAAGTCAAATCATTGACACTGATGAAAATTAACATTGTAAGTTCTTAAAACAATGCAGAGAAAGTAATCAAGGCAATTGCATCAACTTCAAAGGCAAGTCTTGTACTGCTATAACGCATGATATGGTCTAAATAGCACAGAGATTGTATAGCGCCGGGCCGCTGCACGTGTACCGTACGCACGGCGTGCAATAGATCAAAAGGGATGGGATGAAAATGCACGGTGAATGGAACCAAAAATGCTCGGTTATGACGCAGGCTGTGCAATGGTTCGATTAATGAATGCCCGTGACCTACAATCCTCCAATCAAATGACAAGGATTACTTGGGTGTTATATAATGGGTTTATATTGCTTCTATGAGATTCTGGCTCAATGATGTAAATGTTTTGCTTTGCTGTAGTGATGAGTTGACGTTGGAAGGAATCAAGCAATTCTTTGTGGCTGTGGAGCGAGAGGAGTGGAAGTTTGACACGCTGTGTGACCTGTACGACACACTGACCATCACACAAGCCGTTATCTTCTGCAATACAAAGCGCAAGGTGAGTAGTGAATATATTAAATACAGTATCACACAAACTATCACTCACTTAAAAAAGCGAAATGTCCCAGAAAAGTACCTGCCAGTTTAGTGAGAAAAACCTTACTCAAAGTAAAGATAGCACCGGTTCCAAATACCCTGTGAAACTATTTCGCCTGAAATAGTTTCGAATGTGCACAATCATTGACGGTGATTTTAATTGCCTTTTGTAATCTCTTAATCTGTAAATACTTTTTACTTTCTAATCTTAATGTAATTAAAGTGTCCATGAAATGAATTTTTCTGAGAAACACATTTTGTGCTACTTTCTACTCTTTTTAAATGTATGAAAACTATTTGACATCCCTTTTTGGTTTATTTTATTCAAAAGTGCACTTTTTTAAACATTTGAAATTTTCTATGCTTTTTATGCCCCGCGGCGAAGCCGAAGGGGCATACTGTTTCCGCCTTGTCCTTCCGTGGGTGGGGGTGTGGGTGTGTGTGTGGGTGGGTGGGTGTTGCAGTGCGTGTGTGTGTGTGTCCGGACAAATCTTGTCAGCGCGATAACTTGAGAAATACTTAACATATGAACTTTAAATTTGGTTTGTGTATTGTTCTTGGTAATCCTAACAATCCTTTTGCATTTGGGGCCGAAAGGTCAATGGTCAAGGTCACAGTGACTAAAACAAAAGAAATTTTTGTCAGCGCGATAACTTGAGAAATACTTTACATATGAACTTTAAATTTGGTTTGTGTATTGCTCTTGGTAATCCTAACAATCCTTTTGCATTTGGGGCCGAAAGGTCAAGGGTCAAGGTCACAGTGACTAAAACAAAAGAAATTTTGTCAGCGCGATAACTTGAGAAATACTTTACATATGAACTTTAAATTTGGTTTGTGTATTGTTCTTGGTAATCCTAACAACCCTTCTGCATTTGGGGCTGAAAGGTCAAGGGTCAAGGTCACAGTGACTAAAACAAAAGAAATTTTGTCAGCGCGATAACTTGAGAAATACTTTACATATGAACTTCAAATTTGGTTTGTGTATTGTTCTTGATAATCCTAACAATCCTTTTGCATTTGGGGCCGAAAGGTCAAGGGTCAAGGTCACAGTGACTAAAACAAAAGAAATTTTGTCAGCGCGATAACTTGAGAAATTCTTCACATGTGAACTTCAAATTTGGTTTGTGGATCGTTCTTGGTAATCCAAATAGGCCTATCGCATTGGGGGTCGAAATGTCTAGGGTCAAGGTCACAGTGGCTAAAACAATAAAAATCTTATATTTATTCTGACATCATAGGGATTAGGGATTAATTCATATAAAACCTACAGAAGACACTAATGCTGTCAATGAACGTTCCATGTGACCAACTTCGGGTACGGTACGTGTAAGTTGAAGTTTAAAAGAGTGGTGTTATGTCATGGGAACAGTCACGGTTGCGGGGCATTTGTGTTTGTAAACACACCTGACTTGTTTTTTTTTACAACTGAGGGCGCTGTTGCCGTGATGTCATTTCAGGGAGACACTGTTAAGTTTAAGGGTTTTGTGTACAAATGTGAACCCAAAAATCTGCTCATTGATAACATTTATGAGAAAGGTTTGCTCATTGGCTTACTGCCATGTAGTAACGCAACATCGAATCACTGAAGAAGCAAAATATCCAATATTCTGGCAACTATTTGTGCACAAACCAATTGCAACATTGAGGTTTCTGCCTGATATGACATCACGCTTTTGCTCATGAATATGGAAATTTGCATTAGCATAAAAACCAAAAAGGCACCAAAATACCCTTGAAAAGGCAAAAGAAAATTAAAAATAAGGTTAAATGGGATACAAAGGTGCATTTTCAAGAATTACATTAAAAAAAGTAATATTTCATGGGCCCTTTAAAGGACCTCTTAATCCCTTATTGTTTTAAAAGGGCTTGTATTTTTGTATCAGTCATCTTTTTATGGCATACCATGTTTTTCCATGAGAATGGAGAAACAAAATAATTTTAAATGTAAAATCTAAATCTAAAATCTGAATCTTAGATAGATAGCTATTGGCAGCCTGATCTTTGACGTAACCATGATGTAACCATCTTCTGAATCCTCAGGTTGATTGGCTGACAGAGAAGATGCGAGAAGCCAACTTCACCGTCTCCGCCATGCACGGCGACATGCCACAGAAAGAGAGAGATGAAATCATGAAGGAGTTCCGGTCCGGCGCGACGTAAGTAGAGACTCCGTTTGAACAGTAGATGACGCTTTGTGACCTCGTTTTCTTGGCATTAAACGGCATAGAATATTTCAATTCCCTCTGGATGGGATGCCATTCCAGCCTAAATACTCCCCAGCTAATGCCTGTACCCATTTGTACTCATGGGTGGAGAGAGGCAAGTGGAGGTGAAGTGGCTTGCCCAAGGACACAACATGCGGCCAGCAGCTGGATTCGAACCTTCCCATTGGTCTCTCCCCAACTCTCCCTTTGTAACCACCTTGGGGTTACTAAGGATTCCATTCAAAGTCATGAAAGCATCCCAATCTGGTTTGGGTTCGTGACGACAATGAGTGGATAGTGACTGGATTTTACATGACGTTCACCATTATATTCCTGCCTGGGTGGAGAGAAGCAATTTTTACAGTTGTGTTTAAAGACACAGGCATCACTGCCTGACCTCAAAGACTCACCAATACATCTTGAATGTGGTACATCAAGCCATGGTGGTCTTCTTTTTTCCACTGTTAAGAAACAAAGCGATATTTGTGTCTGCTCAGAGTTTTGAGTAATCGGAACTCATTAGGAAAATCTTCCCTGTTGAGGGATGCAATTTGGAGTTAAGATAATTGCTGTATTGAAATTGTTTCTCCTAGACGAGTCTTGATCACCACAGATGTGTGGGCCCGTGGGCTGGATGTACAGCAGGTGTCACTAGTCATCAATTATGATCTGCCAAACAACCGTGAGCTCTACATCCATCGGTGAGTCTAAAAAATCGCAATATGTATCTCTGTCTGTATGGATATTTATATATTACTATTACATAATAAGGAAACCAAAAATTCCTCAAAAGCACCCAAGGATTCCTCAAAAGCACCCAAGGATTCCTCAAAAGCACCCATGGATTCCTCAAAAAAAACCAAGGATTCCTCGAAAGCACCCAAGGATTCCTCAGAAGCACCCAAGGATTCCTCAGAAAAACCCAAGGATTGCTCAAAAGCACCCAAGGATTCCTCAAAAGCACCCGAGCATTCCTCAAAAGCACCCAAGGATTCCTCAGAAGCACCCAAGGAATCCTCAGAAAAAACCAAGGATTTCTCAAAAGCACCCACGAATTCCTCAGAAGCGCCCTAGAGGGCGTTCTTTGTTATTTCAATTCGGACGATTCACAATGCAGTGCGCCATCAAGAGTTCGACACGGAGAGTTAATTTTTCCCAGTGCATTGTGGGACATGGTTGACAAATTCGCAGCGCGGGACATTTGAAATTGTTCATTTCTCTGGTCAGTAGTTTCGTAAGCGAATGATTCGAGTATCTGTTTGCCCTTTTCTTTTCTTTCTATCAATACATTGTTTTTTGTAAGGCGGCAGAACACTATGCCCTAATCTATATTAAATTAGCTCAAGTTGTCTACTGACACTCATTCAAATGGGCCATGTTTTGTTGACCGTAAACTTAAAAAACGGACTCTCCATGGCAAACTCTTGGTGGCGCACTGCATTGTGAATCGCCCGAATTCAGTAATCCAGGTGATACAAAACCATTGCCCTCTAACTCCGCCTTAACGCATAATGTCTATTCTGTGTGAATTGGCCCTCGTGCATTTCAGTGTGCTTGTCATTATTGAGTGTTTCATTCACAATTGTCCGTTGGATTTCCTTCAATTGTTATTTTTTCTAACATTTCAACACGATTTACAGAATTGGCCGATCGGGTCGTTATGGTCGTAAGGGTGTGGCCATCAACTTTGTCAAGAGTGATGACATTCGCATCTTGAGGGACATTGAGCAGTATTACAGTACACAGATTGACGAAATGCCCATGAATGGTGAGTACAAATGCATTGACCCATTAACACCTGTAAAAAGTGTAATACTAGAGCGCTTGGGTTGCTTCAGGTGCTATAGTGAGTAACAGGCAGGGCAGTTGGGGGGGGGGGGGTTGGGGGGGGGGGGAGTGGTACAGTGACCAAAGGTTTAAGTATTCATTTCACATGAATACGCTGAGTCCCTCCGGTTCTTTTCAGAACCACACATACTTACAAAAAAGATTTATTCACATGGTGCTACCGCAAACTTATCTTGTCTTAGTATCTTTCCACCATGCAAACCTTCAAATCTCATATTCATTTCACAGTTGTTGACTGCTGTGATGTGGGATATGACATTTTTAACACCCGAGGGGCGCATAGCACCTTAGGCAAAACCGAGGGTGCTATGTGCCCCGAGGGGTTAAAAACGGCATATCCCACATCACAGCAGTCAACAATTGTTTTGTTATATCGTGCCAGTAACTAAAAAAATAATGGTTGTAACTTACTGTGTGAGAAATAAATTAAATCACTGCGATGAAACCTTTGATAACTGAAGGTTTTGATGTCCTGCTGGACATGAGACTGGGCGTTTGACGCGAAGTTAGCGCGCTAGCAGGTTCCACGCGCGCGCAACGAACGCAACAAATGCAGCACGATATCACCCTCAGTGTATAACATGCGTTTTATAGACCAGACATGTGACCATCCTATACCAATGAAATTACAGTTTCCAAGCACACGATATAACAAGATTAATTATTGCAGGTCATGTGTATCATTAACTGTAACTCCCCAGCCTAATTTACTAGGAACCATACTCATTTTGGCAAATTCCAACACCCACATGGAAAATTGTACCCACACACTGTTGGACTTAGTTGCTGGAGGTATGCCAACCCCAGTGTAATAGACGGTCAGTTTAGGGGTACTGTACCTATCCCAACAGATTTAAACAAAACCTGCCGTTGAACTTTGATGGGTTGGGTTCGGTTAGGGTTGATCATTGTGCCAGCAGTAAATGGCACTTTGCGGTCACTTTCTAGAGCCCTATTGGGAGGGACACACTGTGTGCATGTACTGGTCCATGCACGTATGGCATGCAGGACTAATAATCTGAATGTGCACAAACCAATAGCATCGTAACAGTAGCATCAGGCGTCTTCGGCAATGCGTTCAAATATCCCTCCCAGTGGTCTCCCCAACTCTTCCTTTTAACCGTTGAGGGGGTACTTGTGCATAGAGTCCATAATCTGTATAGGGCTCGCTGAATGACAGCCATCTCTGTAGGAGAACTGCAACTGCGTAATTTACACAATCAAGCATGCATCGCGCAGTGTTGAAAATGTTCCAAACACTCGCGCTTGTTGCTCAAAATGTGTTCGATACTACGCAGCCGATGCGCGTTATGCAAGTTGACGCTCAAAATGCTGATGCATGTGAATGGTCTGTAGGAAATGGCGTCGTTTGAACGAGACCTATTGAATAGTCCGTTGTTGCTACAACAAATGTCGTATTGTAGGACAGGCATCGTGGCGATGTAGTCATACTGGACATGCATGGATGCGGTGTGAACGCGTCTTGCCCCAGAGTGTTGCATGTGTTGTGACAACAAAGGACTATTTGATTCAGTCAATTGAATGCATTGCATGAAATGAAACGTTCAGTGTTGGCACAAAAAAAGAAAAAAATGATGTGAAGCACCTGGCGGTTAACCTCAAAATTTCACTACAGAGCCGTCCTATTGTTTGATCAGTCAAAGACAGTCTAAATTTCTTTCACTTCCCCTGCCATGCATTTGTATACAGACTAATAAGAAACAGTCAGATCACATTCGTGTAAACACTGTGACTAGTCAAACTCCATCAACAGACAAAAAGAGGTAACTGGAAGTTACAGCTGGCATATCAATCACCTCCAGTCAAAACATGGCTATATCAAATTAACAAGGGAATTCTTAACTGTTAAAAACAGTCACTTGATTTTGATTTTGACTGCTGTGATGGCGCAGCTGAATTTGCCAGCCAGAGAGGGGAGGGGTTGGTACTGTGTAAAGTTGTGTCCCCTAGAATGTAGCAATAAAGACTGTCAAGCTTGATTCTTTCTATATTTCTTCCCTAGTTGCTGACTTGATCTGAGGTAGCAGACTTTGGTCAGTGAGCAGTCCAAGATGTACAATAGTCACCACAGCACACCAACAAGTCCGGATACCGTACCCGGTTGCTTAGATACGGTGTGGCCGATACTGCAATGGACACTGTTGCCCTTGTTTTTAAAAAACTTGATGCAGACTTCATTTGAAAGCCATGTGAAAGTACAATGTGTCAGCATTCACACTTGTGTGGTGAGGTCTCCATCTTGTGTACATAGCAGTTTGTAGTTATCATGTTCATAGATAAACTTTTTTTAAAGATTGGTTCTTTTCCCTTAAGAGTAGAATACTTTTCATTGCTGTGTTCACACAGGAGTGTTTTTTTTTTTGGAACTAGCCGTGATAGAATCGTCTAAAAATTTGGGGATTTTGTGTTTTTTAGGCAATGAATGCATGGCATTTTTTCCCTGCATTTTATTTGAAGAGGGCGTTTATACACATCAGCAAGGAGCACCATACTAATGACGTCATCTTGGTTGGTGCATTTTTGTAGCTTCATTGTTCTCATTTAAGGAAGTACATCAATCTTGACTGTCAATGCGAGGGGAAATTTTTAAAAAATACGTTTCTCTTGAGCCCCAGTATGTGTACAAAGCGAATTAAGAGAACCATCAGATTGAGCCTCACAAATCCTGTTATTTTTATGGCAACTTCATTAAGATATTAATTTTACTGTATTTTACATGTAACTAAGGTAATATGATTTTTAGTTGTCCTTTTTGTGATTGTTGTTGGTTATGGATCCCCTTTTTTTTTTTTTTTTTTGGCGTGTAACTTTTTGGGGGGGGGTAGGTTTAAAGATGCCACACTCAAACACAAAACCAGTCACTTGGACCAAATTTTGTAAAGTGAGATTTAGGCTCATTGGAAAGGACATTGAATAAGTTTTCCAGTGATGTACAGAAATGTGAATCAGACAAAATCTGAAGGAGTTCTAGGTATTTTCAGTTCTCAAGTTTTGGGCCTCGGACAGTTATTTAAAAATCGAGAAACTTGTTGGTAAAGTTTCCCAAATAAACCCCTTGGGAAATTTACAAGTTAACTTTCTTGAAAGTGAAAAATATGTATTATTTTTAGCTTTGAATGCCTAAATCTGAATTTCTGAAGTTTTGCCTGTACGCTGTATTATAGGCTGTATCTCAAAATGTCCGTGTGAGTTCTGTCTGTTTGTGTTGGAGGGTCGCATCTTTGCATTGCTCAACATGTTAGCAGTTCAGTTTTTATTTTAAATCCCCAAACCACATTTTTAGCAGTGAAGCTTTCATCAACTGATGGGCCCAATTTCACGTCTCTGCTAACAACAGAATTCCACGCTGACAATCACTATTTAGTGCTAACGGCAGAAGCAAAAAAAAAAATGAATTCTTTGCTTACCCTGTTAGCACAGAATCCTTAGTTACAGCATGTACGTTGCTCTTTAGACAAAATTCCTCACTAACCTCTGAAATAGGTTTAATTGTAAGCATGGGATTTGCTGCTGTAGTTAGCGTGGATTTTTGTTTATATTAATATGGCAAGCAAAGCCATTACATTGGGCCCAGTTTGTACCAGTTTTTCATTGATACTCGTTGACACATTCCTCCCGGACTCTTAAAAGAATGTCCCATTGTGCAGTGTATTTAAAAAAAAAAAATGTTTTTAATTTACAGGCTTGTCATTCATTCACTTACCAAAGCTGGATTATGTTGTTATTCTGCATTAAACTTTTATGATATTCAGGACTATGGGTTTTTTCAATAAAGTATCCATTTGTCATTTACGTATTACTTTAAACTATTTGGATTAAATGAGCCGTTTTTTATCAAGCTTACTGTGTCACACAACGTTTATTTATGAAATGTGTACAGAGATAACATGGCTGACTTGAAACTTAGTGCAAGACAAGAGCTACAGAAGGGTACCGGTACATAGCATTTTGCACGCATCATTGATGAACAAATTACCCAAGTTCGTAGATTAGTCGAGTAGTCAATTTCCCCCGTGTGAATACAAACCAAATTTCAAAAGTTCTCAGGCCGCAGGATGTACGGTTATGAGTAATTTTGCCTGGAAGAAGAGGAATGTCCTTTATTGGCTATCGTAACTATCCGTTTCGGTTGAGAAGCTGTGTGTATGAAGGCTGCGCTAGCGCTCAGAGTGCTACACGATGCGTTTAATACCGTTCTGGCGTCACGTAGAGGCATTGGGTAGAGGCGTCGCTCACATAGCTCGTTAGATACCAGCTCAACCCTAGTACGAACACCAAGGCAGGGGGTTCGTGAGCTCAGTGTCCAACAACCCTTGCTCACCTTAACTTGCATGTGCCGAGCACTGCAGTAGAATACCAGCATCTAGGATGACCCTTCTTTCCAAGTCTAAAGCCATCTTCGTGAGGTTGCTCTTCGGGGCGCACGGGACCTTAGCCGTGGTGGCTCTGGTGAACATCACGGGCTTCAAGTGGTTCTTCCTGGCGGAATGTCTGGTGGCGGTGTCCCTCCTCGAGACTTTCGTCACGCTGAAAGTGAACAAACACGCGGAGTGGAAATGGTAAGATTTGCCCTTCTATAATTTAAAATTGGATTTTTTTTTATGATTCTATTTAAAAAGTTAGTTTTTCAAATTGTTTGTTTAATCTGAGCGTTATGTTTTTTCCATTGTGGGCAACTTTATGAAAACTTTTGGGGGGTGTGTGGTTTTTTTGTGTTTTTTTTTTTGGGGGGGGGGGGTTGCTTTTGAACACAAACAGATCCCCCTGCGAATAGATTGGTTCCCGGTTCCTACCATCGATTCTACTAGGGACAGGAACCAGTCTATACTGCGAGAACTGGCTTAATGTTGGGCCGCAACTTTTTCCGTTCGATGTCTCGTTCAGCAATGAATATCTTCTGTGTTGGAAAAAATGGCAATTTTAAAAGGACTCTATTATTAGAGGTGAAACTCGCAAATAGCTCGGCTTGTCCATCTTCAATAAGGGAATAACAGTGTGAGGAGCCGGTCTTCACTGCGTGATAATGACCGGGTGTGGGGGTGACCGCTGTTAATGGACCGAGACGAAGTCGAGGTCCATTAACAGCGGTCAACCCCACACCCGGTCATTATCACACAGTGAAGACCGGATCCTCACACTGTTATTCCCATTAATAAATACCTTTATGACGAAATAAAGAGTTAAAATGCTCCAATTTTGTGACTTTTTTCCGGCGATATTTCCAGACTTTTTTGTGTTCATGTTCATGGGCCATATTTTAGCTTAACAGCTATAACGACGTAAACTCAACAGAAACTGCTGCCGTAGCGAAACAAATTACAACAATGTTTTCATATCTTTACCTGATGGAGGAAGCTGAAATCTCGTTTACACATTCCTTGTGTCCGGAATTAAAAAGATGCTCGGTTTAGGAAAGGTAAATATGTCGGTGGGTGAAGTGTTTCAAAGAAAATAAATCGGATCTACGCTTTCGTCGTAAACATCCTCAGTATATACTGCACTGCTGTACGATGTCGTTTCAAAACTTCCTTACGCGCGCGCACGCACGCATCCTTAGCAACTGTAGGGCGTACGCGCGCGTCAGTCTCACGCGATGGGGGTTGAGCGCATGTGCAGTGCTCAATTGTTAAAAGCTACCGTAGGACTGTTACTTTATTTTGACCAATCATTGGCTTGCATGGGGCTGAACGGGGCTTGATCAATGCTGGTTCAGGGGCCATGTATTCGCTTGATCTTTGAAGCCGGTCCATTATCACCGTTAATGACCGGCCACGTGATCGAGTCTCGACCAATCAGAAACCATCATCTCTCCAAGGTATTTATTAATGATATTTATAGTATAATTATTATTCGATGTTCTAAATATCACGCTCATGGCTTGCTTAAAGTATTTGGCATTCTTTCATGTGGATTTTGAACATGTAATATTATTGTCATTAAATTTCTGGCGATTTTTTTTTCCAGGAAAATAAAGATGCTATCAAAAGCGACACATCTGTTATGTTTTAAACATTCTGCCATTATGATCGCGGGGGAATTATACCGATATGTTTCCCATTAAAGTGCGATTGCACTGAATCCTCATTACTATTATTAAGGGAATAACAGTGTGAGGAGCCGGTCTTCACTGCGTGATAATGACCGGGTGTGGGGTTGACCGCTGTTAATGGACCGAGACGAAGTCGAGGTCCATTAACAGCGGTCAACCCCACACCCGGTCATTATCACACAGTGAAGACCGGATCCTCACACTGTTATTCCCATTAATAAATACCTTTATGACGAAATAAACAGTTAAAATGCTCCAATTTTGTGACTTTTTTCCGGCGATATTTCCAGACTTTTTTGTGTTCATGTTCATGGGCCATATTTTAGCTTAACAGCTATAACGACGTAAACTCAACAGAAACTGCTGCCGTAGCGAAACAAATTACAACAATGTTTTCATATCTTTACCTGATGGAGGAAGCTGAAATCTCGTTTACACATTCCTTGTGTCCGGAATTACAAAGATGCTTGGTTTAGGAAAGGTAAATATGTCGGTGGGTGAAGTGTTTCAAAGAAAATAAATCGGATCTACGCTTTCGTCGTAAACATCCTCAGTATATACTGCACTGCTGTACGATGTCGTTTCAAAACTTCCTTACGCGCGCGCACGCACGCATCCTTAGCAACTGTGTTGCGTACGCGCGCGTCAGTCTCACGCGATGGGGGTTGAGCGCATGTGCAGTGCTCAATTGTTAAAAGCTACCGTAGGACTGTTACTATATTTTGACCAATCATTGGCTTGCATGGGGCTGAACGGGGCTTGATCAATGCTGGTTCAGGGGCCATGTATTCGCTTGATCTTTGAAGCCGGTCCATTATCACCGTTAATGACCGGCCACGTGATCGAGTCTCGACCAATCAGAAACCATCAACTCTCCAAGGTATTTATTAATAATGATTATAATGGCCTTTTCTTATCTCATTTACTGGCTCAATAGCAATGCAGCTTGGTTCTCACTTCGCAGGTCCAATAAATTATGGGACGACTTATGTTCGAGATTAACATAACGGATACAATTTACAATATATTGGAGCAACGCCATTTTTGTAATCTCGAAATTACTCATACTTTCCAAATAAAGTTTGCAAAGCGTTGGAGCATCGGAATGGTGCAGTCTAAAGATTTAGGATTTTTCTCTCAAACTTATTTTTTCTCCCCAATTTCGTTGGTAACATCATTCATAAATTGCCATATAGCCGCATGACTATGGAAGAACAGGATTCCAAACTTGGCTTATAGAGCCCTTATCTCATATGTACTTCTGTCCATTTAACACATTAACAGTTAGAAAAGGGAACAAGCTTGAATGTCCGGAACACTTCTACATTTGCTAAGATGTGATTATTATCGTTAACATGATGGAATAAATTGATTGGAGTGTATGTATAACTCTAGGAATTTCAAATCGGGGAGCAAGTTAAGTCTACAAACTTCTCAGATTGGGAGGCAGATGTTCCTTTTCGAAAAACAATTGGAGCTATACTGTTTAATTTTTGACGCTTTTTGTTTTTCGAAAACGTGTCAGTGTTCGTCAGCACAAATTCAATATGACTCGCGTCAGCTTATGACGAGCAAAATTATGAAGCTCGTTGGAGCGTATTTTTTTTTATACGTAAGCTTACATAGTGGGAGCAAGTTGTAAAAACATATTCTGCACCCAGCCACGCCATTGTGGAATAAGGACCTCATCGTTATTAAAATGCAACAAATAAAACGAAAAAGAGTAGCCATTTTTGAAACAATTATCATTAATAAAAATGGACAAAATGCTTTTGTAATTGAACCATTAGAATGAAAATCCTTAAATGTCACGATACACCTCGCCTGCTTGAAATCTTGGGGCCCTTTTTAAAAAACAAAAATCACTCAAACTCACCAATTTGTCTCGTTTTAGTTCCTTCTTTTTTTAAATCTTTGTGCCAGCTTGCCCCTCCAAAACATGGCTCCATATCGGTCGGATTAAAACGTAATATTGAATACAATTTGGTGAGAAAATCGGAGATACCACCTTTAAATCTTACTCAGTGGTTTCAGTGATATATTATGCGTGCACTGTAGTGACAGTCATAAAGGCATCACTTCTGTGCCTTTTTTTTTAAACATGGTATCGCCATGTAGGTGATGGTTATTCTGTACGCCGTTTTATTAATAAAGTATTTTTTGATGGTCCATAAAAATCACCGAGAATCTATATACACTCCACCCCATGGATTTCACTCGAATATATATCAAGAGGGTGAGCAATAATTCCACACCGCCACTATACTTTTATAGCATCATGATTTTCGCATGTATTAAATTGCAATGTTTGCAGCTGTATGTCCCCCATAAAAAAACGACTGTTAAATAAACGGTATTGGTTCCAGTGGCGTAGCGAAGGGGGGGGGTGGCACAGACATACCCCCCACAAATTCCCATAGCCCCCCGCCCCATGTTCCCCCTCCCCCACAAAAAAAAACAATAAGTAATGTTTCGCTTTCCAAGGAAATGTCTTTTTAAAGGCTCTGTTTTAGCTATTAAATAGCAGATCAGATCAGAGGAATCTAGATGACTATTTTTGACTTCCCTGAACCGCACAGCTTTATGAAGTGTGAATAAAATTAGAAAAAAAAAGAGCGGCCTTTTGAGAGTGTATTTTGAGGTCCCACTGAGAGTGTATTTTGTCGCAGGTTTGTCGAGAACTGGGATTGAAAAACAAATGCCACTTTCAATTTGACCAGCAAGTTATTCCGTGGTTATATACCGGACGTAAACATGTCCGTAAATTTTCATGAATTCGGTGGTCCAGAATGATGCATTTCTAGCAAAGGTTCCTGGTACAAAAAAAAGTGAACATAATCTCTTTGAGCGAGACATCGAGACAGGGCGACAAAGAGAAATTCTTGCCATCTAGTTCAATTCACAACATGCAATACAGCATATATTATTCTTCCGTCTGTTTCGGCGTTTCCGCTTCTGTGTTCTTTTCTTCCTTTTAAATAATGAAGGTGCGTGGATATACGTCCTGAGGAACTACAGGGTGAGTAAAAACAAACGAAACCCAAATGGCAGGACAAATGGTTGATTGAAGAATGCCTGTAGCACTTTCAAAATCAAGGATATGAAAGCCCAATCAATGAGCTTTTTTTTTAGTACAAGAATCATTCAAATCACTTATGTGCTTTTTAAGTTAAGGAATTTTGAAAACAGACACCGTTTTAAAGTTCTGTCCACGGCTCACAAAAAAAGGGTAAGTGTTTTTCAGCAAAACGAAAACACTTCAAATGCATCCCTATGAGAACTGTTTCGTTTTGCTGAAAGAACAATTACTTAATTGTGTTTGTGATCCGTGGACGGAAATTTTAACGGTGTTTGTGTTCAAAATTTCGTAACTTGAAAATTGAAAGAGTTGTGTGAATGATTCTTGTACTAAAAGAATTGCTTGGCTTTCATATCCTAGATTTTGAAAATGCTATATACAGGCAAGACTCCATTCAAAAATTGGTCCTGCCATTGGGTTTCGTTTTGTTTTTACCCACCCTGTATAGGCATATATGGACAAATTGTTTTCCAATATTTAATCATTCGCGATGATAATTACATATTAAGTAGAACACTTTTCTGTGGATGCATAATTATAGAAACATAACCAGATGTTTCAGAGCTTAAACCGATTAGAATAGTTGCTTTCAACGACTAAATTTGTGTTTGCATGCCTATAAATTATGAGCTGTTGGCCATCATGCATAATTTTAT
This sequence comes from Patiria pectinifera, assembly GCA_029964075.1. NCBI lineage: Eukaryota > Metazoa > Echinodermata > Asteroidea > Valvatida > Asterinidae > Patiria > Patiria pectinifera. The sequence goes on along the minus strand of CM057142.1, from coordinate 45,321,173 downwards.
AGTCACTTAACACGACTGCAACAATTGGAAAAGGCTCGGACGAAAACAAATAGCTTTGCCTGGCGAATTAATCGCTGGCAGTGAAACCCATATGGCGACCAGTGATGCGTGTAATACCAAGCCGGTTAATTTAGAAAGTTGAGTTTTGATGGCCGCCCGAGGAATGTTCCCTGGTGTCATTTATCATCGTTCACTGTCTCCTCTAGATCATCTGACACCTCTCTATCAACATGTTGAACAACGGGAGGGAACACACTGTGTAGTCTTGTAATCTACCATATAGTTGTCGCCGCTCGAGTATGATTCCACTGGAATTTACAGCAGGATTGAAATTAAAAAGTGTTCAGCGCTCCAAGAGCATGATTCATTTTCAAACTCAGGCCCGTTTATATAGCGACCAAACGTTTACAAAATCTGCAAATAACCTTTAATTGCTTCCTCAGTAGCACTCATTCCCGGAAGTTGTCAAGAAAATACATTCGTCGAAAACGAGTAGAGCCTATAGGCCTACCCTAGTACGGTATTTATTAACGGTTCAGTACCTTGGCAAAACTCATTTCAGCTTACATGTAAATAACCTTTCTGCATAATTCCTATTCCAGGTTTCACAATTGTTTATTACGTATACTTTTTTTTAATGTGTGGTTTTGAAATTAAGTCCTTTTTTATTGAACAAACATGTACCTTTTCACGTTTGACATGAGAAATTTGACCCGTATATCAGGCCTATAGAGAAGTTGTCTAGACAAGGCACAAATATTACGGTGGCCGCAACATGCCAAGTAGATTACATCACGATGTTAAAAAAAATGTTCGAACTGCTTATATGTAACATAATGTGCCGCTTAATTACCAAAGTATGCGATTGCAGTTCACTATCTGCAAAGCATTGTAGAAAGGCAGGAATTACGGACAGAGAACAATGTGAGACAAGTACCAATTAGGCAGTTATGTTGTGAATTGAAGATTTTAACTGCAAATTTATGAGGATCATTCCAATGTGTATGTTGCGATTTCATATATAGCTGAGATACAGTGAATTAATTTAATTTGAGGGTATTTAGGGGAAACATGCTCAAAGTATTTAAGGATTAACAGCCAAATTCCGATAATTTCGATGGGTTCTTTTGCAAGTAATTTCGCATTCATCCACAATGCATAAAGATAGTTGTTCCTTTCAATATTAGATTCCGCCTTAAAAGTACTTTTTTTGTCTAGTATGAGCCGTTTTGGGCTCTAAAACTTCCCACGAAATTATAATAATAATAATTGGGAATCTTGAAAGTAGAATGCTATAACTTTACCTCATCGTCGACTTGCAGCAGAAACTGAATTGCGACGGACGCGGCTACAACGTAGTCGAGCAGAAGGCATGTAAAGGCACCTCAGTGGCAGCCAGCCATACGACCCGTGTCTGACCACAGAGCACAGCCGAACATCGAAAGTGTTGATTTTTGCGAAGGGAGAAAAACCTTTGTGGAACGGGAGAGAATCTACAAACAGCTCTACGCATACGTACTTGTAGGGCCGGGAGTCGAACCCGGGCCACAGCGGTGAAAGGCAAGGGCTTTTAAGCACCGCGCCATTACCATGCCACCGGTCACTAAACAAAATAATTTGAGGTTTTCAACTTTCAATCACAGGAAGAAATATGTGGCTGCAAAGTTTGTTCCTCAAAATCGGACCGTTAATTAGAGTATTAGTCTTGATTCAAAATCGAACCGTTAATTCGTTAATTAGAGTGTTAGTCTTGATTCAAGTCACGTATGTTTCTTTTCGAAAATGTTGCTTAAAACCGCATGCTCTCATTATTGAGGAACCTGAGGTTGAGATCCCATATTGAATTGTCACTCGCTTAGTATGCACGATCATGCGGCGCAAGTCTAACGCTGACAGTTTTGGATCATAATTCGATGCTTATTCGCTACATGCCCATGTGTTCAAAATTCGTTTAGGCTCGGGTAAAAAAAGCTGCCGCGACAGTTGTGAACAAACAGGGATTTCAATACTGTAGGTCTACATTAAAGGGATTTTCTGTCCCCAAGACTGTCGCAATATGATTAGTAATGTTGGCGATCTTCAAATTAGTGGATTCGGATGAATGTTACCTTTAACATAATTGGGACGTTTACTTAAAGGGCTCATGGCGTGAATTTTACTTGGGAACATATTTTGTGCAACGTTCTACTCCTCTTAAATGTATGAAAACAACTTGACATCCCTTTTTGGTTAATATGAAGACACTGTTCAGTTGAAAGGTTTTCTGTTCAAATTGCGAACCCAGAATTTGCTTATTGAAAACGTTTTGTGACAAAACTTTGTTCGTTGGCCTACTTTCATGTACTGAAACAACAACAAATCACCCACACACAAAATTACGACAGCAAAATATCCAAAATTCTGGCAATGCTGAAAAAGTTGTAACACTGACTTTTCTGCCTGAAATGACATCACACTTTTGCTCATGAATATGCAAATTTTCATTGGCATAAAAACCAAGAAGGCACCAAAATGCCCTTAAATAATGGCAAAATGAAAATTGAAAATAAGGTTAAAGGGAAGATACAACATTTGCAAACATCAAAGAACTAAATGATGCAACACGCAAAGTTCCATACTACGACTAAAAAAAAATAGTTGGATTTGACTACAATTTTAGTAATTTGCATAACTATTTTTAAATTTTGACTGGAAAAATCTAGTCAGATTTACTGATTTTCAGTTGCACCCAGCTGACCCTGAATGGCTGGTCAAATTTATCTGGTTTCTAGTCAAGTCCGACTAAGATTTTTTAGAGTGTATAGATGTAATATGTCTAGCCTGTATTAATTTCTGACTATTCCACGTCGTGTTGTCGTCTTCAGTCCATCTTGTAGGATTTGAACCCTTAGTTATAATGAAACACCCAAGGATAAGTATTTAAGCCCCCGTTCTTCCGTCAAAAAAAACCAATTAATTTGTAGACCTGCGCTAAATCTTTAAGATTGCAAGCAATTATATAGAATGATTGAATTCTGCACTTCAAGATTAATACCTCGTTCGAACAAAATAACGAGGAATGGCCTTGTATCCTTTGATAGTAACATCAGAAATTCACGCCTGTTCTACCCAAATGCCCCATCTGCATTTGTGAGGTTTTACTTTTAATTTTCCCCCGTGAATTAGTTTAACGGGTGACTTTGCGCTGCCATACATATGGAATTTTATCGCCGCTTGATTGATGACTAGAATAGAGATAAAAATTCAATTTTCTTTTATAATGTTATTTTTTTCTTGGAAAGATATAGCATAACTCGGCGATGCATTCCATTTTAATTAACAAGGTCCTTTTTCGACTACTGGTACTCTTTGTGTGTTCTTTTATAAGTAGATTGAGTCCAACGTTGGGTATAATTAGGAATCAATATGCCATGCTAACGTTATCTTGCAAATAAGATCGCCTTTTGGGGGGATGAGGCGTTAAATAGGACTTGATGGATGGTGGAAATTGGTGCTTGGCGGTGGTGGCACCATGCGTGATTTTTGGGAGTTGTGTTAAGTGCAGACATCATTGAACCGGTTATATTGACGTCAGAAACGGTATGCTCTCTGCTCGTCTCCTTGAGATGACCATAGCACACGGCTGTAATCGGCGAGTTTTTACAAGTGCTTCCGAGTAAACAACCCAGCATAATCATTCAAGTTGTGAGAAATGTTTCTTCCTCACTGATGATGTTTAAAAGATAAACAAGAAGAAGCCCAAAAAGGCCACACTGGGATTCGAACTCGGATCGTCTGAGTAGCAGTTAGGATTACTTTCAACCATGCAGTCCACCATTAACTCATTAATATTACCCACCGGAGCCGTTTGGGGGGGGGGAATCGAATCCCGCTTTATCCCACACGCTTTTGGGGGAATTATTTCTTCGGGGGTGTTGTGAGTTGAGAATGCCTCCTTGAGACCAAGACACGCCGATATGCGACATGCACTCTTTTTGAAGCCCGGGACAAAATGGCAAGTTATGTAGGTCACTTTACCGGCTACTATAAACTGGACCCTGGAAAGTATCATTTTGACATCATAAAGTGTCATTTTGATAGTTGTAACGAGTCACTGAATTTTGTTACTCGAGTCGAGTCAAGTCATTTTAAGGACGTGATTCGAGTCGAGTCATCAGGTCAAGACAGTCGAGTCGAGTCGAGTCATAGTGTGTGGCCCTTGTCGAATCGAGTCGAATCGAATTCATGCTCGAGTCAATTCGAGTCACTGATATTTGAACACATTTAACAAATTACAGAAGGACGAAGGAAGACGAAATAATTATACGTAAACTAATAACATGAAGTGACACTTCGTTTTTATGTCTGGCTTGGCTTTGGGTCATTTATACACTATTTTGACGATGTCAAACCAAATTGCAACAAATGAAACTGTTTCTGATTACATATAGAAATATTTTTAATTTTTTTTTTTTTTTTTAAAGCAGGACATAAATTTAGTAGGAGTTCCATCAGGGGCTTAAGAAATCGCCCAAGAATTGGGAAATGCGTTAAAAGTCTGCTTCCGGGATAGTAGTTTGTGAACTAGGCCTACATAATAAAACAAGGAGGTTGGAGTCGAGTCCGTGATACGGCGCAAGGGCGGATACAGGGGGGGGGGGGCAAACAGGGGCCATGCCCCCCCCCCCAAAAAAAACACCACTTTTTTTTAAAGTGACAACACCATAAAGGCCGGCACTGCGTACACCACCATCTTTTTCCCAAAAATAAATTCAGAAAAAAAGGGTTCAGAAATTGCCTCAAATCGCACCACAGAGCATCTAGAATCCAAAACAAAATTCGGGGGCCCTTAAGCGGGCCCCGAACCCCACGCCGTATTTTTTTGGATCCACTTTTTGGGGGACCCAAAAAAAAATTCCCCCCCCCCTCCCCCCAAGAAAATTGTGATCTGGATCCGCCCTTGATATGGCGTATATTTTTGTACGCGATAAGCAAGCGGCCACAACTTGACTGTAACGCGAAGTACGCCAACATAAATGTTCCGTAAGTCATCGCAAACGTAATATATATTTTGAAAGGGGCTCGAGTGTTATAAGCCTTCGACTCAAGTTGAGTCGAGTCTTGATCTTTTGATGAGGGACTCGAGTCGAGTCATTTGAATTTTCCCGTTTATCTCAATTTCTCTCTTGTGTCACTATTCTACAGGTTTCTGCCGAGCGTGTTCCTCTACTTGCTCTGGATTGTCCCTCCAATTGTACTCTTGGAATCCTACGCCATGGACTATCGTCACTTCCGGCTAGACTTGTCCGACACCGGACGCTGTTTTGTCGACTTCAACGACGCTTGTGTCAGTCAGAATGGTAGTGTTATCTACGTGGAGGACGGCGGGGACGATCTGTCGAACGGAGTACTCGACCAGGTATATACGAAAATAGTGGGGGTTTTATTCTGAGGGCTTGAGAAATAACGAGGGCGCGACATGTAGGGTGCTTGAGGTTCCTTCGTTTATATTTGAGGATAAAATGCGTGCCACGGAAGACGGGATCAAACTGGAACAAAACGCCTTACGAGCTCCCAGCGTGATTGTGCCCACTGATATAGACCTATAGACATTAGCTCGGACAATATAGATTCGGACGCGACCTTAATGTGGGAAGGGTGACATAGACCGGTTCTAGTTTCCTCAATAAAAAATAATATTCTAGGCTTAAATTTTAAAAACGGTAGAGGATGGCAGAAGTGTATGTCTCGTGACTTGGACTGGGACTCGAGTCACGATGACAAATGACTCGGACTTGACCCTGCAGCCTCGATCGGACTGGGACTCGAGTCACGATGACAAATGACTCGGACTCGGACTTTTCCTATAAGCAAGCGATATCATGAGCCAGTGCTGTGCAGGCGAAACGCATTAAGTACCGTACATACACACGTGCAGCTGGCTTGTATTAAAAGTGACTCGTGACTCGGACTCGACCTTTGTTACTCTTGACTCGGACTTGGACTAGACCTGTATGACTCGGGACTTGGACTCGGACTCGGGAGAGGTGACTCGGATTCGTCGGACTCGATTTGGTATCGAATACACGAACTGGCTGACTAAACGAACTGACCTGCGTTTTTCCTCTTTATCAGGAGAAATACGTCGAAGGAACTTTTCAGCATCGCAAGGACATGTTAAGAACTTCCACTGAACTTTGTCATATAAATTATTCAACAAACATTTCCTGAAAATTGCCACATGACCGCTCTCGCATCCTCCCCCCGTATAAGATGTCATTAGCTTGTATCAATTGATGTCGTCCATTAGCAGTTCCCACTCATGAAACTTGAGTAGTCCCTACAGTTATAATCTGCCAAATGGAGCGTGATGTAAGTTACTCGTCCCTGAATCAACATTATGGGGCAGCTTGGGGAATATTGAGAATTTCGCAAAGTGATGTACAGAATAAACGAATGCCCGCAGACTTACATCAAAATGTAAAAGGTCGCAATTTTATCGTAGCCGATTTTTGTCCCCCATAACCTCTTTTCGGAATTTAAGATTGCCAATTCCCGGCTGCAATGCAATCATATACTATTAATGGCTGATTGTTCATTTTGTTGTATGTTTTTTCTTTACAGACGACGTACGACTACGCCCGACATTACGCGCTAGTGTTCCAACAAACGATGATGCTAGTCCTCATCGGCGGACGTTGGCTGGGTCCAAAGGGCGCCCTCACACGCGATCAACTGTCGCAGCTCCTGCTGGCCCTGACCGGCATGGCGGCCGACATGTTGGAGTTTGTGACGGAGACGGTCAAGCTGGAGGAGACGGCCTGCAACTACCTGCTGATCTACATCATCCTGGGTATCTGGGCATGGAGTCTGCTACAATTCACCCTGGGGTTGACGGCCACCAAACAGAAGAAATCCCGCGTTGTCGGGCCAAGCCCGTCCATAAATCCCATCACCAGCATCGCCACCTGCTGCGAGACGGAGATGTGGGCGCTGATGGTCAGTGTTATCATGCAGGACGGGCCCTATCTGACCATGAGACTCTACATCATGTTTACCGTCCAGAATTTCGGCCAGACAATGATATTCTTTACGGCCAAGAATGGCATCCTATTCTTGCTCCAGGTGTACAGGTTGTATGTGGTGATCATTGAGAGACGTAGGGCGGGGAGGAAGGGCCGGGGGCGAGAAGCGGGTAGCGAGGATGAAGACGAAGAAGGTGTCTTTGAGATAGAGGAGGCAAGAACGCCTACCACACCTGTTGACGAGTTCTAAAGCTTTGGAGTAGAGAATACATGTACGTCGGATGAAATCCATGATGCAGTGATCGTGATGTGAATGCACCGGCGGTTTTAGTGGAGATGATTAGGGTGGTCATGTGGTGAAAGGGGCGAAAAGGTGATGGTGTCGTCATCGCGTTGGTGGTGATAATGTTAACGTGTTGCACTTGTGCTGGGGTGTTGGTGCTTAATTGAGATGCTTTCAAGATGCATTCCTCGTGTTATTTTTCGAGTTTCATCCCGAAAAAAATAGATTCCTTTTCTAAATTGCTATTTTTCTAGCAATACAAAAGTTACTCGCTTTTGAATGAGCCATCAACCGAAACAAATATCGGCCCATGTTTTTAGTTATTGGATTATTACTTTACAATTGGCTGGAAGACAAGAATTCACGTTATACAACTAAATTCAGGTATGAACGGCCCTAAAGAAGCGCCACTAATGTTAGTAGATGCCTGCCACAACTGGAAACTGTGAGTGTGCCGATATACTGTCGATGTTCAGTCCTGTGGTGGTATTATAAACAATTATATGGGTCAGGGAAATATAAAATGATAGTGATGAGTGTTTGGTTGAGAATAATGATGATGTTGTGATCGTACATCATGCTATAGCATGGTGATAATGCGTAATGATATATTGAAGTAATGCGGATGATTGCACTTAACGATGAGGATTAAGGGTTTTTTAGGTATTGATGTATATACTCAATGACGTTTTATCTAGTACTAAAAATAGAAAAGATGTGATCTTAATAAAATGGTGTTGTCGATTCTTTGGACGTAAGATGAATTAGCTATTATGGGGAAGTCGAATTCCTCAAACTTTTTAGTTGGATGTCAGTTTGATGGTAGTAATAATTGTCATTATACAAGGTACTTACGATAGCATTGTAAAACATTTTGTAGTTGATGCAGGATCTTGTTCAAGTAGAATATAAAAAACGTATGCACAAAATCATTCAGTTTTTGTGGTGACTACCTTATTGTTGTTCACGTTACTAAAGTGATGGTACTATAATGTACCGTAATCTTTTGGCATTAAATTTAAAAAAAAAAAATTAAAGAATACTGAGAGCTCCCCAAACTAGACTATCAAGACGAGTTTGTACGTCTGGGTAATTTGGACGGACAAAAATGTATCTCAAGATATATTTGTGGCGGAATATTTGTGTTTATATAAACATTAAGTGGATTTGGTCGACATACCTTTGTTTTGGTCATTTTTCTCTTTCTAATACCTCTATATTTTGACAGCCATGACCGCCATTTTTTAAAGTATAGACCACAAAACGATGTCCACCGAAGTAGGCCTATTCCTCGAATGTTTTGCTTCATTCTGTCACGAGAATGAGTAAAAATGTACAAAGCTATTAGGCCTAATTTGTTCAAATTTAAACTGTTCACAACTTTTACTTTGAGCTTTACCGAGAGCCTTCGCCAACTGTTCATCTTGTTCACTCGGTTTAATCCTCCCACACGACAATACTGTGGCACTATTGCCAAATCTGCCACGTAGTTGATTCGTAATAGTTGACCACAGAATAGCAAATCATTTGAAAGACTTTTGTTTCGATGTTTCAGTTGTCAGCCACGCTCATTCCATTTCAGGAAGCGTTCTTGGCTAACGCAACCTCTTTCCCACTCACTCCATCCATTTGACCCGAAGGTTGAGCACCAATAAAACAAGAGGAGTCGAGGTGTGCCCGTGCCTCCGCTGTCAGTCAAACGTTCATCAAACCTGTACGAAGGTGACATGATTTACTTGGACTTGTGAACAGTCCCAGCAGTAGTGCCCAAATTGTTGCACTCACTGAGCACGGTGTTGTTTTTACTTCATAACTGCAATAGGCTAATTCATAACTTTAAGAAAGTCAATGAAGCGTGTACGTGTGTACGTTGAACAAAAATACTGGGATTTTAACGCAGACCTAACCACTTCTTTACTTTCTTGTTGTAGGCTACTGTGTACATTCCGGCCAAAAAAAACCCACCGAATTGAGCATGACCAACGTTACATGGTCGGTGCTTTGGAGACAGTTCTGCAAAAACAAAGGTTTTAAAATATCACTTCATTATCACGTTTTCGACTTTAGAAGAGCGTTTAAAATGGTACAGAAAAAAATTATACGAAACTAAGAATCGATTTTTTTTTTCCACGAGAGGGTAACAAGATGCGTTGGATGCTTTAGGCGGCTATTTGTCACATGGATGGGAAGAACACGCCTGAACAAGACTTAAGTGTGCTGCAGAAACGAGATATGTACTAATATTCCCAAAATGTTTAAGGGTGCAGACCTGCAAATCGACTCCCACAGGGCATATAGACCTCAATGATATATTACGCGTACTTCCAAGAATTATTTAAAATACTCACAACTCTCCAAAGTGTTTTAGACACACATCAACTTAAAGCGTATTTCATCATCTTTCATTTTCTGTTCATTTTTTTTGGGGGGGGGGGGGGGTTAACGGATGACTTTTGGGAGAAAATTCCATCCAAAGATGATCACCCCTAAATGCAGTCGATCGCCATTTTGGAAATGGACGCCTGCGCTCCATTGCAAAATAGAGCCATTTTAGGGTCTAATTTCATCCAAATTTCACAGAAATCCGAGCTCGCAGTCCTCTGCACGGCTTTAACCCTATACTCAAGTTCAATTTCACGGCCCTCAAAATGCTCCAATACCTGGGAATTTTAGGTTATGCAAATCGTGATTTGACCCGCGTAGGCAATTCTGTGCCTATTTACATATCTGCACCCACAAGACGAAATTAATGACATCTTGTTGTCCAAGAAATTGCATTGGCCTGAGCAACGCAAACGGATGTACGTCACCAAACCAATATTATGATGGGGTCATTATGACTACAACATCGATGACAGATCACTCTGGCAAAAAGGTAGTCAGGAAAATTGACTGTTAGCTATTGAGGGGAGGGGGAATTGGAGGGATGGGGGCTGGACATCACCAGATGGGGGAGCTGATCAAAATGGATCTGGAGTCTGGACACCTTGACATTATAGCACTCCAATTCTTGCACATGTGTCGTATAATTCTTGCCGGATCGCGCGCTATCACGATCTTTGGTTATATCCACAGTGTGGTCTTGTCACAAGCACATTTTACTACCGCCCTCAGCGGTAAAAATGCTAAAGAAGCATTAACACCGGTTGGTGGCGTATCACCGCAGATCATCCCTGTGCTAAAATCCCTTTTCAGAGGGACAGAGGGTTGCAGACGCCCCATAAACTACACGGTTTTTTTCCAATAAAATGAAATAATCATAAAAAGTGCTGAAAAAGTGAATTCGTTGAAGAGCTCTTCACCCTTAAAACCGGCCTATTGAGAAAAATCGGTCGTTAAAATGTGTTCACCATAATGCTAATTTCATAATTAATACAAATGTAATTATTATGCTTCCATAAAGAGATTATTATTTTAGACACAAAACATTATGGATGGTAGTGTCTTTCACCGATCGACAAGGAAGATAGAGTTAAAAACTGGCCGGAAAAGGGGCTGAACCCCCTTCTTGGCATGCAGTCTATCCCTAGAAATCCATAATTTTATGCGACATTTTCAGCTGGGCATTCTGATTAGACATAGTCCGAGTACGGTCATAATATTGAAGTTTGCACACCGAAACACAGTTTCCTGAGTTGTGCGTATGCCGATGTTTCTTATTATATATTATTTTTTTATTCGGCCAACAAATGAACAAAATTACAATATCAAAAAGTAAACAAAATTGGAAATTGAAAAAGTATGACCAGACAAGACTGAAGGATGGGTCGGGGGGGGGGGTGGACAGTTTGGCAGGGGAGAGGAGATAGAGGGACAGAAAACAAGGAAAATATAACATTCCAAACCGGCCAGGGTAAACAAAAGTGTACTTAAACACTGTAGCCCTAAATGTTTTCAAGAAGCTATGCCTAAGTTGTACACGGTAAAGTCATAATAAATGCGGCATTACGGTAACACGCCACCGTTAATCGAAAATACATGTAGGGGGAAGTTTGCGGTTGGCTACGGCTGGATATAACACACGAGTCTATAAGAGGTGGCTGCAGCCGCTAGCCAGTGGCTTCCATACAGTTCGCGTGTTGATCCCGGCCGTAGCCAATGATTCGGAGAAGTGGCATAAGCGGCCTGCGCTTTCCCCAAAACTAATAAGTATGAGGGCGCTATTTTGAAAGGTCGTTCATGGATGTGCTGTTAGAAACTGTTCGCCCCCCCCCCCCCGGGAAAAGGTCAAGGCCGTGGCGGATCCGAAGGCATTGTTTTCCAAAGGGGTGTTAAAGTCTAAGATTTTTCGAGAGGGTGGATGCAGCCTAAAGCATAAAAAGACCAAAGCCTGAAGCAATCAATCAAGATTTTTTTTTTTTTTTCAGGGAACGTATTAAATCTTTTTCCAGGATGAAAATTGATATTGGTCAATCCGAGAGGGAATGTTGGTTAGCCATCCCAAACAACCCCCGTGGACAGAGGCAGCGGGACCGGGGGGTGGCTGGGGGAGGGGGTGGCTGGGGGAGGACTCCACCCCTCCAGTTTGAAAATCGTTCCGCCGCCCCTGCCTGTAGATATTCTCTTGCGACTGCCCGGCCGTCCAGATTTCGAAAATTAAGCGCGGCTTTGATCCCTTGTACTTTCATCTCCATAGGCGTAGCCAGCGGGGAGGGCGGGGGGGGGGGGGGTAAAAGGGGGTATTTACCCCCAAGTTTGCCCCTTCCCAATTAAATGGCCTTTTTTTAACCTCCATTCCCCCCCCCCCCCCCGGCCCCAATATTTTGTAAAGAGTGCCCCTTCTTTCGTTAACAAGTGTCTTTTTTGTATGATTAAGTGCCCTTTTGCGGCAGATGGTACCCCCCCCCCCCCACACGCACACATACACACACCCTGTCGTATTTTACTATACGCCTAAGGACAACCTATTGTGTTTCCCTTTGTCCCTGTACTTTAACACTTTCCCATAGACTAAGCACGTAAACGTACGATCGAGGACAGTTTCGAACAAAAGCACCGTCGTTCGAGGACTGAAAGGATCTTTTGTTATCCTTTTGTGGGTCTGTCCTCGAGCGTAATACAAGACAGAAACACCCAGACACACACACACACACCCAATTTGATTTTACGGAGGCCAAGTGTCTGGAGAAAAAAACCTGTTTACATTTCAGCACGGATGTGCAAGTGCGGCCCTTCGAACCCCCTATGAAAATGACCGTGCTACGCCATTGATCTCTCCCGGCACTTTTCTCTTCATTCCTTTTCTTTCAAATTTACCGACTGCAATATTAAGTTGCACTGTCCCGCAAAATCGTGTTACATTTTCCGTGCAATTCCACTTCCATGCGGGCCTGAAACGAGCGCAGGACGCCATCTGCAGAGTATGGCTGGAAGCGATGTGTTCTTCGTATTACAATGGTCCTCCTTCAGGATATGTCATGATCACCTACATCGCCGCATGTACCAATTATTTGTGCATCATTGGAGCGAATGAGTAAGGGGTAACCCGGGGCACGAACACACACACACACACAACTAAAGGCTGTTTTTAAAAATATTATTATCACACAAAATGAGGCCCAGCGCCCCCATTGGCACCCTAGACGCTCACTACAGCAGTTTAAAAAGCCGAGACATTTTGATCGATGATTATTTTGGAGTCGGACTGAGCATGCAACACGGGATAATGATAGTCTGGACCGTACACATCGGACGGTGCAGATTAAAATGTAGCATCGTTCATGTATACGTATACCGGCATCATTGAATATTGGAGATATAGTGAAAAGGGTATGACCACAAGGGGCGTCGCTAGATGAGGGAGAGGGGGCGCCCACGGTGTCTTCCCAACGAATAGCGCCGCCTATAGTCGAGTACGATCGTCCAAGATCATGCGCTTTGAGCAGTACCTCAAGATGGTGTCCAGTCCTCCCCGCTCCCTTTTTGTGGCGGCTGGGTAACCTGGAAAAACTCTAGCTTCCCGGTATGTATGTTTTGGTGGCGAATTTGTTGTCGGCCAACACCGGCTTCAATGATCTGGCGACGCTCGTCGGAGGATCAATTCAATTCAATTCAATTTTGGTTTATTCAAGAAAAATACTGAGTAAAAAGTCCGAAGACTAAACAAGTCAGTTTACAATGTAAAATGCATTACAAAATATAACAAGGTAAAAACACATGGATAAATTAAATCATCAATAAGTAAAAACAGAGACTTAATATCATCTACTAAATCAAATTACAATGTTAAATCCAAAGAAGTCCAGCAAGAAATAGCAAATTATATCCTTTACAATTACATATAAACGTACTATAAATAACAATTTAATATCAAAAGCAATAGAGGTGAGTTAATGAAACATAAACCGTCCAAAATCTAAGTAAGAGCGTGATGAGTATTATAAAATACGCAAGAACGTGATGAGTATTATAAATAACAATTAAGAATCAAAAGCCAAAGAGGTAAGTTAATAAAACATAAACCGTCTAAAAATTGGGCAAGAAAAAAAACTATAGAGGATACAACGTTTTTAAAGATACCATAAATAATTACTAGTATACATAAGTGAAATGACTTGAAATTCAAATTAAAAACAAATTAAATCAGCTTGAGAGATCGCAATACTAATATTTAACATAATCATTATGATATAATAAATTAACATTTAAAAATTCACATGGTACAGGATACAAACAGTACAATCAAGAGCAAACCTATGAGGGCATAACTAAGAAGTTGAATTCAGAAGTTGTATAAAGTAAGGAATGGGAGAAAGCATGCGTCTTTGAGTTCGTATACGAGGTAATGTCATGTGTGTAGAGTTCCGAAGATTGCGACCTGTGATTAATTCTCTACTTTGTGGCAAGAGATGGCGATGGTCAGGAGAGGTTAAAACTGATTTGGCAAATTTAGTTGCTAGTTGGTGACGCCTATTACTAAGGGATTCAAGTTTTAAAGTCTCTAGGAGTTCACTATATGGCAGTATATTGGGGTAAACGATTATCCTCAAGGCTCGCTTCTGGATACGTTCGATGGTTTCAGCCTGAGCCTTCACGGAAAATGTGTCCCCCGCCCTCCACCGTCCGCCACCGGCAACCTCACCCAGGGACTTAAATCCCGGGGGATATGGGTAGGTATCTGGGAGGGGGCTCAGTATTGGATCAACCCAGCCCCCACTTTTTCGTGGTGAAAAACAAAATAGGCGGATTTTGAGATATTTTGTTAACTTCCCAACAACCTAAATTTCCCAACTAGCACTTAAAACCGAGAAAAAGGTACAAAAACTTTAAATGCGCCGTTTTGTTGTAAGGAGGTTTAGGCGTGTCAGTATGCATACGATGTTTTCTGTAATGTGGTGTCCAGCGAGCCAGCCCCCCCGCTTTTGGGTTTCCACCTCCGGGCAATTTTGGATTTTGGTCATCCCCATCACCCCCCACTCCCCAGCATGCTACTCCACTGCCCCAATCCTTGGAGAAATAGGCCTACAACTCCAATCGCTAGCTTGATCAATGAATAATAATCTAAAACCCCAAAACATCAATATCACTGGGCAGAAAATGGTCAAGCCCCACCCCAGCCCCACCCCCATCATAATGGAATATCCCGTTGCACAGTAATGGGTACCGGAGACAGGGCTCCGTTTGACAACGGGTGTCGGGTGATGATACTCAGATAACTTCTCAACACCCCACCCCCTCCCCAATTTGTTTTTGTGCGAAAAAAATTGTGCGTGCTTAACCCACTTGGTGCTGAATGTGTTGTTCAATACCGTCTGCTATCTCGATCCACCCCTGACATTAATTAATATTTATGAACGGACAGGCAGTCCCTTCAGAGGTTAAAGCACTTTATATTACTTATAATATATTATATATATTAAGTGTTTGAAATTTACTTCATTTTAAATTCGCTTTTTTTCGCCGTCCATAGACCTGGACCTTAACTTCATTTATGTTCAAAATTTAAAATTGGCGCCAATGTGGAATACTTGTGAAAGCTCCACGCATTGGTCGTGCCATTCGATTCAGTTGGGAAACCCGTCATTCACAAATTAGCCAAGATGGCGGATGGTTCGTAGCAAAAAGGTAGTCGTACTCGTCGTAGTTGCGGTGTACAGTGCAGCACTCGCAGTGTCGAGTCGTTGAGTTGGTCAGGATTTGTTCAGTTCCCAGAAGTATGCTTCAGTCGTCGCTAATCAAAAGATTGGGAGACAGTGTTTGTAGTTAAAAATGGCAAATACGAGGAGAAGGGTTAAGCTGTACGTTCTCAACGACGAGCGACAGTGGGACGACAGAGGGACTGGTCATGTATCGTCGTGTTATGTGGAGAGATTGAATGGGATGTGCTTGCTTGTGCGATCTGAAACGGATGGTAATTTTCAATGTGGATCGTATTCTGTTAATGTGTTTATTTCTTGTTGTAACTTATGTAATTTACACATGGCCTAGTTCATAAGAAAACAACCAATAATAACCATGTCCATGACCATGTTTAAGTGGAGGAATGAAACATAAAAATTGTGACCAAAAAATCATCATGATAATTGTCGTGATGGTGATTGTGTAGTTTTGTTCAAGTTAGAGTCAAGAGTGTTTTAATTATTCCAAACTTTCTTCTGTAACCTAAAGCAGACTTAATTTTAATTCTAATGACCAGGAATGGATGACCCTGTTTTTTTTTGTTTTTTTTTAATTTTGAACCGTATCTTCTTGTGTAGCGAATGGCAGTGGATATTTGACCGTGAACAGGTCCTGAATTGTGCGTTGTTGAACCAGCACTGCAGTGAACATGCGCAGGGCGATAGTCCCATAAATGTGGCCAATTTACTCCACTATCTCCGTAAATGTAGGCAACACAGCCACCATTTTAAGGCCTACTTTTTATATTTTTTTAGTTTTCACATTGAGACTATGCTTCTTATTTACGCTTTGGAAGCACACTCACCTTGTGAATACTACTACTAGCATTTACTAACAATGAAAAACAAATAACCCCCTTTCTCAGGCGTCTAATTTTCATGTAATTTCCAGACCAAATTTGGAGGCTCGTTTGTACACGTTTGAGTGTAAAATCCCAACATGGCAATGGTCAAGCACAATGCATGCTGGATTGTTGGCTGTCAGTCACGCTGGGCATGGCCGGTGTCATTTGCAAATCAGAATCCGTGAAAATTAGCCTCCTTTCCCTTGTTTTGGTTAAACCCTCTCACGTGACCAGTCATCTCCTAATGATCTTCACTTAGGCATGTGCAATACTACCAATGATTGAATGAGTCCGTATTGCATAGAAACCTAATTCACGCTTCACCTGTTCGACGGTTGTCCTCGGTGCACAGTACGCATGACACAAGCAACAGCCGCTAGCGCAGGGAGTGTTTTTGGGACTTAAACATTTTTACCCTGATGAATCTTTGTCTGGTTCCGCACTTACATTGTCATGGCTTCATGTGCAGGAGACAGGAATCAGACCTATTGCAATTTCGGACCTAATATTTCCCTTGAAAAAAAAAAACCTCAAGAGCCACGAATCAGTGAATTGTATAGGTACGCATGCGCAGAGGAATGCCGACACAAGTACGAAAACATTTGGGACCAGTTCATGGTTCTTTAAACACTTTGGTAGAAAATGCGGTTTACTTACATGTCTCACATGTTTTTCAGTTGATGCCATGTAAATCAACATGATTTTTGCGCATGCACAATGCGTCACGGTGATCGCCATCTTTATTTTCGTGTTGTCGTCTTCGTTGTCGGTCTACCCCAAAATTTCCCTCAAGAAATCAAAACCCTGCCCTCCGTCTACAACACTCATGTTGGTTTTATAGATATCGCTTCCTAGTTTCGTGAATCCCAGAAACTTCAAGTGGATTTTCATTCTCTTGCATGTAGGATTGGGGCCATAACTACACAATCGCCCATTATTTTTTATTCCTCCATGACTTTTCAGTTGGATTTTATTTTTAATGTGGCATAGGCCTACAGTTGCACCCACATGCCCTCCAGCATTGTCACTTTTTGGATCAACGTTAATGCTATGGGTTTTCAAAAACAGTGATGATAGACAAACTACTTGCTTCTAGAATTTCATTTTTCTCAGCCTGCAGAAATATCTCTAAAAAGCAGTCCTGATTGATCCATGTCTCTTTAATATTCGGTAACAATGTATAACAGGACTTCAGACCAAAAATCTATATTGGAGAAATCAGAGTTTTTACTCACTGACATTGGGTTTCCGACGTGACGCAACATGCACAGATAACAGCATGTAGTTGGTGTCAGTGACCAACGTTTCTGCATCAACTGTATGCTGTTTATCCCGGCACATTGCATCACATCAGAAACCAGATGTCAATTAATAAAAACCTTGATTTCTCAAAAGCATTCCTTTGTTGAAGTGTCTGCATAAATTTGAACTTAGAATCAATTCTCAAAATTGATGTGATATTCTACAGTAGCCTTATCTACAACAACCGGGCCTACATGTGTTTCTGTTTTATCACCAAAATAAGGTTATGTGATTGGAGATTTACATGTATGTATTCATTAAGTTTTTAAAAAGCATATATTGTCAATTTTTTCACTGTTTAAAAGCATGCAGTGATTGGAGACAACCAATCCTGCTATTTTGGCACTGCTAATAATAATGATAAGACCAGCAGTTTTGTTATCAAGAGTTCTACCGTAATCTTATTCAATTCTTTATGGAAGATTGATTAGCAAGTTGTCTATTACATGCAAAAATGATGTACGTGCAGTACATTGTACATGGGACAGTGTCTAAGGTATTGTGCATGTTAAGTAACTGTATATGTACGTAAGTGACAACATATTTATTTTTTCTATTTCACTGGGAACAAAAAATTCAATTATGCGTAAAACAGGTCAACTGGTTCCCGATCCCTACAATATCAATTCGTATAGGGTGGTGGGAATTGTTTACCTCTATTGTAGGCTGCAAATAAAGCAGTTTTCCATGAGTTAACATTGGCCTATTTTTGTTCAAGGTCTTCTTCAAAGTGAATAATCAAAGTGAAATTTGATAAAGCATCTAAACTAGTAACTTAAAAAGAGCATGGTTCGTACAAATTTAATTTGGTATTCTTAACAGTGGTTTTCAATCATATTTTTCGCAATTTGAATTACACTCTTTTCAGGATCAATACTCTTGGAATCCAAGATTCAACAGGACACTGCCTATCAAAAGCAACAGGTAAGATTTTCATCTCAATTAACAAGGTTAAGCCTCCCTCTCTGGCTGGCAATTTCAACAAGGCCAGCCAAGCTGTCTAAATAAATCAAGGGACTGTTTTTAACAGTTGAGTGCTCCCTGCCTTCATAAAGCAGGATTGACTGGTTGTGATTGTCATGAAACCTGCTACAGATATGCTTTGACTCTAGGAGATTGATAAGCCAGCTGTGCCTACCAGTCACCTGCTTTTGTCTGTTGATGGAATTTGACTGTCACGGTGCCTACATGAAATATGATCTGATTAGCCTGTGTAAAAGGCATAGCAGGGGAACATGATTGAACGTTTGACTATCTGTGACAGATCAAACAAAAGGAGGGTCAATGTATAAATTTAAGGAATGACTTTAACCTAAACCCTGTATTCCTTTTTGATTTTTGATTTTTCAATCCTACAAAATCCTCCAACTGCCTGCATTTCAAAATAGGATACAATGTCAATCCTCTGAAATCATCTGTTATTTTTTGAATTTTTTTTTTTGGGGGGGGGAAAGGGTAGCTCAATCTTTCAAAATCCTCCGACTCAGTTTTAGTACATTGGAGCAGTGCGAATGATATCCAGAAACCAAATCCAGTATAATGTAGGCCTCAAGTATGCATGGCTGAACATAAACAGTACAAGGTACAGCTATTAGACCTTGACACAAATGCATCCTCCAAAATCAACAGGCATTTTATAGGCATACAGCCACAATCCTCCAAAATTCTCCAAAACCGCCTGGTTAGTTGGTGGGTTTGGGAGGATTGAGGTTAGGGTTAAAGTCTGAAATATGAGGAAACCTTTGTTATTGCTTTTGCCAATAAAATTCATTGGTTTAAGTGTAATTCTTTTTTAGGCATGTAATTTATGTGTACTCATGTCTCATGAATTAACAAAAGGAATAAAATACATCCTTAAAAAGAATGAAACTTTCAAAATAAAGAAATGCAACAATTCAGAGCCTGAAGGACAAGAAGGATTATTCAAAGAGATATTGAATTTCTTGCCATGGGAATTTCCAGTCTGACTAGTAAGCACAGAAATATTGATATATTTTCAAAGAAATATCAGCAAGGAAATAATAAATTGAAACAAAGAACTAAAATAGATAAATTTAACGCACAGATGAAACATTTAAACAATTTTTAAAGATTTTGCCAAATAAACATGTATGCATGCCATTTACAAAAATGTCAATTGATAATTATTAAATAAAATTAATATTAAAATGATTTTGAATTAATGAAAGGTAAATAAATTGAATGTCAAACTAAATTAAAAATTGAAAATCGCTATATGACAAAGGACATGCATGGACTTCACAGAAATCTACATCTGTTTCACGGATACTGCCATCTTTGTGATCAGGTGGTAAACTCTTGGGGCATTAAATTGAAACTATGGCATGATGGAATATATTTTTACTGAAATGCCCTCAAGGATTACCATGTGATCACAAAGATGGCAGTAAGTGTGAAATGGTCTGTGGAAGGTGTATGGGCTCCGTGCACAAGTACCCCCTCAACGGTAAGAAAAGGAGAGTTGGGGAGACCACTGTGAGAAAAATTTGAACGCACTGCTGACAACGCCTGACGCTCACGCCGAAGACGCCATGGCTTTGTGCACATTTAGAATAAATTAGTCGTGCGCACTTCGCTACGCGTGCCAAACAGTAAGCACACGTGCTCTTGAAAGTGCTAAAAGTGCCATCTCTTGTTGGTGCAGAGAGCCCATAATGGAGTACCGAAGTGAATATGTCACGCGCACAAAATGCATGTGAAAGACATTAGCGTGTGTTTCGGCCCGTGAACCAACACGTGCGTGTACTCCATTCGTTTGCACTACACTTTCTGGTTCTAAATGACGTCACACTTTGGTACTCCATTGCTAAAAAATTATATGTTCATTTGACATGCTGCAGAACTGTGTTTGAGATTACATTTGGTGTTTCTATCATGGTGATTATGAGTGTTTGCATGAATACATGTTTTAAACATGTGATTGCTACTGTTTACCAATGCTTTTATTACAAGAGCACAAGTGTGAGTTTAAGTAGGTTTACTCTTATGGGCTCCGCGCGCAACAAGAGAGGGTGCTTTCTGACCACTTTTAAAAGCCCATGTATGGGACACAATGCGTACGCGCACTGATTCGCGCATGTATAGCACGAAATATGCGCGACTTATTTTATTTTGGAATGTGCACAAAGCCATAATGTCTTCGTATGAGCGTCAGGCGTTGTCGGCAATGCGTCTCAAATGTCTCTCCCAGTGGTATCCCCCAACTCTCCCTTTCACATCCATGACGGGGTACTTGTGCACGGAGCCCATACACTAGCTGATAGATACACTGCGTGTGGTTGCAATAATATAGCCTTAATGTTGAATAGCTGTAGGTTCTCTTCTCTATCCAAGCCCCATGGCGAGGGGCCAAAGGTTGTATTTATTTCTGTGAACTGCTGGTGCTAAAACTAACAGTGTGTTGATTTTTGTTTGAAATGCCATTGTGCAGGAGACCCTGATAGTTTGGTCTGAGAATGACAACTATGACCTGGCGCTCAGTTTTCAAGAGAAAGCCGGATGTGATGAGATATGGGAAATTATCTGTCAGGTGAGATTTACATGTACACACGTGTCATTCTAACATTTGCCTGATATATTTATAGCATGGATTTTCTTAAAGTGAAGTCACAGATTTTGTACTGCATGCTACATGTACATGTATGATGCCTATATACATGTGTATGCACCAAGTCAAAGCCGGATGTGATGAGATATGTGCCAGTTGTTGAATGTTGGTGCCACCTGTGCCACATTTCAAGCACCACTTTTCTAGTTTCTCAACATGGAACTAACATCAGTCAATATCGTGTTTATAAAGTGGCCCTAATTGATCATTCTAATGAAAATACCTACAGCTACATTTTCCTTTGCATGAAATTAGCCTGATATAATGCCCCCTTGTTTTGCCCAGAGAAAGGGAAATCCGATTCCAGTAAGAATCAAAACTCCAATTTGTACACAGTGCTAAAGCAGGGTAAGCCAATAGTCAACAGTTGACAGCCAACACCACATGAGCACAAATATTAACAAGTTTGTTTTCATTGTGTTATTTTGTAGGTTTGGGTCCTGATGAAGTAGTTGACTGTGTAATGTCAACTTCATTCTATCTAATATTCATTTTTTGTCTTTTCCTTTATTTGCATTATGGATACTGCAAAAAAACAAATAGTTATTTTTTCTTTAAAATCTTACTCTTGGCATAATATATAGTGTACACAAGTACAGCA
>CM057142.1:45273350-45298893 GCA_029964075.1 Patiria pectinifera | reverse complement strand
CGTTTAAACACTGTATACTCAGTGTGTTACCTCCCGAGTGAAAGTTGGAAAAAATCACTCGGGTGGGACTCGAACCCACGACCTCCTGCTTTCTAGTGCAGATGTCTTACCACTTGACCACCGAGCTAACGGGATCGGTTGGCTGGTTCGAATCTGATGTACATAGCAGCGGGTACCGCATAAACTATTATAAGATGGAATTTTGCGCCGGGGTGATATAAATCAAATTAGGTTTTGCCCTTCACCGACGTTTAAACATTGTATACTCAGTGTGTTACCTCCCGAGTGAAAGTTGGAAAAAATCACTCGGGTGGGACTCGAACCCACGACCTCCTGCTTTCTAGTGCAGATGTCTTACCACTTGACCACCGAGCTAACGGGATCGGTTGGCTGGTTCGAATCTGATGTACATAGCAGCGGGTACAGATACTTTGTTATCGCTGGAAAACCAACGAATAGTGCTCCACGGCAGGATTATGTAATTATCAATGACGACTGTACCATAAACCATGGAGGAAGGAATAATAAAACCATAGAGGTTGCCATACTGCTGGGATTGTCATCAAGGCTGTCTAGAAATCACGTTAAATAATATGTTTAAACGTTGTTATTCTCGTATATATACATAATGTACTAATTTCATCCAAACAAAACGATTATGTATGGCCTATAACTTTGTCGGATGAAGGACCAAATGGAATGAAGGAAAATATCGAACGGCCAAATAGTGCAGTGGTTGCATCGTCCACTCATCATCCGTTCTGCAGGGGCCGTGGAGGGATGGATTCAAAAGAATGAGCGTTGTAGTGTGTTCCTATCCAGTCAGTGAGAAGGACTACCCGTATGTATAATGTGCGCACAGAGTCTCTTTTCGGGGGCGTCGGACGCGCGCACGGCACTAGCCTTGGTCAATGCTCTCGTCGTTATTCGTCCCGCCGTACGCGGTCAATCGTCGGCATATATCCTCACGCGCTATGCACATGCATGTAAAAATACAGCACGAACAGCGACCTCATGCGGCCACTAATTTGTTATGCAAATCAGTTGGGGACGATCTCGAGCCTTGGTTCAATCGTCGGCAAAAGCTTATGTTTTTCTTTATTTTGCGCTGGATTTCTAGCGCACGACCTCGTATGCGAATACAGATAAATGTAGGCGGGGCTAATATGTGGAGTGTCCAATCACAAATTGGTAAATCCGGACGTCATCAAATTATTTGCAGCTTTTCGCCTTTTGCGGACGTGACAGGAAGCACAGTTTTTGTGCATTGGTGCCGTGTGCAGAGACACACAGCGTGTACATGTACGTGTACAGGATTATGTACGGTGCCACGTTTCACTATGCAAGTTTCCACGCAACGATCGACCAATAAGAAAACGACATTTAAGGTCAGCTAAGCAGTGATGTAGTGCCTTGATGCTGGGCCTTGGCCTTAAGGCTGCCTTAAGGCTGGATTTTAGGGCCTTGGCCTTGGCCTCGAGGCTTGAGGGCAAAAGCCTTGGCCTTGGCCTTGGCCTTGAGGGTTCAGGGCCTTGCAATTTTGAGTCAAGGCTCTTCAAGGCCCATATATTTTTGCATTTTCCAGATAAATCTGTTCGAAATTTTGCTGTTACCATTTTAATCGTATTACGATGGAGGAGGGAAGCACCATATAGATTTGTGTGTTGGGCACACTTCCACTTTTGTAGCATCACATTTTGTTACCATTGTAGTAGATTTGCTGCAACAATATTCCGTACACTTGTGGGGCTAATGGGATGATCACTTTAATTGCATAAACTATTGAATAGATCTGATTGGTTGTATATGTCTCCCTGATAAGTGCTAAAGATTTGCATGTATCTGTTTTAGATAATGCTGATATTTCTGACCATGTTGGGCCAGAAAATAAACATTTCCCAAATCAGTTTCTTGGATCCCTCTTTTGTTACACTTCGGAGAATTGTGTTTCAATATCCTACATGTAGAAGTAAATCATTATTTTGTTTAGTTAAACCATATTGAAGACCTGAACTTATACTTTAATAGATACGGTGCAGTCATAAAACGGTGTAGGCCTATGCGAGCATGTTGATTGCAATTAAAGAAATGTTGTTCTTCGTAACGAGCAATTCGTGATGATAAGGGCGGATCCAGGGGGCCAAAAGGGGCCATGCCCCCCCCCCCCAAAAAAAACTCCGAAACCATTGTTTTTTATGTGACGTCGTAATAAAGGCAGGCAATGAGTACACCACCATCTTTTCCTCAAAAAACATTGGTTAAAGTGGTCAGAAATTGCCTCAAATCGCACCACAGAGCATCTCGAACCAAAACAATTTTCAGGGCCCTTAAGCGGGCCCCGAAGCCCAAGCCGTAATTTTTTGACCCACTTTTTTGGGGGGGACCAAAATTTCTTTGCCCCCCCCCCAAATTGTGTTCTGGATCCGCCCTTGCGTGATGATGTGTCACTCATGTGACTATAATTAGTTCTATATCAGTGGTCATTTCATAAAACAGGGCCTTGGCCTTGGCCTTGAGGGTTAAGCCTTGGCCTTGGCCTCGAGGCTTGAGGGTCAAAGCATTGGCATTGGCCTTGAGAGTCAAAGCCTTGGCATTGGCCTTGGCCTTGAGGGTCAGAGCCTTTGCTCCAAAACTGCAGCTAAGGCTATTAACATAATGAGCACCACCCCAAAACCTCACATGGACGATTGAACCAAGGCTTTCGATCGTCCCCAACTGATTGCATATAAAAATAGTGGCCGCGTGAGGTCGCTGTTAGCGCTGTATTTTTACATGCATGAGCATAACGCGTTAGGATATATGCCGACGATTGACCGCGCACGGGACGAATAACGACGAGAGCATTGACCAAGGCTAACACGGCACGGTCTCTTTTCGGGGGGCGTCGGACGCACGGTACTGTCTCTTTTCGGGGGCCTCGGACGCACGGTACGGTCGAGCTATAGATATTCTCTCTTTGCATCTGACTGTAGGGCCTATTGCATTTCGATACAACAAAATCTGTACAACCATTTGCACCCCTTGCAGTTGCACGATGCGCCCTCACTGTGGGCAGTTTATTTTTCTTTAAAATCAGTGGCAATGTGCCGATTCTCAGCAACAAAGACGGGGTCAGCAGTGTTGTAGTACTCGTATGGTACTCGTACTCGAGTACTACTCGAGTACTTTTTTCCAATTTTGTTTTAGTTCTCGTACTCGTACTCGAAATGACGGTACTCGTAGTCGGCCAGCAAAGCACTCGTACTCGACATGTCAAAATTGTACTAAATTATCAAAGTACTCGTACTCTAATAGCTGTACTCGGAAAACAAAATGGTATAGCTTGACTTACCGTACCATCGCCCCATAAATTTGGCTGTTACTACCTCCGTTGAACAGCCACAAACTGCCCATATGCCCTGTGCATGGAGGGTCCCGTTGGTAGGGGAAAAGCAATTTAAGATGGAAATTATTTTGTCAATTGAAAATCACCCCAGCTAAAGTATGAGTGAAAAATAGCCAAAAAACCGTTGAATTTCGTATACCTTCAGAGGTCTATTAATCCAGTAATCATGGTAATTCGGCGACGGTTTTGAAAAAGCATGGCGTCTCCGATATTTACCAAACTGTTTCCCGGCCCCCCTAAAACAGTCACAAGGCCAATGAGGTCAGGGAACCAGACTAGAGCTTTAATCATCCACTGAGCGTGCGTCAACTTTGGCAAAGTGCACCACAGCTGTTGCCTGTCATTCAAAAATGGAGCTCTCTGCAGTGAGGCGGCGGCGTAGTGCATCCGTGTAACTGCAGAGCGGCCCATAATTTCTTCCAAATTGAAGTTTACCAACACTGTTTCTGTTTTTTAGTATAATGTGAAACCAAAAAATTACGTCTCCAATATTAGGCAGCTTTTTCTGCTTCTCATACTTTGACTGAATGACTGGCTTATGAAAAAAAAAATAATAAAGTAAACATGTCTAAATTAACTATAAAAGTACTTATTTTTTTCCAGTCAACTTTCTGCATGCACCATAAACTAATCTCTCCTTCAACAGCAGTGGCCAACATATTTTTTTTTGTTCAGGACAATGGACGTAGAAAAACAAATTCACAAAGCACCTGTTCGCTGTCATATGGATTATGTGTGCTGGGCCTTACAGTCAAAGGCAATGATAGGGTTGTTGGATAAAATGAGTTATATCAAGGAGTAAGACTGACTTTTTGGACATACATGTACAACGCCAGTTCTGTTTCTGTAACTCCCCTGGTTAGGGTCTGCACAATTTTTGACATCTGAACCTACGATTCCGATTAGCAAATGCACTGTTTTACCCATAAACTTGTTATTAAATGTCATAATGTAGCACAAATAAATGTAGCTTAACCCTTGCAGATTACCAGATTTGTGCCAATTGCAAATAGATCAGGGTGGCAATGGTTAAATTATTTTAAGTGTATTTTATTGTTTAAGATGCAAAAGTTAGGATTTGAAGAAAAAATCTTTAAAAGGCTTTAAAAATACATTATACCCAAAATTCTCTTATACTCTATAGGCTTTAGTATAGTCCTAAAAAATTACAAACTAAACAAAAATCATAACAGAAAAGAGGAAATTTGAGGTAGACAATCACAAAACCTGAATGAATCGGTGTCGTAGAATAGTAAACTCCACCGTATAAGAAGGTTCTTTGGGAACTCGCGGACACCATGAAACCATCCAGCGCTGCATGCACTGCGTCCCGATGCTGCTGGATGGAACGCCGCTACGGCCGGCGCTATAGTCAGGTCGATGCTCGCTCGTACTTGTCGAGCTATTTCAGCGAATTGATCCCCACTAGGAACCGATCTCCGTATACAGTGTCTAACTCGTTCCAAGATACTTCTAAAAAGGACTAAGCTTGCCAGCAGCTGACTTGACAACATAAATTATCCATCGAAACCTCTCTCGTGTCCGCAGGCGCGGATCCAGAGGTTTTTTTTTGGGGGGGGGGGATGACCCCCCCCCAGCTGTCCAAAAAAAAAAAATCAAACAAATTCCTAAAAAATAAGGCGACCCCCCCCCCCCCCCCTGTGACACCCCAAAAAAATTATACTGGTATAATGTCCGCCTGTTCAAAATACGGTACACCATTCTGTAATCTAGTGTTAATAATCGTCAAATTTGAACAGCGCCCCTATTGAAATATGCTACCAGCCCAGTTTTTGATTTTGAGGCCAAGTTTCCGGAACATTTTTTTGCTGATGAACCCCCCCCCCTGCGAAAATTCCTGGACCCGTTTGTCCACCATTTTGGATTTTGATTAAACGTGAAAGCCCCGCTATTTCTTTGTACGATAGTTGACCAAAAGGGACCACAATTCTTCATGAACGTCATTTAATCATTGTTTTTAATTTTGTTTTACCAACTTTACAGTGACTTTCAGTTAACAATATGAGGTGAGTCTGATTTTTCAAATAACGGAAGGATTATCCAGTTGGCCCACGGCCTAACAGTGCAAGTTCACTTAACCTTCTGGAACCCTTATCAGCTAGATAACTTTGTTTCCTGAAAAAAATTGTGGAAAAAACTTTTCAGAGAATCCTGGAGTCATCCCGTTCATTGAGAACATTTTGGATCTGCAGCGCTTATTTCCCTTCACCGGAGCACTGTTGCTTGACCACTTTGGTTGGTAACTTCAGAAGCGGGAGTTGGATGCTGAGTTTTGCCTTCTCCTCGACGGGTGTTGATGGTTCGCTCAGGAGCGACTCCGTCTCCTGCGTTTCTTGCTCGTCTGGTTCCCCGTCTCCCTCCGGCTTAGATTTCACAGACTCATCATTCTTCCGTACCCGTGGAGAGGGTGGAACCTTTGCAATCTGTTGAACAAAACCCCCAAATGTTTTGTTACATTAATTTTGTCTGCTTGTTTGGTGGGTTGTTCGGGGTGTTTGTTTGTTTGTTTATTTTGGTAAATACAAACTGAGACTATTAACGAGTCTCTGAGTATTTTTTTGCCGGTCTCGGTCTCGGGATCAAGACCTCCAGTATGCAGCATATAAAATCACTGATACTAGAAAAAGGCAACAAGAAAGACCAGCAGGGAGTATATGAACCTCCTTCCTCTAAAATGTGAAACCAACACAAACATCTCATGAACATTAGTAAACAACCTGAACTCGGCAATAACATGTTGCTTGTCTTTATAACTCACACAAAGTCATTTACGATTCCTTAAGTTAAGTGGGCTCTTCTAATTAAACATTGGCTTGTAACAACTAGCAAGCCACATGAAATGCACTTGTCAAGACTCAACTAAAATTGGCATATACACTGTAAATGAAAAATAAAATATGAATCGGGATGGGATTCAAACCTATCCGCACACTAGCCTGAAAAAAAAATTATATGAGAATTTATAAGGCCAAAAACAGTCTTCGGTTTCTGGTATGGAGCTTGCCCCAAAAGTGGTGCCGCGACGCGGCTTTTTTTTTCTTCTTTTTTTTTTACTCTGTTTTCCTTCAAATGTCGGCTGATGACTGCAAATGATGCCCGATTAAATTTAGTGCAAAATATATGGGAGCCCAGAGAGGCCACATAAAGCTTTTACTCGGTCGTAACCCCATCTAAAAACACATAAAATTGTGCAGCAGCAGAATTCCAGTCAAACCAGTGAGTTTGGCGGTTTTGAGACATCATCTTACATTGAAAAAAACCTTTAAATTTTGCCGACGTGCATGGCTATAGCGACGCGCGCGCATACCAGAAACCGGAGAACCCTTTTTTACCTTATCACGGGAAACCTTTCAGAACAGGCATCAAAGGATTGTTAAATGTATGTTTTATTGAAGACTTCATAGCTACATCACTCATGGTTCCTTAAAAATATCTCCACGGTATCGGATTATGTATTTTACAGAGTGCATGTACTTGTACAGTCTTCCTTTACCAAAACACAGCCCGGATGTAAGGAACTTATGGTCTTGTATAATTACATACAAGAGTTTAAAGCGAACACTAAACACAGCCGAAAAAGAATAACTTAACACGCATTAACTAGTGTTATAGCCGAGACCTGCAAGTCCGAGACCGAGACCCATTCCGAGGCCATAGAGAAAGGCCGAGACCAAGACCTAGACCTGGAGGTCCGAGACCAAGACCTCACGTGTAAAATTATACGTGAAAGTAAAACATGCATATTGACACGTCAAATCAATGCCCGTCTTCGGGGACCGAAATCATGAAGTTGGACTCAACTTTGCAAATTTAAATCAAGTGGGCCCACCATACCAGTATTAGAGAACTATAAAACAATATAAGCGACAGTGATGTGACTTATAGGCCTATAGCAAAGAATTCGGACTCATGCTCTTTGATCATTCAATACCAATGTGAATAGGAAAGGTGAAGGCAGCGTACCGTGCACCCCACCTATCTCAACCATGATGATCCATCACTGCCTGCCCTCATCCCTGCCTCCCCCGAATCCTTGCCCCTTATTGTTGCCCTAGGAGTGCAGACCATGAAAACAGGTCCCCGAATCGCCTAGGCCAACCGTTTCACCACAAGATGTATATGCACTGTCAAGTTATCTCTTTAAAACACGAAAAGAGTTTTGTGACACATACGCTTGAAGTTTTGTATCTACGCGTCCCAACTGCGAAGGGAACGTTAAACTTGTTGGGTTTTTTTCTGGAAAAGTTTTGGTGAAATTTGACACAAAAGTCACCTTTTTTGCAGTGGAGTGGTGCGATCATTTTTCAAAATATCGATTGGCTTCAGGACTACTATTGGGGGTGGTCAATGTTTAATGAAAACCACCCAAATGTCATTAGTCAATCATGGTTTTAATTTTCATGTAGGTCTTGAATACCCCGGAGACGTGACGATTTTCCCATTTTTAATTTCTGTTTTTCTGTAACGAGAGCATTTATAATTGATGTCTTAATGTCATTTTTTTCACTGGTCCGCACCCCTTGGTTACTCACCCACTGGATAAGCACGAACACGATGAGAAACAGCCCACACGATACGGCGTACAGGACGAACGTCCCCGGCGCCCCGTATCTGGTGATGAGCAGCCCTGTTGAGAACATCCCCAGCCCCACTCCTAGGCCGTAGTGCGTGGCGATCAAAAGACCTTGCATCGTGGTCCCGCATTGTGGGGGCACGGACTCGCTCAAGTATGAAACAGCCGTGGTCCACGTCAGGATGAAACACATGCCTGTTCAGAGAGGACAGTGATCAATACAATTGGCTACGTATTTCCCGAAGCAGTTGTAGGCCATCAGCCTGGGGGTTTGGTCGGCATCAAATCAGGAGAATAATGCCCATTGTGATTATTGGCAATGGGTATGCACCCTGTAGTTGGGAAATGTGTGATAGAATTGCAGCGGTGGCAGCTTTTTTGGTGCTATCACTTTTTTTTAATGGTGGCTAAAACATGCTTGTTATAATTAATACAGTAACAAGCATATTGGCGGCCATTTTGAGAAAAAAAATAAGGTGATACCACAAAAAAAAGCCATCGCTCACACAGCAAAGCTATCACTCATTTTCCAACTCTAGATGTGCATACCTTGATCATTTTGATACCAGTGGCCCAATTTTGGACCGAAGCTGACAGCCTGTTCATGTTGGGACTTTCCAACTCAAGTTGAGATTTTCCAAACTTAGAAGTTAGAAACGTCTCAAGTTTTGGTTTGTTTAGTAGAAAGACCGCCACTTCCCATACAGGTACATACACAACCTCTTGAACCCCAAAATCAACTTTATTTTAAGTCTAAAAAAGTATAGTAATAAGCCTCTGTACTAATGACGTCACACTTTGTTAACGTGTGAGCTTTGCTATTGTGCTTAGTGGACCGTGGGCCGGAGTGCACATTTTTGAGTTATTACATGACTGAAAAGCAGTACATCTCAAACGAAGACCTAGCACGAAACGGGGGTTTTGTTAGTGGCTACGGTCGCGGCTACGGACGCGGCTACGGACATCACCCGAGGATCGTAATGGCCCGCAGTTGAGCGTCCAATTAGCCCGACTGTCGTGGCTAACCCGTCTGCCTATACCCGAGTGGATCCGAGTGAGCTACTCGAACGCGCCCATTGAGAGTTCCTTATGATGATGCACTTTGGCAGATCGGGATAGCTCTCAGTGCGAGTCACAAACAACCTTTTACACTTAATTTTGAAGACTTGTTGGTCAAATATCTTTTGGTAAATTTTCGGGGACAGACAGACAGACCAACCGATCACCAAGTATCATGTAGAAGCTCCTGTCAGAGCATAAAACTATACTTTATTTACCGTGGAGAATCTCCGTGAAGAAGAAATGCCACGGCACTGTGAACAGCCGGAAGGCAGTGAACCGGAGTATGTAAAAGAACAGCCCGAGACTCAGCACGGGAACGTGACCGCATTTACCGATGAACCAGCCGCTGAGTGACCCACACAGGAACTCCACAGTGGTATGAAGGACGACGAGGAGGCCCAGAAGACTCTGAGTGGCTCCTGAACAAAACAGAGACATTAAAATTCTTCGAAAACAATTGAGGATAAACGGGGACATTGTTTTGTGGAGAATGAAGTGTGTTAACTCCTTACCATTCACGTTTCTCCAGATGCAGATTGAACTATTTCCTTTTTAATAACATTTCATAATCGCAACTGAGGTAATGGCCAGTCTTTTTAAGTTAATAAAGGATTTTTAATTATTTTTTTTGGGGGGGGGGGCGGCTGAGATTACGGAGCATTAAGTAAACACCCTTGAAACAATAAACTTCGATTTGGAATAATGTATGACGGTTTTTCAAAATTCACGTGACAACGGGGTTGGTTATCCACCTTGTCTTGCCTCTACTAACCGGTTTTCCCTTCCATTAATACCGTTCTAGGACTTGTTTCTATAGCATCAAATCTTTAACGGATCCGGGAGGGGCTTGCAACGGGGGCCATGTCCCCCCCCCCCAAAAAAAAAAAATAATCGGAGTGAACATTTTCCTTTTTTGTCAGAAATTTTCAGGAAATGAATTGATAAGTTGCGCATCTCACTCGCAAGTCATCAGCCACAAATACCTTTTTAGTTCCAATACTACAATGTGGAAATGGTGAGAAAAATTATGCCCCCCCCCCGAAAATGTGGTTCTGGATCCGCCCTCGCTTCTAATTTATCTCCTTTCTTTTAAAACACTCACCCAAATTTTCCAAGTGCCAATACAGGAATCCCCAGATGGCGCCATTGCATATGCCCAGAAAGATGATCAGAACCATTACCGAGCCGTAGTGCCAGCTGAGAACTACCGGCATCACGTGACTCAATACGTCCTGATTTCCGGCTTCATTTGGATTCTCCGCATACTACAGAGTACACGTATGAAAAATGGGAGAAATATGGGAAGATTTAGGTGGTGATCGTGGTAAAGTTGATGATCAAATTTGTGCACAATGCGTTGATTTTATTGGGGGGGGGGGGGTAATAGTTTAATTTTTGTGGTTCTTTTTGAGGCGTGCTGACAATGATTAAAATTACAGCGTCCCATGAGAAATGTTCTCCTATAGATCAGCAGTTAACCATAAAACGCACGTGCAAAACACATGCGTAGAGTGATTTAAGTCTTATACAGCACATGCACATGAGGGGATCAGGTTGGTTTAGCGGTACTTTCCTTGCCTACCATCACCTTGGTGACCCGGGTTAGAATTCCGCCTGGGCCATTATTGTTGGCGTACTCTAACGTGGGGCGGCCCCCAGCGGCGTAGCCAGGGTTCTCATCAATTTTTTTCCCGCCCTTTTCCATCTATTCTGATAATACAAAACAAGGCAGGCCCAACACCCTCGCTTTGGTTACGTTGATTTGAATGCGAAAAAAAACCACATTCACTGGAAGTGTGTTCATACATCTGCAGCTGGTCTACACACTGAGCCTGACATAGCCCATTCATTCGCGTTACATATTGACCCTATACGATTGCATTGCCCGGCTCAAGCCCAAGTCGATAGTCAGTTTGTGACTCGCTCAGTTACAGAGCAACCTCGTCACAAGTACTTACTTTATTTCCAACCTCGTTTCCAATAGTAAGCCCTAGATAAGATTGTAAGATATAAACTTGGAAAACAATCGTGGCTTCGTAACTCACGCGGCGCGACGAATTGATTCTGTTTTTACCCCAGAAACCGCATACAAAAACAAACGCGAATTTAACAAAAAGGCATGCACCAGACTATTCCTCATTCGCATACTGTTAAAAAATGTTGCACATGCAAATGATCAAATGGACCCAAGACCTGATGACGTAATGGCTTTGATTACATTATGCCCTTTCCCATGGAAGCGAAGTCAGGACGCCTGACGAATAAGAACCGCCTACCACATAGGAAAGCGCACATGCAAACAAAGCGTGATGTCATTAGGTCTCAGGCCTATACCAGGGTGAGAGGGCTGGTAGTGGTGGGCGCGTACTGCTCGACACCCTCGGGACGAGATTGGTTATTAGTGAGATGTAGGAGCAAAGAGGACACTAGGCTGGCCCTCGGCGACCAGCACAAATTAAAATAACACAAAGAAGACATCCAGCACTGACCGTAAACGTGAGGTGCAAGGCACAGAGGAGCGCAAGGAGAGAGAAGCCGATGCCTGGAAGGAAAGACACACGGTAATCGGAGATGGTGTGCTCAATGCCGCAGCTGACCACCGTGGTGCGGGACAGGCTGAGAAATACTCCCGCAGCCATCGAGCTTGATATCGGTCGCAAAGAAGGGAAAATAACACAACACAATTCAGGCGCGGTTCTAGAACCAATATTTTGGGGGGGCTAGCACGGTGGATCAAGAATTTTTTCAGGGAGGCGTGCTGAAATGTTGACCGGTTATTTTTTCCAGACACTTAGGCCTCCGAAAATCAATAGGTGTGTGTGTGTGTGTGTGTGTGTGGGGTGGGGGGCTCATGCCATATTTTCAATGGGGAGCGCCAATAAAATCCTAAAATCATTCACAGTATAGTAACTAATGCACCCTTGTCACGGCTATTTCTTCTTTAGGGGGAGACCGTTCGCATGTACAATTTTTTTTTTACGGAATTTATTTGGGGGGGGCTAGACAAAATTTAGGGGGGGGGGGCTACAGCCTCCCCTAGCCCCCCCGTAGAACCGCGCCGGACACAATTATGAAACTATCAAAATGTATATCTGCTTGTCTGCTTACGTTGAAATTACAAGCTTTTCTAATTGCTTCAGCATATTTTGTTTAATATAATGGCACCAACGTTGGTCAGCCTAGGCGACTTACTCCCAAATTGTCGTTTTCAATGCGACAATCAAGCTACATTTTGAAAATTATATCAGTGAATAAACTGTCAAAATTCAAGTCGTCATTCTCCCAGTTGGCCATTTACATTTCACACCTAAAACTTTAAGGTATTGAAAACATGCAACCTCAGAAAATAGACTGGCGCACGAAAAACAAACAGTCCAACGCCCGTTTAGTACTGCATCGCTCACTGTGTCAAAAGAAATATCTGGTACCGGTCTCTATTTCTACACATCTCTCCATAGTCTGCAATCACACTACTGAAGAGGTCTGTCTTTTAAAACAGTTTGAGATGAACCAGTCTAGCCTTAGGCTTCAATTTGGAATCACTTGGCTTCACTGTCAGGTGCAAATGATGAATCACAACAGTCTCCTTTAAAAATTTCATTGAGACCTCAAACTTGGCCGGTGAATTGTTGAGGACCTTGTCTTTGCCTGATGAAAATTTTGGAGATTTTTGTTTGAACAGTGAGTAAAGTTGGCCTGATTTTTTTGTTTTGCATTTGGTTTATAATCATATTGTTGATACAAAAGTGTTTTATGGTTGGTAAACTATCAATCAGTTTCAAATACACATCTATTGTTTACATAATAATTGAGCTAAACCATGGTAAAAACAAGCTTAAAATTGGCTAAATAAATATTTGACAAACGGCGCCCCATACAAGGTTCAAGCCGATAACCGTAAACTCGCTCATCTGCATATTGGTTCTTCTCTTGGGCTTTTTTATGAGTGGGGACACAGAGTAGATATTTTTTGTGTGCATCTTTTCTACATTCAAATAACAAAACACCTCCAAGATGGTTGCTGTGTGAAAGGTTCTTTCATTAGGATTATTCTCAACAATTCTCTCACCAAAGTCCCCATCCCAAGCCGCCAAAACCTCTCTGCCATCCGTACTGGTCAACGTTTCCCTCCTGACGGCGCAGCTCGTCGAGCACGGCCACGTCTCCTTGGCACGCCGCGCTGAAACGGATCACATCCTGACAGCTGCACACCAGGAAGACAACAACGAAGAGTACACTCAAGCTCCCTTGCTCGTACAGCCAGCTCTGGTTAGCGATCAGCATCATGTGAATTTCCTCGGGCAAATGTTTGGAGTTGGGGAGGCTTATATTTAGATTGAGAAATTCCCGTATTTGTTTCTCCATTACGTCACAGCTGGGAACTTCAGGTGGGCGGTGTAACATCACCAGGATTACGAGCACCACTCCACTGCCAAATACGCTAGCAATGAGGACGAGCTTGCGGCAGCGGAATCGGTCGGCAGCTATGGCGATGAACGGAATGACGACAAACCCAAAGAAGGGCCTGAGAGAGTTCATGAGGCCAATATCGGCGGGGGAGAAGCCTAGCTGCTTATAATACAGAGAGATGTAAGACAGATAAAAGCCAACTGATCCCCAATATGTCAAGAAGAACAGCTTACACACAAGCAACGGTAGATTCACTCGGAATCGTCCCTGTTTGGCGGGGAGTGCCAACGCTGAACTTTCCGACATGTTTCAATCTAGCTGGGTGATTGCAACGAAACTGTCAGCGTTTCAGAAGTAGTGTACCTTCTCGGAAGTTAGAGCAACCAGCGTGCTCGTCAGCTCAGCAGAAAAGCTCGGCACTTCTTGTTCCTGTATGATTCTCGGTAACTTCTTTAAAAAGTATACATAATGGCGCACCACCCGAGCACTCATATAGCATCAAAATGATCGGGTCAACTGCACGTCTGTATCACACGCTACGGTAGAATAAACCCACACAACTAATGGCACTGGCTGGTTGACAGCAGCTACAGATAATTCATGCACGGCACAACGCACAAACACACTACATTAACTCGCCGGCTAGCCTTGAAACCGTACGAACATTAAGTTTGGCATAAATTCCCCCGTTAAGTAAAGTTTGGAATTATAATAGGGTAGAGACTCACATTGTATATTTGTTGCTTTGAAGCTAATTGAATCGTCCTAAATTAGGTATTCAGCTGGGGGGGGGGGGGGGGTCGAACACAGTCGAAGAATAATCATCTATCCAAAAGTTTAAAAATAACCCATATTGTTTACCCTCGCTCTTCTGCTGGTTCGGCTTTTGAAGCTTGATCAGCAAAAAATGATGACCGGCGGAGGCGACCTGCGACCTAATTTCTCAGTAATGAGTCAAATAAAATAAAATAACTGAAAAACAAAATCAAAAAGGGACGGTGACTGAGTCTCTCCTCCATTGTCAGAATTCCAATTATATTGCAGGTAAGTACTTTACATAATTGGGATATATTTTGGCCAATTCCCTTGTCAGGGTGCCGACGCCAGAACTGCTTCCAATGACCAAACTCTGAGTGAGATGATCTTCTGTTGTAGAAGTTGACGAAAGTTGCCATCGATGACCAGTCTGCCGTTTTCATGCATGTCTTGAGCTTTACCCCTTTTCTTGAAGCTGTTGAGGTAGATGCATCCCTGTTTGGGTTGGCCTTGAAACATAAAGTATCAACGCCAGCTTTTAAAGATAATAAATACATTTGCAAGCATCACAAAAAAAATTACCAAATTATTATGAAATAACTTACTTGACCGTATTGTGAATGGTAGTCTCAAGCATCCTGTAAAATCATGGCGCCTGGTATGCTGTCATTTTCAAGAATTTTTGTATTAATTCCAACGATGGTTGGCCAACCACCGTTGGAAAAAAACTGACTTTTTTTCAAATACTGCCCCCAATTTACCAAATCTAGTTAGTCCACATTTTGCTTGCAATCGGTTACACAATTGTTTAATGGGTGCAAGCTAGCTATAGTCTGGTTCCCTGACCTGACAATTCCCCGACGTCTGTAATTGCTCCATTTCGCCCGAAGTAGGGTCAGGGAACCAGACTACACGTACAGCATTTTTTCCTTCGTTTTTTACCAGCATCTATAAACACAAAACTGTAAACAGATCAGTGTAATAATATTTGCTATAAAATACTAACCCCCAAATCCATCCATTTCCGAAAAATGAACTGTTGTATAATATCTTCGAGGGCATCTTCACCATCTGGATACTTTGGATGACACATCCGGATGGTAAGGTTTGGAGTATGAGAGCAGGAGCTGAGTCATTCTAGAGTGACCATTGTCCCTATAAGAGAAATCATGTTAAGGTATATTCCTGCAAAGTGTATGGTGGACGGAGATTTGTGTTTGCTGGAAACTAGCAACTTCGAGTAGAAGGGTTTATTAACTGAAACAATGTTTAGATTGATATTGATAATTGCCAATGTAGGAGAGTACCGTAGATTTCAAAATCTTCCGGGGGCATGGCTCCGGATACCCCCCCCCCCCCCCAGCACGCCTTTTCTCACCCCTCCATACATATCTACCCCCACACGTTTCCTGAACAAAACATACACATTGAAAATTCGTTAGGAGACAAAAATCCATTAAAAAAAAGAGCATGGGGTATGCATCTTTAACCCGTTCATAACCCAGCGAAATATCCAAGAGGGTCTACGAGCGATAGATTGTCCGCTTTGACTTTCATCGCGCCTTGCATGTGTTCTGCCGTCAGCATCACGAGACCTTGGGTGAAGTCGAACTAGACTTACGGATCGTGTGAGAAATCGCCGTAGAGTTGTCCATCTGCAGCCGAACACGCAAATTGTGTGGGTTAGGGTTACGGTTAGGATTAGGAATAGGAATATGTGCAGTCGGAACATAGCTGTGTCGGAACAAAGGGGTGTCGGAACATGGAGGGGTAACCTTGCAAATGGCGTGCATGAGTCTGAGAAATGTAAGTTCAAACAGAAGCGGAGGAACTACCTGGTGAGAGTTTAAATCGGCACTGTAAATATAGGCATCCTTGAGCTGAGATCGATGGTTGTCGACCACCAGACTTCTACAATACAGTTGTTTGATAATTCACTGCTTATAGTCTATAAGTTATAGATGTTCTGCATTATGACAAGAACTGACAAGAACTCCAAAAGGCAACCTGAAATGATCCATCCATATCGGTGCTCAAAATGTTGAAGACGGTCTGCGAGAAATAGACGGCCGCAGAAGATGTGACGGCTGACTGGAACTTCGCACAGTTTGTTTTTGGAGGATGTGCCTAGCTATCTGCTCTTCCTTGGCTTGAAGACGACTTATACAATATTGTCGGCCAGCTTATCCCTTGTAGGTCGGATAACAATTTGGTAAGGGGAGAGACCATTATTCCTGGAGAACTTCAATGACCCTTTACTGGTAACTTTCGCGGTTTTGTTGGCCTTCTCCGTCTCCTCAATATCCTTCATCAGCGAAGAGCCGAAGAGCTCGCCCGTGGAATTTAGGTTGATTCCGCTTAATGGTGTCAAATTTCTGATCAACAATTTAAGTCGCCAAAGCACATTGAAGGGTTGTTGTAAGTCACTGGCTGCTGGCAAAGCCCAATAAAAGTGAAGTCCAAAGCCACGTCCTTGTTTATCTCATCACTGCCTTGAACTGCTGAAGGGGCAAAGCCAAAGCTAACAGAGCACTCCTAAATTTGGTAATTCTCAGTTTATCATTTTGAGCAACAATAATGGAAGAATTTAAATGTTTCGAAACTCTCTTGTCTCCGGCGCAAACAAAATCTTTGCCGGCGGGAACCGCAACTAGTACTTAGGATTCACGTCTGTGTCTTCTTCGGTTGCAAACACGCGTATGCTGACAGACAATAGACAAAGTCGTAGCTCTGGAAGCCCCTTTTGGATGCGACTGTTGCTGAGGAGTCCCAACTATGGGCTCCGTGCACAAGTACCCAAACGGTAAGGCACCTCATTTTTAAAAGGGCTATGAAGTTAATTTTTCTGAGGAACACACTTGTTGCAACTTTCTACTCCCATGAAATGTATATGAAAACTGTTTGACATTACTTTCTGGTTAATTTGATTAAAATGTCGCCTCTTCCATCTCTCCAACTGCGTCAAAGATATTCAGTCTTGGATGCTAGCCAACAAATTCCAACTGAATGAGGACAAGACGGATTTCGTCATTGCTTCATCTCAGCACAACTCCAAACGTCTCAGTCATCTTACCCTCAATATAAACAATAAAACATTCCGGCCATCATCTTCAATCCGTAACTTGGGTGTTATCTTTGACAGCACAATGTCCATGCATGATCATGTCACATCAGTCTGCAAATCAGCCAATGATCATCTACGTAACATCACCAGAATGAGAAAGTACATCGATGTTGATTCTTGTCATGCAGCTGCTCGTGCCATCGTGTTATCAAGAATCGACTACTGCAACTCACTTCTCAACGGACTCAAGCAATCTGATCCGGCCCGTTTGCAGAAAATTCAAAATAGAGCAGCCCGGGTCATCTTCTCCCTTCCAAGACATACTCACACAACCCCACTTCTTCAGCAGCTTCATTGGCTCCCGGTCGGTTGAGAAACACATCATATACAAAACAGCTTTAATAATGTACAAAGTAACCACTAACTCATCTCCAGAATACATTTCAAGCTCACTGGATCTTACAGCATTGACACAAAGAAACTTACGCTCCCAGGGCAACATACGTATTCCTCGCACTGCATGGAAAGCAGGAGATAAGGCTCTCACTGTGGCCGGTCCAAGAATCTAGAACTCCATCCCACAATCAGTTCGATGCTCCACCTCAATACATATGTTTAAATCCTCACTTAAAACCTACCTGTTCACTTGATTCATGTTAATGTTCTCTTGAAAGTGGCAAAAAGAAACTAAATAAAGGTGCATTTTCAAGGTCTGCACACACAAAAATTACATGAGAGTTTGGGGAGACCACACTTAAAACGCCTGACGCTAACTAGTGTCCCGTCCACGCACGACGGCCGCCAAGCGCCGCCCTCTCTTGTTCGCGCACTGAGCCCATGCAAGCTGCAACTCTGTAACTGGGTGACCGTTTTAGCCGATTTGCGGCTAACTTTGACAGAATTTTTGTTAAAAAAACGAGTTTGACAGAAAATTTGACAGAATGGATTTTTTTTGGGCAGATTTCTGGCAGAATTCTGCAAAAATGGTTATTCGACAGGAAAACATCAAATTTGAACAAAATGGTACATTTGATTAAAAAAGTTTCAATCCTTTCAAACAAACCCTTGCATAAAAGGGACAGGTTGGCTGGTCTAGGTGCTGAGGTTCAGTGGGAAACGGACTTCGTCGAGTTGGCAGGATCCGCGTTACCCAAAATTTATCAATCATTTCACAACATCTTTATGCGACTAGATTGTTTATGTAAATTGAATCTTAATTAGGGTAATACTACCAATCTGCATGTCATTGTAAGTGTTTATAGTGTATTTTCGAGTAATTCTGGGGAATTTGGCAGATTCTTGATGTGCATTTAGCAGAATTTAGCTCTGACCTTACGGTCACCCTGGCTGCTTTGGCTGCAATACACCGGGAATCCCCGGCATTCGCAATGAGTGCGACACGCAATAACTTGAATAACTTATCTTCCGCAATCGAACGTTCGCATTTGAAGTACAATGCAGCAATAGTTATTATTACCTCCGCCAAAGAAGCTGTGTTTTCATCGATTTGGTAAGTCTGTTGGTTAGTTGGTTGGTTGGTTTGTCCATGGGGCATGGAGGTAGGTTTACTAGTTTACATACGTGGTTTGTCTGTTATTGTTAACAAGATAACAAATTATGGGTAATCCTTAATTCACTTTTAGGACACCTCTATTTTGTACGAGCATGACGAGTTCTGTTCAAAACTGACTTTTGCAGATGACTGTCCAGTACCAAAGTGACTTTTGCAGGCTAAAGCAGTCTTTTTACTTCAGATAAACTCATGTTAGTTGTAATTTTGAAAGCACTTTCAAAGAAAATGTGACTTTCCTACCTTTTTTGGCAGTTCGCCATCTTGCTTTTTAAATATATTTTCTGTTTGTCATTGCCGTCTTTTACCCCTCTTAAATCAAAGCCCTGCCCTCTTTCTACAAAATTAAACCTGCTGATATTCAAGAGGTGTGATTGCCAAATGTTCAAATGTGTCAATAAATATCAGAATGTCACTTTTGAGGGTCATTTAGTCAGCTGTTTTGGTGAGTCTTTTAACCTTATATAGGAAAGGGGTCCTAAAGGTAAGGATTACCAAATCATGGGCGGATTTGCATGAATTTTTTTTAGGGGTGGTCCTAACTCCCGAGTCCTAGCCGCCCTAGCCCCACTAGTGTGGCCGCGGTATGCTGCGCTGAACCTCTAGCCACACACCGTGGTCCAGGCACTACTGAGGACGTTTTCATAAATTTTGCAGGGAGTTTCTTACATATGGTTGTATTCTATGATGTCCCATCTATCACTTCTGGGATGCTTGGATGTAATGATGTTCAATTTTCTGAGATATTCTTGAATCTTTCTGGAGCCCATATGCACTCGTGAAACGTCTGGTGATGGCAGCCATTTTGAATGTGACAAGAGATGACCTCAAGCTGTGACGTCGCGTTTATGCAAATTGCTTGTCGAGCGAGGGCGCGAGTTGCAAAAGCGACGGCTGTTTCCTGTACCATGCATTTATCGTCTGGGGGCCACGTGCACTGATCTCTATTCAGATCCACGGCAAAGGAAACAGCCGTCGTATTTGCAACTCGCTCGACAAGCAATTTGCATAAACGCGACGTCACAGCTTGAGGTCATCTCTTGACACATTCAAAATGGCTGCCATCACCAGACGTTTTACGAGTGCATATGGGCTCCAGAAAAATTCAAGAATATCTCGGAAAATTGAACATCATTACACCTAAGCATCCCAGAAGTGATAGATGAGACATCATTGAATACAACCATAAGAAAGTAAGAAACTGAGAATGTAAGAAACTGAGCGTGATTTTTTTGAAAACTTTGTCCTTAGTAGCGCGCGGTACCACGGTGTGCACACACGTGTGTGGCCAGAGGTTCAGCGCAGCATACCGACGGCCACACTAGTGGGGCTAGGCCGCGGTATGCTGCGCTGAACCTCTGGCCACACACCGTGGTACCGCGCACTACTGAGGGCGTTTTCCTAAAAATTACGTTCAGTTTCTTACATATGGTTGTATTCTATGATGTCTCATCTATCACTTCTGGGATGCTTAGGCCGAACAAAAAAATGGTGTGTTTACGGTAACGGCCTGAAAAAAATCCAGGTAGGTAGGTAGGGAAATAATTTTATTTTGTAATTTTTTTTTCATTTCAGTTCTGCATGCCCATGCGTGTTCTTTTGCAAACAAATTGTATAAAACCACTATTCAAGCACTGTTGATATTCAATCGATACATTTCAATCCAAATTAATTTGTATCGTCGGCCAGGGTTCTCCCCAGGATTTTTTCAAACATGTGGGGGAAGATTTGCTGTGATTCAACAACCTGAAAATGTTTGAACTTTAGAAGCTCTCTGGTGCATTTAAGAGCAAATCTGGGGGTCTTTATCTTAAGATTTGTCCTTGAAATTCAGAGGAGATCTTGTAGGTCACTAATATTTTTTGTAATTATAGAAAAAAAAATCAAAATTGTTAACTTAACAAAAAATTAACGTTTCACAACCTGTGTTTCACTGCTTCCTAACTAGAAAAGTATGAATTACATTTACATGTAAGTTTCAAATTGAGAAATTAATGTGGAGAAAAAAACAACTTTTGTTTTTGATTACATGCCTTTCAAAATAGCGTCAGTAGGTCGGAAAATTATTTCCCCAATTTTTTTGGGTGCTGATTAATGGAGCATCATTCGTACTAATCATAGAGCAAGGAATCATGTTTATTTTGTGCCTGGATTATTTCCATTTGCGCCACGAAAATTATCAAGACTGGCTATCAAAAGTGATTAAAACTTGCTTCACCTAATTAAATATATATTTGAGGTCGGTGATTCCACTTTATGCTTAACATACATCACGGCCGCTGGCACCGCCAACATTCCGCCTGGCTAGCCGAACATCGCGCCGTGCTCACGGCCCATGTGGCCGAAAATCTTGCACTACTGCAGGAACACGCTACGATGTTTCGCCACAAGTTTGAGCTTTGCAATCTCGTCATTTTAATGGAAAACACATGTACACAGAATGTAAAGATCACGTTCTGTGAATTAATTCGCAGAAATTCTCTTTCTCCAGCGATGTTTGTTTGGTAATATTTTTACGATCCAACTTCGGCCCACTACATCATCATGCTGTATGATACGAAGTATGGACCGGATATAGAGGCAGTAGTCACTGGTTCCGGTCCTTCATCATAGCATTGATTCCGTTAGCTGGCGAAGGGAACCAGTGTACCATGCTGTATGTTAGCTGGGTGCTGCAGTCGACAGAACACGTCATCGTGTGCATTTTGATCACACATGCATCGGAAAAACAGGATTTTGGTCAAGATTTTGCATGTCAAGATGAAATAATGGCGTATGTAACGATCAAATTGTGCATTTTAATGGCGTGTATGATAATTATATTGTGCGTATCAGGGGCTAAAAAATGTGATCGGCATTTTTTTGTCGGCGTATCGGGCCGGCCGCAATTCCAGCGTATCGGGCCGATACGCAGTACGCACTGGCCAGCCAGGCGTACCGTTTCACCACGGCCCGATGCGTTTGTTCAAAAATAATCGTACTTCGTAGTTTGAGAATTCAAGTTTTGAGATCGTCGCGATTTTCGCATGTTTAACACAGGTATGTTTGTGTCAAATCATGGTCAGATTCAAGTGTGGAAAATGGTTTTTGTTCGTGGTAAATAATTAAAAGAACTTGAAATGTTTGAAATTTGTCAATTATCAACCTTCAAAATGGCAATAAAAAGTTTGAGGTCGGCAATTTGGCCGAAAAAATTCCAGGTCGGTCGGGTTACCGTAAACACACAATTTTTTTTGTTTGGCCTTAGGTGTAATGATGTTCAATTTTCCGAGATATTCTTGAATTTTTCTGGAGCCCATATGCACTCGTGAAACGTCTGGTGATGGCAGCCATTTTGAATGTGACAAGAGATGACCCCAAGCTGTGACGTCGCGTTTATGCAAATTGATTGTCGAGCGAGGGCGCGAGTTGCAAATGCGACAGCTGTTTCCTGTACCATGCATTTATCGTCTGGGGGCCACGTGCACTGATCTCTATTCAGGATCCACGCAAAGGAAACAGCCGTCACATTGGCAACTCATGGACGGAAAATTGAACATCATTACACCTAAGGCCAAAAAAAAGAATAGTTCTGCTTCCGATTACATGCCTTTCAAAAATAGGGTCGGTCGGTCGGAAATTTATTTTTTTTTGCCAATTTTTTTTATGCAGATTGAATGGGGTATTCAATTAATTATGCAAAGTTTTAGCCTGAACTATTTCCATTGCACTACAAAAGCTATACACAAAATGGCCACAAAAAGTGAATAAAACCTACCTTAATTATTGTCAACATATTTACGTTCGATAATTTGTAAAAAAAATTGTGGGAAATTCAGGTCGTTCGCACCATAGGCACAACGCTAGTCAAGAAGGGGAGCTGGCCAAAACTTAGCCCCATAAATGTGGCCTATTTACTGGACTGCCTCCGTAAACATAGGCCACACATCCACATGTACAAAAATCGTGTCGACTTTGCCAAATTTTGATTTTCACATTTAGGCTTAGTTTGTAGGATTTTTTTGCTTTAGAAGCATACTAACCCTCTTTATAGGCTAGTCAGAAAGTGCTGCCTTTTCCAGATGTCTAATT
Source organism: Patiria pectinifera (assembly GCA_029964075.1). NCBI lineage: Eukaryota > Metazoa > Echinodermata > Asteroidea > Valvatida > Asterinidae > Patiria > Patiria pectinifera. The sequence continues at coordinate 45,275,981 of CM057142.1, read as the reverse complement.
TTTGTGAAATTTCATGTTGAAATTTTGATACGCAAACGTGTAAAAATGAATCTGGAAATTTCACGAAAAATATACATCTGAAAAGGGCAGCACTTTCTGATTAGCCTATAAAGAGGGTGAGTATGCTTCTAAAGCAAAAAAACCCTACAAACTAAGCCTAAATGTGAAAATCAAAATTTGGCAAAGTCGACACAATTTTTGTACATGTGGATGTGTGGCCTATGTTTACGGAGGCAGTCCAGTAAATAGGCCACATTTATGGGGCTAGCTAAAACTCCGAAGTGTGTGATGCACTGCACTGTACATGTACATGTGTGGCCCGCGGCCAACGGGTCGAACATTTCAGGAAACACGCTGCATTGTATCACTCCAAATACGAGTAGTGCGATCTCAAAATGAACTCTTGAACACGGAAAATACATACACAGACAAGTTAGATCAAATCTGTGATTTAACTTGCAAAAATGTTCTTTCTCCATCGGTGTTTTCTTGGCATTTTTACGATGTCTTTCTCAGCATTTTTCCTCGAGTCCGACCAGTTGATTGACAGAGCACGTGCCTGCGCCTGCATAGCCATTCTAGCGCTAACGATCGCATAGCCGTGCACAGACTAGTTACCGTATTTTCATAATTGGCCCCTGCGCGGCGGGAACCAGTCGTCGCCGCATTGCGCTTGTTACGCACGTGATTATAGACATCGAATTGCGAAGTAGTTGAATCGCGCAGAGAATTTGTAAAAATAACGGAGGTTTCTTTTGAAAAAATAGCGAATGTAAGTAAGAAAACAATAAATACAAGCATTTTTGATGCAAAAGGGTTGTTGAGAGGTATTTTGTGAAGACAGACAAGACATAAGGTTTTTATTTTTATTTATTCAATCATTTTTTTAATTTATTTTTTGGAATTGCCGATAAAATTTTTAGGGTCGCAGCCTAAAATAGGGTTGATCGGGTAACCGGAAGCAGAACTATTCTTTTTTTTGGCCTAAGCATCCCAGAAGTGATAGATGAGACATCATTGAATACAACCATATGTAAGAAACTGAACGTAATTTTTCGAAAACTTTGTCCTCAGTAGTGCGCGGTACCACGGTGTGTGGCCAGAGGTTCAGCGCAGCATACCGCGGCCACACTAGTGGAGCTACCTCTTTATAGGCTAATCAGAAAGTGCTGCCTTTTTCGGATGTCTATTTTTCGTGAAATTTCCAGATTCATTTGCACACATTTGCGTATCAAAATTTCAACATGAAATGTCACGGCCCATTTACTTGTGATTGTGCATTTCGGTTTTGAGCTTCCATAACGCACCAGTATCCTCGATCCTCCTGTTTCTGTGCAGATAAGGCTTTGCGACCAAGTAGCTTAAAAATAGCAAAGCAACCACTGTTTTCCTCAACAAAACTTATATTGTTGGCTTACGATCATCCACCATACCGATTAACAAAGCGAAATCTCTTTATTCGTGGCAGCAAGCAGGGAATTCCAAAGAGTGCAGTTTTGGCGTCGTAGAAAAGAATCCTGCCTAATTCTGCGCAGGGGACGCTTCGTGAAAAATATGTGCTGTCCGGGCCATGTAACTCGATATGAACATTTTTTTTTAATACCTTTGACTTGTTGGCTTTAGGAAAATATATTTCCTGAGCTTTTCAAACATATTTTCTTTCTTTTCCCTTTTTTTTCCAATGCCAATGCATTTTTCGTAATTTCAAGGTTATTTTCAATATCTTATTTTGGAGATTTATTCAAAGGCCTATATTTACATAGGCATATTTACACAAATTAGATTTTATACACAAATGTAGATTCCAATGATATTGTTATTCTGATCATCCCAATCAACAGAGACAGTTTTTAAGATGTCGGATTTTAAAACTTATGACCCAAAAAATTCAAAAAATAATACTAGAGGTTCGTGTTTGTTGAGTTACAAACGCAGAGTGGTCGGGCTGGCATATTTTCTTGTGTTTACAGTGACTTAATCATAATTGAACTGCACAATACCCCTCCCATTACCCTGCATCCATTACCCTGTTTTTCACAAAGAAAATCACACAACCTGCAGTTGAACTTGTTGCTTTACCTCAACAAGACTTGTACTTTTTGTAGGCCTATCAGGAAGCCCACATCTGGTGCTGCATGGATGGCTACTCAAGCATACAACATGTTAGGACTGTTGGTACATGTAGACTTGCCGGAGCCTCTTACGTCGTTGGAGTTTATGCAACATGTGCTAATCATATCATAAAATGGCTTTTATGGTTTTTTTGCTTTTGCATGGGCATAATAAAATTCTGCACTGACTTTACGACAGAACAGTTTGTGGCTACACGCTGTGGAAATATTAATTTGCAGCATTCAGATATGAGAGGAAAACTGGTGAGGCGCGATTTTAATTGGTTATGGAAAGAAATCTTGTTTTCCTTTTATTTGAGGCCAATTTCTATATTTTGAATTCACCTAACTTTGACCTTCCGGCAGCCCCGGAAGGAAAGGTCAAACGACTTTGACTTCCGGATGATGACGCCATCACACTGTTTTTGTGTCTGGCATTCCTCACTAAACACTTTTATAATATATGTGTCTGTAGTAAAATGCTTCCGCTTTTGAGCTATATTCAGTTTTTATTGCACTT